>JADMNL010000029.1:33987500-34312500 GCA_016271365.2 Neoceratodus forsteri | reverse complement strand
AAAGGATCCAGTTTTGTTTCAAAAACCCCTTGTTTGGACATTTGCTTGTGTTACTTATCTAAGTTTATTCTTTCTGCAGCATCGTTAACCCTGCCGCATGTTAGTGGAGCCCCAGAGGTCACCTCAGGTTTGGGAGGTCAAGTAAGTAGCTTTTTAATTTTCTTGTGTGAGGCCCCTCCCTGAATGACTGTTCCAACTCATACCCCTAGATGCGGGGAGGCTGACTTTACATAGATACTGTCTGTAGCTAGCTAGACAGACAGATAGATAAATAGATAGATAGATAGATAGATAGATAGATAGATAGATAGATAGATAGATAGATAGATACTGTTTGTAGATAGATAGATAGATAGATAGATAGATACTGTTTGTAGATAGATAGATAGATAGATAAACATAGAAACAGAGACAATGATGGCAGAAAAAGACCAGAGATCCATCCAGTCTGCCCAAGTTCCCTATAATCCCTGGAACCTACTGTTCCTCCAGGGTACTAACCCTCCCCATCCTCTCTCTATTCTCCACCTTGGTCCTGTCATCCCCAGTAACCACTGTTTCCTTTATTATGTCCCAGCCCTTAAATCCTGTTTTCACACCCACTACCTAAGCCGACAGACTGTTCCAAGGTTCCACCACCCTTTCCGTAAAGTAGTATTTCCGCACATCTCTCCTGAACCTACCTCCTGTTAATTTCCATCCATGTCCACGTGACCGCAAATTGGTATTCAGGCTAAATAGTTCCCCGCAGTTCACTTTGCTAATTCCTTTAAGGAACTTGAAGGTCTCTATCATATCTCCCCTCTTCTTTCTGGTCTCCAGAAAGCACATGTTCAGTGCCTTGAGGTGCTCCTCATAGGATCTGCCCTGCTGGCCCTGAATCATTTTTGTTACTTTGCACTACAATGTCTCCAGCCTATCCTTATCCTTTCTGAGGTGAGGATTCCAGAACTGGGTACAGTACTCTAGGTGAGGCCTCACCAGGGATCTGTAGAAGGGAAGTATTTTCTGCCATCAATACTGCTCCTGATACATCCCGGCATCCTGTTAGCCTTGATATAGGCCTTGTTGCACTGACTCGATTGCTTAAGTGAGTTGCTAATGATAACTCCCAGATCCCGTTCCTCATCTGTAGTGCTAAGTGTCTCTCCTCCCATCTAGTACCCTGTCTTGGGGTTCTTTTTCCCTAGATGCATTACCTTGAACTTTCTAACATTGAATGTGAACTGCCAGACCTTTGACCACCCCTCTAGCTTTTGTAGGTCTCTCTACATTTCCCTTATTCCCTTGTCACTATCCACCTTTCCACCATAGTTTTGCGTCATCTGTGAAGAGACACAACCTGCCCTAGATTCCTTCTCCAATGTCACCAATGAACATGTTGAAGAGGGCCAGAGATAGACAAAAAGATAGATAGATAGATAGATAGATAGATAGATAGATAGATAGATAGATAGACAGACAGACAGACAGACAGACAGACAGACAGACAGATACTTACTGTTGATAGATACTGCCTGTAGATACTGTCTATAGATAGATAGAAAGATAGATAGATAGATAGATAGATAGATAGATAGATAGATAGATAGATAGATAGATAGATAGATAGATACTGTTGATATGTAGACAGACAGACAGACAAATACGATAGATAGATAGATAGATAGATAGATAGATAGATAGATAGATAGATAGATAGATACTGTCTGCAGATAAAATGCTTTTTTAACAAAATCATATGCAGTGGCATTTAATTATGTGGTGGTGAGTTGCCTGGTTTCATTGCTTTCATGTAATGTTATTGACCAGAGCGCCCCGGCCTGTTGCAAGCTCTTTTTGCACATTACAATTATGAATCAAACTGACAAAGTAATTATCATCAAACTCGAGAGCTAATACATCCCACTGGAATACCATTAAAGAGCTAGTAGAGCCCAAAATAGCATGCAGTAAATATTATTAATTTTTAAAAGTAGTCAGGTATTACATTTTACTTGTGAAGTCTTTTTCTTTTCCATTTGCTCATTAGAAGGTTTTCTATCTATGGTATTAGGTGTGATGTGAAGTGGAGGGTAGTACTTTACCTGCAGACTGACAGATCTAGTTCCATCCCTCTTTGCACCTCATCAGTAAGGCCACCGATTTATGGTGATCAAAGTAATGAAATTCCATTTTCAAGACTTGAAAGTCTGGGAATTGCACCAGTGATTGTTAGTCTAATTTCTGGATTCTACTGTCATTCTTTTGGTATCGGCTCACCTGCCGTATTTCACCCCCGAACCCCGCCCTCTGGACTCTCTCCAGCCGGCGAGCGGTTCCATGAACCCGGTCTCCTCTCGCAGCCTTCTGCCGCTAAAGTTGCAAAGTCCTTCTCACCCCTGACTGATACCTCAACCCTGCCCTGTAACTGTACCTGTGACACTTTTTTCCTGGCCACCGCTGGTGAGTTGCCTATTTTCACTTCCGCGGTCTGCGGACCAATGAGTCCGTTACAAGTCCCTACCTTCAGCCTCCCCCACCCTTGCTACTGTCCTGCCCAGGTTTGTCTGGCACGCCAGCCTGGCTCCGCTTCCTCTTGTCCCCTCTTTTTCCCTCCTACAACCCTCCCACCACTACCACGCCCCCACAGACCCACCACAGGGGCCTCGTCCAGCTTCCATTACTGCTTGACCGCCGTAATCCCCCCCCTTACCCCGACTGTGCACCGTTCCCATGCCCGGATACAGAACCGCTAGTCCGGGCACTTCCTACACTCTCGACCGCTCTTTCTGCTGCATCTCACCCCCGACCCCCGCTTTTCAGCCACTCGCATACCGGTCAACGGTTTCATGAGCCCAGTCCCCTACAACAGCCTTCTGCCGCAAAAAACGTTAAACTCCCTTTGCACCCCCAACTGAATCGCAGCTCCCATACCCGGTAACAGTACCAGTGGCCCGGACACTTTTCTTACTTTCAGCCACCGATGCCGCAAGGTTGCCTTCTCTCATCCCACCACCCCCCTCCATCTATATACCTCTCACCGGTTGGCGGACCCACGAGTCCGGTTCCTAGTCCCTGCCTCTTACTGCTAATGCCACCAGAGAGCTGTCCCTACTAGCTCTCATGGATCCCTAGCCCCTCCTTCACCATGTCCCCCTTTTTCCCCTCACCTTACCTGCCTGTACATTAGGTCTGTCCTGATACCAGTACCCGTTCTCTCATGCTACCTGTAAACTGTAAATCAGTTGTCACACTTTGACCTGTAACCCTGCCTCATTGTCTTTGAAACTGTACTTTTATATTGTTGCTGTGCCTCTTTGTATTTAAACTGTACTCTGTATTGTTACTGTGCCTCCCGGGTCGTGCCTGAAAATAGTCACCCGTTGGCTAGAGCACTTACCCGGTTAACAAAAACGAAATAAAAAATAAATAAAAAATGTGCAGAAGTAATCAGAATAAAAGAAGGCTTAAAGGAGAACTACTGGAAAAGGCGAAGCCCCGACTGCTGCACAGATCAGGGCTTCACCTCTCCGATCCCTCCCTGCAAGTGCCATAAGAGATTATCACAACAAACACCTCATCACGTGTAAAAATCCACATAAGCTTTGGTGCAGCCGGCATTTTAACAATGGCAGTGTTCAACCCCCCGGAATCTCACTGGTAATATCGTGAGACGATGATACTGCACTGTCCCTACCATAATACTGCTCTTATATATGTAAATAAAGCTATATGTATATCTCCGATGTCCAGAGCCATTTATGCTGAGTTTGCCTAAATGCCACGGGTATGCCTGGCAGTAACACTGGAGTAATGGGCAGAAAAGAACCACTGTTGGTAGGATGATGCTACAACCTTACAGGTACTGTACCACCACCATCCACTGCACCCACCACGCACACAGCAAGGTAAGAAGTAAATGAATTAAGTCCTGGAGGTGAGGTAAATGAGGCTTGGGGTCAACAGCAGAAGGGAGCCAACACAGAGAGGCAAGAGGGTAAAGTCCATATAAAAAAAAGAATTGCAGAAACATATAAACCTTAAACTTGAATTGTGTCTACATTTCATATTTTTCAAAGTTATCCAACTGATATCAGGGTCTCTTTAAAGGGAGCATAAACAATATGTAATCTATATCAACTATTTCTGGTGTTTTCTTGTTTATTATTGACATGCTGTTAACCAGTGCTGGAAATGGACAAAATGCATTGGGTGAAACCACTACCTTTCATGTCGGACTGAACATACCAAACAGGGGTCTGGGAACACATTTTCTCATCATATGTTACATTGTACCACATTATTTATTCATTTTTTATTTATTTATTTTATTATGTATGTCTTTTGGTGTATAAAACTTACAGTGGAGCAGTCCTTCCCCGTTTTACTCCCGAAATTGAATGCTGGTTGCCGTATTAGTCCTTACACAACAAGATGCACAAATTAGGTGATTTGATACCTTTTATTAAACCAACAGAAGTTATAGAAATACCTTAAGCTTTCGACCTCCAACAGAGGTCTTCTTCAGAGAAATGGCATATATTTAGGAAAGCTCACTTTTGGAAAAGCACAGAGGAAAAAAAAAAAAAAACATTTTAAACATGAGTGTGACAGATTATCCATTAGTCAAGAAATTCAACCAGAGATTAGGAAACATAGATGAGACTAGTAAGTCAAAGGTCACCGAATGGAATGTTATGTAGTGATTCCTCAGATGTTCTGAATCTCACTGAAGCCAAGTTAAAGAAAGTGTGTGTGTGTGTGTGTGTGTGTGTGTGTGTGTGCGTGCGAGCGAGCTAATTAAAAATATGTAAAACACATAACTCTGCATGTTCATTTCTCAATATTATTTGTGAATATTTAGGCTCACACTGTTTAAACATGGGCAGTCTGCAGTTAGTGTTCATTAGTCAGTATTGATTGTGAGCATTTAAACTGTAACCCAAGACAGGACCACCTAGTAAACAAGGCTGTGTTGCCCCGATGATGTCAATGTACTCAGTACACCTGTATGAAACTCAGATCTTTTACTATTTACAGGAGTTTGGCACGTGTGAAACAAAAGCCCAGGGAATCACCACCCACCAGTTAGAAACAAACCTCAGAATCCACATTTAGATAGCATAAATAAAACCATTTTATATTCATTTTATATTTAAAGCAGCAGTGCAACTAAAAGTTGTGATTTTGCAGTCACCTGTGATTTTAGTTTAGTAACATGCTGCTTGATGTCCGTTTTAAGTTATTTTAAGGGTTTCCATCAGTTCTTTATTATTTTTTATTACTTCAATAAAAACTGTAATTAATTTGAGCGAATTAATGTACTGCGTGACAAGTCACATGAAGAAAACAAACATGTTGTGCAAATTAATCACAAAATAATTATGAACTGAAGGAAACCCTTAGACTATCTTAAAATGGACATCAAGTAGCATGTTACTAAACTAAAATCACAGGTGCAAAAATTACATTTCATTGCACTGCTGCTTTAAACATATTAGAACCATGGCTCCACAATATGCAAACCTTTTAATGGCGAATTTGGAGGAGGATTTCCTAAAACAATATACACACAAACCACTTGCTTATTTCAATTACATTGATAATCTGTTTATAACTTGGACAGAGGGTACCTGCACACTCAAAGAATTCCATCAGGAACTTAACAACCTCCACCCATCCATGCACTCAAGCAAACATGAAAATGAAGAACATTTTCCATCCACTGTTTTTGATGAGACTAACTATATTTACTGCTAAATATAGGCTGTTAGCTTTTGGGGAAATCTGAGGTCACTGTAAGTACAAAGATAAACCACACGGATTAGAACTGGTGACAACAGAGTGGGGGAGGAGCGGGAGGCCAGGTTTCAAGGAGGCTTATCAGGAAGAGATTGTGTTTACATTGCCACTTTGAGGTACTGTAGGCTCCAGTTCAACTGCTTCATATCCATCTCCAGGTCCTTGGCGAGTCGGACCCCGGTGGTTATCTTGGACCAAACAATTTCTGATTTATCCGTGAGTCCCATGAGCTTACAGTGGCAATCCTGTCAAAACAGAGAGAGACCCAAGCAGTTCAAAGGAGCATAGAAAAGACTTTCTTGTATCCCCCCACAATTACTTTTTTTTACTTGTACTTTGTGCACCTCCAGTCTCTCCGCCTGTATCAGGCTGCATGGAACCCCAGCCCTTCACCCCATCTTTTCCAAGGGCTTACTGGTGTGCTGTGCACCCATGATATCCCCTTGTCATGGCAGAGGTCTTCAGACTGGCCAAGGTCCCTCAGAAAGGCTAAAGTTGTGTGCAGGGAGCCATCCTGAGTCCGCAAGTGTGGGGTCTGCAAGCTCTGTGAGGGCCATCATTCTGCGATGGCTGAGAGCTTAACCACTTTTCTAGCATCACTCTCCCAGGTTGCATGTGCTGGAGTCAACATGAATGCATGGCATCACTGTCTCCCCCACTGCCCCTGTGTGCACGTCTGCCTGCACTGACATATGTGGTCACCCAGGTGACAATCACACAGAGGTAGTAGGTCCCCACTCCCTCCCTGGGGAGGAAAGCATCTCGTGGGATGCTCTTTATCGGTGCACCCCTTTTCGTCAACACACCAATGGCGAAACAGGAAAAAAGACCATTACAGCTACATTCGCTGTAATGGTTCTTTTTTCGTGTTTCACATTCCTCAGTGTTCCACCCCCTCCCCGGACCAACTCTGACCTGGAGTTGGAATTAAAAAGTCCAGGGGATGTGGGGGGCAGAGCCCCCAGCATGGGGGTGTGGGGGCACAACCTCACACAGAAAACACCTTGAGAACAGGCAGCACAATACCTGCATCGGTATTGTGCCATCGCTGTGGGGGAGGTCAGCATTGTCGCTGTAGACCAAACTTGGTGCTTCTGCTCAATCCTCCCATACTGGAAGGTCCTGAATGACCAGTGCTCATTCCCGAAACTAGGTCACCCTTTTTGTTTAACTTTATTCCCCCCATTCGCCAGTCACCCACACATACCTGCCTCTACGAGCCATGTTTTTTCCCCTCAGGCAGGGTTGGAGTGGGGGATATATCTCTGACAGGTGGTTGTGTCAGAGAGAGATCCTGTCCCCTTAATTTTAAAAAGTGTCATCCTTGTCTCAGAGGAAGCAAATGAGGTAGTAATCAAACAAGATTATTTATTAACTGAAATTCAATCCAAAAAAATAAAATAAAAATGGAATAGTAACTCAGGACCAGTAATCTAGCAAATATTGGAAAATTCACTCCTGTATTGGGACCTTAGTACATTAAAAGGGCTAGAACTGAGTTGTCTGTTGGAAAATCTAACTAACCTATTTAATGTAATAACAAGTAAATTGGAGCATAGAAATATTCCCTCTAGAACTAAACAAAAACAGTACGGATGGTTTGATAAAGAATGTAAGAAGCTAAAAGATCATATAAGGAAACAGTATAGGGAATACAGGAATACAAAGGGGAGGGAGAAAGAAAGAATGCAGGCAGCTGCTGAAAGAGAAAAAAGAGCATTTTATACTAAACAATGGAAACAAATGCAAGATGCAGTAAATCGTCATGATAATAAAACATTTTGGTTACTCGTAGCCAAAGGAACAAATAACCTTGGGGAAAATATGGACTCATATATTTGGAAAGAAGGATGGATAAAACATTTTTCCAAGATATTATTTGATTCATCAGCAGATACATCTTTTCCATTTAATATTAACCAGGATGATAGGCTTTCTGTAATTTCATTTAGTGAAGTCTACTATGCCATTAGCTCGCTAAAAAACTCTCCAGCTGCTGTTCCGGATTCCATCCCAGCAGAAGTATACCTATGCCAACTCAGACAGTGGTGTAAAACCCTTAACTATTTTATGTAACAAGCGTACTGTATAATTGAAAATACATTCCTCCTTCACAGAAGTGTGGAAACATTGTGTCGATTCATAAGGAAGGAAATAGGGTGGACCCCTATTGAAGCCTCCTGGATATTAATTTGAAAATATTCTTTAAGATCCTGTTGGAGAGGTTAAGCATACCGATTCAAACCCTAGGAGGACTTTCCCCTTTCCAGGCAGGCTTTAGAGCAGGCTATAGGGCGTTCGACAATATCTACACTTTACAGCACTTAATTGGAAAGTATGCAAAAATAAGGCAGCAGAATTTGTATACTGTATCCATAGATTACTCTATGGCTTTCGACTCCATATCTAGAAGGATATTATTGGAGTTGCTCATAAGCAAGGGAACTGATAAAACTTTGGTGTATACAATTTTCCAGGAGACTTGGGCTAATGTGCAAATGGGCATTAATAGACAACTCTCTTCCTCTTTCAGCATAAACAGGGGTGTCAGACAAGGTTGTGTGTTGGCACCCGTATTATTTGCACTGTATGTGGACAGCATGTTGATAGAATTAGAGGTACTGCCCTTAGAGTCCCCAAAGATAAATAACCAAATGTGCGCTGTTTTAGCCTATGCAGATGATCTGCTACTGTTTTCCCTCTCTAAAAGTGGGCTTCAAAAAAATTAGATCTTCTTCACAAATGCTCTCATACCCTAAAACTACAAATAAACTTAACTAAGACCAAGATAGTTATCTTTGGGCAAAGAAGTACCAACCCGGGAACTTGGGTCTTAGGAACGGAGAAAATTAAGGTAGTCAAGTCCTATGAATATTTGGGAGTTACCGCTTTGGCAAATTGTCTTTGGAGTGATCAGTCTGAAAACAATTCTAGAAACATTAAGGAAAACTATGATGGCCTTAATAAGATTTAACCAAATAAAATTTGGAGGATCAAATATCAGGCCTCTTAGAGTTATAGAAGCAACTTTTCAAGCCAAATTACTATATGTGACTGAGGTTTGGGATAAAAAAACACAGAGATAAACTAATGGTCCCACTCTTCATAATGCTGAGAACAATTCTAGGTCAGGGGAGGTCATGCTCTGCTTCTTATATAAAGGCTGAATTAGGCTTGCAGAATATAAATGCTTAATAGAAGCAAGAAGGCTCTGCTTCTGGCAACAACTTACCAGAATGCCCAGCTCAAGAATCACTGCCCAATGTTTAATAGAAAAGAAAAAGTAGGTAGAACTGGGACTTATTTACAAACACTGGTACTCAGGTATACTTTACATTTACATCTTAGAATCATACAAATTAAGTACTTTAAAAAATCATGTGAATAATAGGATTATGCTTAGTATTAAATATAAAAAATACATGACCAAAAGGATTAACAGTTACTGGCAGAGAAAGGACCTATACATTATTAAAACTTCATCTTACTCAAAGTGGTATGCTGTAAACAACTTTTTCTTTGGGTTTAAGACCTATTTGGAAATCTTAGAGGACCCCACGTTAAGAAGAATTTTTACCTTATACAAATTTGAAAGATATGATAGCAACGTTCTGAGGGCAACAAAAACCCAGGGGAAGAGTACACAATGGGGGGTGAGATACTGACAACAACAAAATGGAAAGGGACCTGGGGGTAGTCATATCAGATGACCTAAAGGTGGGCAAGCAATGTGAGAAGGCAGTAAGGAGGGCTGGGGGGATACTGGGATGCATAGGGAGAGGCATCACCAGTAGAAAACAGGAAGTTGTTGACCCTCTGTACAGACAGTTGGTAAGACCACATCTGGAGTACTGTATACAGTTCTGGAGACTACATCTCTGCAAAGACATAGACAGGGTGGAGGCTGTCCAGAGGAGGGCAACCAAAATGGTGCAGGGTCTGCACCAGGAGACATATGAAGAAAGACTAAAGGAGCTTAAGATATATAGCCTCGAGGAAAGGAGGGAGAAGGGGGACATGACTGAAACTTTCAAATACCTCAAGGGAATCAACAAAGTCCAAGAGGGTAGCATCTTTCAGAAAAAGAGATGTGCAAGAACAAGGGGGCACAATTTGAAGTTGGAGGGGACGGCTCAGAGGTAATGTGAGGAAGTATTTCTTCACAGAGAGGGTTTAGATGCATGGAACAGCTTTCCTGAGGAGGTCGTAGTCAAAACAGTGGAGAATTCAAGAATGCATGGACAGACATAAGGCAATTCTAGTGGGGGGGTAGGAGGAAGTAGGCTGTTGGTTAACTAGGATCTGCAGCTTATCCTTTAGGTAGGGAAATGGGCAGACTAGGTGGGCCAAGCGGTCCTTATCTGCCGTCAAAGTCTATGTTTCTATGTAGGGCAAGATACAGCAAATCAAATGATGTTTCAACACACTGCTCTTGTAGGGCTGGAGGTGTTGAAAATCTTTTTCATGTTATGTGGTTGTGCTCATGGTATGACAAAGAGTGGGCGTACTTGTTGGGTCCATTTATTAATTCAATATATGAGATTGACAAGGAACTGTTGACAACAGTTCTATTACATACCAATGATCCATTGTCAGTAGAAAGAACTGCAAAATATTTAATGGCAATCAATAAGGCAAAAAAAAAGAATAACAGCTAGTCAAAAAGATTCATAATCAAACAGATACGCACTTTAAAAAACATCAGGCATGTTTATCTGCCTAGAAATCATATTATAAGCACTTTATAGTACTGGCAAACAAGAATTATTCCCTAAGAAAACAGTTTTTATGATGATTTGAACATATGTATTATGTATAATTTGAATGTTATGTATTATTGTATGCAAGTCTTTTGTCTTGTTTGTTTTTTTAATTGTTGAGAACTATTGAGTCAAACAATAAAAGCTAATGAATGAATGACAGGTGGTTGTGCAGTGGAGATGTGAGGGCCCCAGATGTATCGTGGTCCAACATCCTGATCATCATTGCCATTTTCCTCCAATTATTCCTCCCTCGACCATGAAGACGGTGGCATCAGTGAAGTCATGTGCAGTCATACATGCCAGACATACTACTGCATGGCATTTGCCAGTGTCTCTCCACCCATGATGCACCAACCATACAGCTGTGCCTGTGGGCATTCTGACTTTCTCCCTGGGGAAGGAGAGCATCGCCATGGACACTCACTCCTCCTCGCACCAGCAAGCCTCCGACTACTCAGGCATGATCCCGAGCCTGGGGCACTGGTGTCGGAGGTGAAAGTGCTACTGCTGTATCGATGGACAGGTTCCCCATGTTGCTTATTGGTTTTATATAGTTTGTTATACCTGAGCCAGTAGCCTCCATCAGGCATGCTATCTGTGACCTCTTAGTCCAGGAGACTGAACAGTGCAACCGCTGAACTGGCCCAGAAACCGCTGGCCCGCTGGCAAAGCAGTAGCACTACTACTTCTAATGGCAATGACCGGGGTTTGTGAATCAACCTACACTGTCATAGAGCTGGCTGAGGGAGAAGGTTCCATCATCCCAGAGGACACCCTCCTCCTCCTTGGGGAGGGAGGGATATAAATCTCTGCTTTGCTACCACCTCCTGGATGACCACAGGTGGCAGTATGACCTGGAGCTGCAGAATACCCTGAGGGAGAACGCAGACTGCAGAACACGTGCATTTCAGCACACACCAGTGTGCATGTGCTAGTCTGCAGGGGCCAGGTGGCTTGGAAAGAACAAGCGAAAATGCCCCCCCCCATTGGGTAGAACAGCATGACGCTGGCTCTGCACTGCTGGCCCTACACTGCTGACTGTGACACCCACTGCCCAACTGAACTCTAGTTCCATCGGTGTTATACAGTGCCCCCCCACCACCACGGCCCCGACTGTTTGTCTGGTTGCCTGGAACACGACGCTGATTAGGGCAGCTGAGTGGAGAAATACAAATGTGCATTCTAAACCTCAAATTATTTCTCCAAATATTCTAAAGTGTGTGTTATTGACTTTTCAAAACACTGTCACAACAGGCTCATTGTGTATCATATTAGAACTATTTCTGTCCCTCGCTCTCAGCTGTTCCCCTCCCCCCATACATACATATATACATACATACATGCATACATACACTTACTCATGCACTTATCTTTTCCTCCGTATTACTTTTTTCCTCCTCTAGGGCAGCTAGCACACACATTTTTTCAATGGCAACAGCCAGATGGGAAAGCACCATTCCAGTTCCCTCTAGGGAATCGAGTGCATGACACCAAGAATCAAGTCTGGCAAGACAGGGCTTCAGCTGGACAATACAGTTCTGGTACTGACACACCCTGGTACCTACGTCAAGCTTTGGAAAAAGACGCACATTAAAAAAATTAATAAAATACCTAAACTTACTTTTTGAATTGTCCCATTTCTGCAACATTACTGCTTTGTGCCATCCTGCTCTCTCTGTCCCCATTTACTCCCATCTCTGTCTTTTGCGACTGAGTAGGACCCTTATTATTACCCATAACCTCCTTGTTTAAGGAGCATGATTCCTTTAATGCATATATTTCTTTTAATTTAGCAAGCTTTATCTCCTGTCACCCCAGCTGGTTCTTCGATGGTCTAACCCTACCCTCAAACTCCTCACACGCCTTCTCTGGGATTTGACACACTGTCTTTTCCTCCCTGGTTGGCCAATGACCACAGGACTGGGCTGCCAGGAGTGACCCTACTCTTGACAGAGTCAAAGTGAAGGTCAATGGTGGATACCCCATTCGGCAGTGTGAGACTTGTAACATAGGGTGGACACCACCTAGCAGTGTCTATTTTTCCCCCATTTTCCTTGTTCTCCTCTTTCCCGGGATGCTGACCATGAGCTCAGGGGTGTGCACACATGCATGCGTCAGAGCCACTTGGTGCCCTCCCTCCCTCCCTCCCAGTGCACCAGCTCTGCCTGTGCCACCACCCATGCTCATGCAGCTGGTGGCAGTGTAGTGGAGACTGCAAGCCCTCCCTTTTCTCCTAGGAGGAGGAGAGTCACATGGAGTGCTTGGTCCTCCTTCCCTGGCTGCCCTCTGATGCTCCAGGTTTGCTCCTGAACCTGGGTCATCACTGTCGTAAGCATAACACTACCCCATGCCAGCTGGCTGGACCCCACTCCCCATTCCTATATATTCACCTCCATGTTCTCTTTCTGTATGGTCACTCTGGCTCTCTTTTGTTTCCCTAAAGCCTACTCTGTATGTAAAAGCTGTCCCGTCAGCGCAGGTGTAGCGCTACCAGCCACCACACCGGTGACCCGGGTTTAGAAGTGAGCATCAGTCATCGGGGGCAGCTGGGGGGAGGAGGATTGTGCATCCTAGGGGGCGCTCTTCTTCTCCCAGGAGGTGGGTCTGTGTTCTCTGCTACAACATAGTTTCAGTAATAATGTAGGTAGGGAAAAATGGGCAGACTGGGAGGGCCAAACGGTTCTCATCTGCCATCAGATTTTATGTTTCTATGTTTCTAATGCTACCACCTGGGTGACCCCAGGTGCCAATGCAAGGGGAGCCACAAGAGGTGGGTAGAGTGGCTCCTGACTAGGACACCTGCACACCTGCATGCAGACGGCTGCTTAGTCCTTACCCACAAGGCACTCAGGATGGGAACCAGGGGTAGGGAAAAGCCTCCCTGGACCGCAGCAGGATGACGCCACCTCTCTCTCTGCAGGCCCCACACCACTCACAGGGCTGCAGACCACAGCTGAACTAAAACCCCTCCCAGGCCTGGAAAATCTGGAAGGCTCTACCACAGGAGGGGGAGAACCACAGTGCACTGTACAGGTTGGTGGTTCATCCCAGGGACAGTTGGAGATGAGGCTGGGAGAAAGAGGATGTCCGAAGTGGACTGGTCCAAGGGGGAGAAAAAGAATACTCAAGTAAGGCGTGGGGGTATGATTTTGTATTTCTTTGAAACTTGGCTTCCTGGCCAATGCCCTTTGGGTTAACCATTGCCTCAGTGAGTTTGAGCTGCAGTGGATGTCTTACGAGGGTGCACGGGAGTGCACACCCTATGTGCAGGATGTCATGCACATCTGAGTTCAAGGGACAATGCAGAACAAGGAAAATGCCCCGACCCTAGTAGGCGAAAGTGAGGACCAGGAGCTACCCCCCCACACACCTCGGCGCTTCCTCCATTCTCAAGACATCCGCCCAGATTTCCAGAAAGGTTACCAGGAAAGAAGTGGCAGTCCTGCCCCAGGGGGCTTAAATTCCAGGGAAATGGATGCCAGAGGACTGGAGCTGGGGCATGAGCAACTGGGAGACAGGCGGGATGGAGGTTAGCTGAGAGCCCCCACTGAAGAGAGTCTGGGGTCGGTGAGTGAGGTGAGATAAATCAAATGTACAAAAAAAATGTGAATGGCTGCTATAAAAAGGCTTGAAACCTCACCCTGCCCTGTCACCATTAGGGGGCCGCACATGTCATCACTACCACCATGCATATAGCTGTCCCCTACTATGGTGATGATGTCATCAGCTGCCATCTACTGGTAACAGATCAGAATGCAGTGTCATTGATTGTGGTGATAGTGATGTCATCAGCTGCCCTCTACTGCTAACAGATCAGAGTGCAGTTTCAAGGATTGTGAGGATAGTGATGTCATCAGCTATTCCCCTCTACTGTAACACATCAGAATGCAGTGTCATGGACTGTGGTGGTAGTTATGTAATCAGCTGCCCTCTACCGGTAACAGATCAGAATGCAGTTTCTTGGATTTTTATGCCACACTTTCATTACCTATGTAAACTATATAAACCAACATTTTATATTTAGAAATCAATAAAAAAGAAAAACAAATTAATGGGTAATTTTTAAATAAATTATGCAAAGATAAAACTGTCAGTTTTCATCACTGGTCACTTTTAATTTGTATATAAAAAATACAACAAAGGAAAGTATATTACTATTATTATTCTATAGTAAAGCTTTTTCCAGTATCCAGGAACACTTTTAAAAATATAATATTCAAAAAAGACTCAGCTTTAGTTCAGGAATTGTCTATATTTGTAACTCTATCTTTCCTCTCCCCCAGCACAACCCTTCCTTACATGTACTCCCCATTCTTCCAGCAGTGCTGCAGCTCCCTTCACCACCTTCGCTGTCCCTCATTCTAGCGCTCTTGCAGCTCCTTCCCTGTCTTATACAGTTCCAGCACATCCCCCTTCCCACATTTCTCCTCCTGCCTCACCCTAGAGTTTTCAGCTGTGGTAACGCTATAAGTCTGCCTCTTGATCTTGACAAATTTGTAGATATAAGCTCCTCGGCAGCTGTTTAGCTACACTATTTCTTGGTGGGGGAGTTATTGTAAAATTTTTATATGAAACACTTCTCAGGAAACCAATGTAACCTTGTGCTTGTAATGCACCAATATTTGTTAGCGGGATAAAACAATTATCATATAGTTTCTTAGCAACAAATACATATCTGGTAAAAACAGTATAGCCCAGAGGTTAGAGTAACGAGTTGTGAATGAGCTTGGTAGACCCAGCAGACCTGGGTTGGAATCCCACAACCTCCACTTGCATACTGTGTGACTCTTGAGCAAGTCACTTAACCAGCCCAAAGCTCCCTGGTTACCCCTAAAAATAGCGACTTGTGTCTAGTCGGCATTACCCGGTTACCAAAGGAATAATTATTAAAAAATATCAATATATCCAGTTTTTTTCCATTATATTTCTCTGATAAACTAAGATATGGGGTTTACAAAAGTCCCTGTTTTCTGGTCACACCCACCAGTAATAAAGGAATAATGCCTGACAGGGTGGGTGTTATGCTGGGATAACATCCCACCTCGGGTGGTTGGGCCCGAGGCCATCGGCAGAGGGCATCCAACACCCGAGAAGGGATGTTATCCCAGCATAACACCCACCCTGGAGGGCATTATTCCTATTATACAATGGCTCATTGTTTTATACAGAAAAAAATAATTTTAAAGAATTGTATTTAGTGTTTTAAAATATTTTTTTAAGAAAAGATGCAGGCAGTGCTCCAGGTGCTCCAGGATATCATCAGCAGGGATGTTATGCAAGAATAACATCCCTGCTGTGATGGCCAACTGACCAATCAGGAGCCAGGATTCTTTCTTGCCATTGTATAATACTAAATAAAACATTTTGGTGTGGTGTTCTGCTGTGTACCATCAGAAATGTGTACTCTTAATACATTCATAGTATGCACAGTATGAATCTAGTATGTAGAAACATTGAATCTGTCAGCAGATAAGGACTGCTTGACCCATCCAGTCTGCCCAGTTTGTCCCTGTCTATACTGTCACCACAGACCCTACCTGATCTCCGGCTATTCCCCCCCCTTTCCTATTAAGATTTGTTTGTGCCTATCCCATGCATGCTTGAAGCCCACCACTGTTTTCACTCCCACCACCCCCGCTGGAAGATTTTTCTAGTGTCCACAACTCTTTCAGTGAAAAAATGCTTCCTCACATCCCTCTTAAATTTCCCCTCCACCCCCCCTTCCAGCTTCACTGTATGCCCTGTTGTCCTAGTTGACCTTCTCTTGTAAGTAAAATCAAAACATAAGCTCAGGGAAAAGGAATTTTAAATACTGCTAGTGGCAGCCATCATTAATGACTTCAGTCATTAATTATAAAATAAGTAATTAAAGTTGTTTAAAAAATCTGTGAGACATAAAAATATATTGATGATGGTTCTAATGATGTCAGATATATAGTAATGCTAAAAAACTAATGGTGAAATGTATTGCCAATGAACAAATAGTGCTGTTTTAAAGCAACTATATTTCTTAGTCACTGTAGAGTTTTTTCAGCAATAATGTTTGTCTTGAAAAAAATAATAAATAAATAGTATATATATATATATATATATATATATATATATATATATATATATATATATATTTTTTTTTTTTTTTTAATTGTTTAACCAGGAATGGCACACTAAGCTGAAAGCTTGTTTACAGGTGCGACCTGGAATAAATATAACAGTTGTTTTAAAAATTATCTGTGAAAAATAAAAACACACTGTGAGGAACAATTTAAGGATGTCAGAAATACATTTTTGCTAAAAAAAGAGATACAATGACATTTTTTGACTCAAAAATACAACTGCTTTAATGTGCCAGATTTTTTAGTTACTGTTCATTTTTTCAGTGATAATGTTTTTTTGGCAAATACATTAATATTCCCATTTGCATTTCTTTCGTTCCTGTATGGTTCTATGCTCTTTGCCATCGTAAATGTTTGGCAGCACCATCCTAATGCATCAGAGAATTTATAATGTGCATTTAAAAAAGTAACCTCGACAAAAGGGTTTTTGAAAAATTGCAAGTTTTAACATCTTTACCAACATGCATCTTTTTTCTTACAAAATCATAGCAACTGTTTGAGAAATATCTGAGAAAATGTAAATATTATACTGAGGAGGAATTTAAGGATGTTACAAATAGATTTTTTTAAAAAGTGTATATATATATATATATATATATATATACATATACACACACACACACATATTGTTTTCCTACTAACAAATGCTGCTGCGTTAATATTTATCAAATATTTTGGTACAATCCCCACCTTCAGGAACCTGCTCCTCTCTCCTCTCCTCTCCATCTCTCCTGGCCCTTAGATGCCAGCTAAGGCATCTTCCTGTATCCTCCTGTCCCTGCCAACCCCCCGTTGACTCTTCTTCCCCCTCTCTTGACTCTCCCTCCTGAGTTTGTACACCATACCACTGTCACCTTCCACATCAGGCACTGTGCACTTTACTGTATCCTTGCACGCTTGTCTTCATATTAGTACACTGTGCCATGCTGCTGTTTACCTGCTGTTCACCATATTGCTCGTGCGCCTGTAATGCTGCCTGTGTAACCACACTCTGATGTTTTGCAATGTTATAATTTTGTACTCCCCTTCCCCTCACCCCCAGGTTGCAGCTGGAAATGAGCCTCAGGCCAGGTATCAAATGTTAAATAAGTAAATACATACATAAATGAATAAATACGTACGTACGTACATCCATACATATATATATACGTACGTACATACATAAATGAATAAATAAGTACGTACGCACATCCATACATATATACATACGTACGTACATACATAAATGAATAAATACGTACGTACGTACATCCATACATATATACATACGTACATACATACGTAAATGAATAAATATGTACGTACGCATATCCATATATATATACGCATATATTAATGAATGAATAAATACGTATGTACGCATATCCATACATATATACATACGCATATACATACGTAAATGAATAAATACGTATGTACATCCATACATACATACATACATCCATACATACGTACATACATCCATACATACATACGTACATACATACGTACATACATACGTACATACATACATACATACGTACATACATAAATGAATAAATACGTACGTACGTACATACATACGTACATATATACATACATACATACATAAATGAATAAATATGTACGTATGTACACACATACATACATACGTACATACATCCATAAATGAATAAATACATATGTACATCCATACATACATACATACATACGTACATACATAAATAAATAAATAAATACGTACGTACGTACATCCATACATCCATCCACACATACATACATACGTACATGCATAGCATTGTGCTACTCACTGTCATCAGATTGCCCCCCCAATCCCACCAATTTGAACTGTAACCTCCCTCCTCCTCCACCATATCCCTAAAATCCCTCGCCATGACTTCAGTCCTCTCGCAGTTGCTGCTGATCCTCGGCTAATCCCACTGCTCCTCCCTCCATACTACTCCCTTCCTCTACAGCTCTGGTTTTGGTTCATGCCTCCCTGTGATTGGTCCCCCGCTGTACTCACAGTCTCCCTTCCCTTCCTCATTTAACTGCCAGTTGCATTCTGTGGAACTGTTGCTATCGATATGCTATGTTTTGCACTTCTTACTTAGTTCTTCCTGTCAATTGTCTACTGTGTACTTTTTACTGTTTATAAATATTATTGTTTTATAATTGTAACATTACTGATGTAACTTATTACTGCACTCTTCACACCTCCTTCCCCTACGACACATTTGGAAACGAGCTGTTAGCTCAGCATACTGTTTGTGGAGAAACTCTTGAAATCAATCAATCAAGCAATAAGCTGGTGTTGGATGGGGCTGATTCCTTTTCCAGTCACTTGATCTCATCTCTGATTTGCACTACCAGCACCATCGTGTACCCTTCTCCCTTCCCTCCTCCCCCACCACACAGCTCAGCAACCTTACCTTAAGTTGCACCTTCAGTTCTTTGAGCTGCAGAAGCAGACTATCATGCGCATTCCATGCAGTCAGCAGCATATCCTTAACATCGCTCAGTAAACCATGAGGCCTGGCCCTGCACACCTTCCAGAGGTGGGTGAGGACAGGAAGCAGAAAGAGCCATTTCACCAAACCTAGGCGACAAGAAGGAAGAAAGGAACTGTTTAGTGTTCAAAACCTTTTTTTCCCACATAGAGCATTTTCTGTTGGCCAGGCTAATTTTTCCAGGGATAGACTCTGTTCAGGCCTGACGAGCTCTGTCCTCCATGTTCAGCACCCCATCAACTACCCAAAGGTATGCACTCCATGTCAGGGGCTCCAGGGGGAGGACTGCCCCCCCCAAGACATTTGGTTTATAAATACCAGTACAAACCAGGTGAGAAAGTAAAATATGGTGCACAGCATATATTACAGGAGTATCCAACACAAGTCAGTTTGACAGGTATGTTATTATTTTCATTAGCTGTGACTAAAACCAGCTTTTTGTAAAAATGATTTCCATTGCGTTGCTCCTTTAAATAGATATTAGATTATCAGAACAGAATAGAATTTGCGTATGGGTAGAGCAGAATTTGTATTTTATATTGATTAGAAATGAAATGAAATGAAAAGAACAGAAGTAGAGGAAATGGACATGGTATACAAAATGGCATTGGAGATAAGCAGAATGGCTTAATTATCTTCAAGGGAACAAAAACATTCATTTTTGCAGTTTCTAACAATATTTGGAAATTGGGGCACATGTGTAGTCTGTTCAGTCTCCCAACGGTACTGTGTGTTTGTTTTCTTTTTATGGACCTCATTCTGCACAGTTCTCTTCGCCAGGTGGACAGCTCGGCGGCAGCAGGCTTCACCGCTCTATTTGACCAGCATCGCTGCATACCTCCCTAGCTCCTCCGTAGTTCACCCTCGCTATTCTATTGCTTCATAGTCATGGTTCCCTTGAATCGCTGTCCCTGCACACTCGCTATTCCGTTGGTCAATCAGATTAAGTCGCTCATTTTCAGGTTGCTCAATTTGGTTCGCCCATATGACATGATACCGAACAGAAAGTATACTATACCACACTCCGCAAGAAAAAATCTAAGATATGACCCAAATATGAGAGGACATGTGTCATGCTGGGACTACAATCAGAAAGGAAATCTGAGGTTAGTCCCAGGTGCCAGGGTTCGTACTATGTACTACACAGGTGGCGGAGTTTGCATGTAGATTACAAAACACATTGGAAGCGTTTTGGCAGAAGCCTAGGGAGGTTTATTGCAAGGATATTATAAAGGAAGAATAAGAAATAAAAATGTATTTTGCTTTCTTTCTTACTACTAAGTAATAAGTAGAAGCAGGGACAATCTATATAAAAAAATCAGTCTTCTTATTTTGCTAAGCTCCTTGGTATGTAGTTCTTTTTTCTCTAAGGTTTGACAGCGTCTATGCATACTTGGAGGCAGTATAGTGTAGTGGTTTAGGGCACTGAGCTGGAGACCTGGGTTTGAATCCCAATAGCCCCTAGCCACTTGCATTCCGTGTGACCCCCGAGCAAGTCACTTAACTTCCTTGTGCTCCCAGGTCTCACTTGGAAACAAGCTCTGACTTAGTGTGCCTTTCCTGTTAAATAACCCCCGCTTCCTGAATCTAACAGAAAATTACTTACACTCTAAAAAACATACCTAAAAGACACATATCTGTCATTACTCATGTTACATGATATTATTCTAAACTATACTCGCCTAATCTATAGCAAAGCCCCTGTGTATTTGTATATATGCTACTAAGCATTCCTCAAAAGTAGTCTGTCTCATGGCTACTGATAATTGTGTATGTGAACCTGGATACAAGAGGCAATAAAAAGCTGGGCCATCTGCTTTACCACACTGTGGGATCCTGTCATTAGATTTCAGCCTGGACCTGCTGCACACTCAGTATTCTCTTCCCTGGAGCATATTTGAGGTGTCCTCTTGTCCTATGAAGATCTAGGATCATATAGTGTAACCAGGGACTGGGAGGCTCTTTCAAGAAGGCATTAATTACGTATCTTAGTTAAAATACTAATGAGTAAGCAATAAGACATGACAGGGTGTGCAGTTCTAATGCACAGGCCAGGGGCGTAGTGAGGGAAGAGGCCACGGGTCAAATGCGTTCAGTCCCCTAGCCATGCGTTAGAACCAACACACATCCCTGGAGTGGCTTATTGAGCTTATAAAAATGGATCTGTGGGCCCAATTCCAAGTCGGGCTACGCTGGCATAAGGCAGGACATGCCACTCTCCAAGACGTATCCCGTGACTTATGCCATGCGATATGCTCATTGCCATTCCAGGAGGTGCCTTGCACCAGTGTGTCTGTGGACAATGACAATCAGAGGCCACACCCTTAAAAGCACAGACTTAACGCTAATAACCAAGGGTTATGACATCCACATAGCCCAATTCCAGGTGGGCGGCTGTCGTAACCCACAGTTGCAATTCCCAAAAGCCACAGTGGTGTAGGGAACTTCCAACAGCTCAGAGCTGTCCTAAGTGGTATCCAATAGGTGGCACCATTGGATGCCACCACACAGAGCCCCGGCAATGGCACCATAGGGACCCCCTAGCCCCCTGTAGCACACCCCTGCCCCAACCCCCGATCATCAGGAACCCCCGGGGGTCCAAGTTTGGTGCACCCCCCTGGATGCCTGTGCCATGTGGCCAGCACCCCCCCATGCCTCCTGGTGTCTGTCACAAAGGTGGTCCAGGGCTGGGGGAGTTAGGAAGACTGCCTGTCACCGCGCAAGTTGTGACCTGCAGCTGCGATACACCATCACATGGGCTACTGCACTTGAGTTGCATCTGGCCTGCTTCTTAAGTGCCAGGTTCCTGCCACTTCTGGAATGTGGCATAGGGTCCCTGGTGTAGGGGTGACTGGCGTAACTCACAACACCGTGCAAGTCACGTCAGTCATCTTAGAATCGGCCCCTGTGTGTTCTACATGGGATTTCTAGTTTTAGCTGTGCATTAGACACTTCAACATTTCTTTCCTGAGTTGTTATTAGTTCCCTCTGTGTCTTGTATTTAACGTTCACATATGCTTCATCTAAAATTTCTTTGCTGTACCCCCTCTACTCAAAACGGCTTCTCAGCTCCCTTCACTGAATCTCAAAATCATCATCATTTGTACAGTTGAGTCTAACCCATAACATCTGGCTATAGGGTATAGATTTTTTTAAATTATCAGGATGTGCACAATTCTGTCTAAAAAGTGCATCGGTTGCTGTTTCTTTTCTAAATCCCTTAGTGATTATTTTCTTCTGAACTGGGTCACCAATTAATTTTAGATCTAGGAAATCCACCGTTTTGTCATCCATACAGTAGTACAAGGGACTCTTAAATTAAAACTATTACAGTTAAGCCAACCAGTGAATTCAAGGGCCAGTTCCCTGCTTCCATCCCATACACAGATGCAATCATTTGTATATCTGTACCACCTGATCCCATTCTTGTGGTATCGGATTGTGAATAAACTGTCATTCCCAGTATCCTAAAGTCAAATTGGCAGAGGACGGGGCCATAGTTGCCCCCATCACTGTGCCACAGGCTTGCAAATAATATGTTTCTTCAAATTTGAAAACATTGTGGGTCAAAACAAATTCTATCGCTTTATAAAAAAATCTGATTACTCAATAAATAAACTATTAGTAAAAGCAGTTCCGTTCCCAGCATACCAAAAGTGTGTCAGTTTGCACAGTACCAAAGGTGACCGAGGTCGGTTGGAGACAGAAGTCTTTGAATGACATAGTGAAACAAATACTGCCCTCTCTGTCTGAAATATGTAATTGTAGACCAATAACAGAAGAAAATGAAGGAAAAATAGAGAACGGTAAAATTCAGCAGTTGTAAATATCATAGTTTTTGGCCCACTTTTGTAGCAGCTATCTGCACTTTAACACTGCTTGTCATATAAGAAAAACGTGTCCTGCGCATAAACTGAAATCTGAGAACTCTCGGACATGACTAGCAGCCCTGTTATGTAGAATATTTAGACCGCATTTATTAGTGATGCAGTACTGTAATGCAGTCTATCTGTAGCAGCTGCTCTTGTGTCAAGACAAGTTAGAACTTGAAATGCCATTTCATTGCAAAGTTAAAAAAAAATCAAACAGGAAGTGCAATGGGAGTCTCATCAGTTTTTAAAACTTATCGGACCTTATACAGTACGTTCATATGTTCCGCCTACAGTATGGTTGTGGTTCATAATATAATTGGATACTGTTCAATGGATCTGACAGTCAAAGAAAAGTCCCACTGTACAACCAAATGTTAACAGCACAAAGCTTGTCATTAGTAGAAAGGAGAGCCACAAAAGGTTCTGTGGTTCTGAAAGGTTCTGATAAGCCATGCAGGGTTTTGATAGTTATCCAAGCCACATCAGGACCTTCAAAACCTTTTTATTTTAAATGACAAAAACTGTTTTAACTATCATTTTATTTAGTTTTTTGTTGACCAGGAAGGAGAACTAGACAATTGTTTGCCTATTTTCAGCCTTGTTCCTTGAGGGATACAGATGGATGCCAACTGAAATTGAACCAGATTTTTCAAGTTGTTGGGGGTATTTTTTTAGTGAATGGGGAAACTTGGCTAGGACAGCAGGGGAAATTCCCCTACTCTTTTCGAGAAGTGCCGTGGGATCTTTAACATCCACCTGCACTACCATCAGAACAGGCAGATGGGACCTCGGTTTAACATCTCATCTGAAAGACGGCACCTCAGGAGTGCCGCACCCCCCCCCCCTCATGCTGCATTACAGTGTCAGTATTAGGATTTAACCCAAGTGCCTGGAGTGGGGATAGAACTCACAGCCTTCTGATCATCCAGCCTCAGAGGTGAGTGTGCTATCTGCTGAGCTACTGACACTGTCATTTCCACCCATATGCTATTGTCAGTAAAAGGAAAAGAATCCGGAAACACCTTTCAGTGGTGCTACTAAGTCTAATTACTTTCATACAGCTAGTTAGTACCCTTTGTGTAACATTGCTGTCAGTATGACCACACATTACACATCTGGCTCAGTGGGTCCATTCTCTACTTATAGCCTTCTTTCTACATAATGGCTTGCTAGGTGAATACATTAAGTAAGCTCTAATATCAATGTTTTTCAAAATTATCAGAATCTTAGAGCCTAAACAAGTTCTGATGAGGTTTGTCTGCAGAAAATGGCAAAGGTTATGAATGGTTCCAAATTTATCAGAACAGATTCTCCCATCTCTATTAGTTGTGGTCTGCACCTCTTTTGGTGACTGCTGTCACTCAGTAGCTTGCACAATGGGCATCGCCACAAATAGGGGTTTCAGTTGTAGTTGTTCCCAACTGGAATACAGTAGCCCTTGAAGAACTGCCATATTCCACCAGCCTCTGCTCCATGAGGAGCTCTGGCTCCAACCTGGAGCTGGCCCAGGCATCCAGTTAGATGCACAGGGCCGGATTTTCAAAGCCCCGGTGCAAGCTGCAACAATGGCAGCTTGCGCCGAGTGCGTTGCACCTGGGACCCTGTGCCCAAATTTCTATTTATCAGGGTCCCAGTGCCTAAGTCCAGTGGCTTGCATCAAAGGGGGTGCTGCGCCTGACGTATGGTGCACCCACCCAGAATGCCGCAATGGCTGTGGGGAGTCTGCAGCACCCATGGAGAGGGGCTGGCAACCAGGCACTGCCCCCCCAAACCACCACACCAATGGCACTAGTGCCGCAAACCTCCCCAGTACCCTGGTGGGCTAGTGCCCCCTCTAGCCATCTCAGCACTCCCACCCCCCTCCCATACCCTGATCTGGAGCTGGCAGAGCCCTCACACGCCACCTGGCTGGCCACGAATGGCAGTCCATGCGCATACTGTATACTGTATACAGAACATGCACAGACTGCTCATTCGGTGGCCAGCCATGGTGGTGTGTGGAGGGCTATGCCGGTCGCCAGATCAGGGTACGGGAGGTGGGTGGGAGTGCTGAGATGGGTAGGGGGGTTGGCAGGATGCATGGATGTGGGTGTCGGGGATGTGATGGGTTGAGGAGGGACCACCGGACCACCAGGGATCACCCACCAGAGATGGATGGGGCCGGCCATATGGCGGCACCTACAGGACAACCCACCAGGAGCCGTCTAGGTCCTCTTAGACCTGCCCCTCACTGGTCTAAGGGTACTTGGCACTTGGTTCCTGGGGGGTTCTTTCAAATTCCGGATCTGAGGGCTGCGGCAGTCTGGGTCTGCCGCAAGGCCCCAGCACCATGCCGCAGCCACTTTCATGGTACAAGGATGGCTCTAACACACTTTGGGCCAGGCAGCCTGCAGGATGATGCAGGCTGCCTTTCAAATTCCCACTTGGCACAGCCCTTGGGGCAAAGTGCCCTTGCGTCAGAGCTGTTTGATGCAAGCACCTTGCGTCAATCTAAGGCCTTTGAAAATCTGGCCCCCGGTGTCTATCACAACCCCTCCCCCAGCCTGCCCCCAGCCCCTCTACACAGCACTCCCTGTACAGCTCCTGGGGGGGGGGTCAGGAATACCAGCAAGCGTTCTGGCATCCAAGGGTGTGGAGCAAGGCACCACAGATACATGCAGTTCAAACACCTGTGTGGATCGGGCCATCAGTTCTTTTTTTGAAACTAATGAAATGTTGCTCCCCCACACAGCTGAAATGGAAAGTTCAACTCTGAGTCATCACACAGGACTCCAACTGTACACTGGATGATACCTTGTGGTTCTCGATGCTGATTGGCTGAAATCACTTAGGTAATTTATTATGCACTTTATATGCACATTAAAATGTTTTATAAAATCAAAAACAGCATTTACTTGACTGCAAATTACATAGCTTTGGGCAACAGCAAGATTAAAACATCTGCATACTAGTTCTATGCGCCCCTCTGTCAGGTAATATTACTTTGTAACTTTGTGTATACAGTATTTAACTCAGACACCTGGAATCCAGCCAAGGATTATGTTGGCATAATTTACCAAAGAGCAGCAGGAATATACTGATTGAGATTAACGGAGCTGACTGTTGGATACCATTAATCATCAGAACAGAATGGAACATCTCAACAGGTGAGGTGTTTGTGGTCACAGTATTGAGAGCAGATGGCTGTCGTTAAGAGAAACTGAGCTGTAAAAATTTTAATTACAGGAAACCTTCCTTAAAGTTCTTTCTTTTTTTAGAAAAGGATATGGTACATTTATGGATATGGAGACTTTGTGTAACTTGGGGAACAAGCTCAGGTTTTTAATGCTTGTTTTCTAAAAAAAATTATTTACTAACCCTTCATAGTTATAGGGTTGCATTTTCAAAGATATGTGGCGTGATTTTCATGCAGTTGGATTACTTCTGAAATGACTGTTAAACCACATAAAACGTGGTCTAACTTCTTAATGCAAGTGCCATGAGCTTCTCTCCAAAAATGACGCACGCAGCGCAATATACCGGCAACATTTCTGAGCCATACAGACTGCATCTGAAATATGGACTTGTACCAGCATCACAATGTTTTATTTTTTACTTGTTTGGGTGGCAGCTCTGGGGGGATACACCTCTCCAATATTGGCGGGGTCCTAGTGTAACAGGATCCCTAGAACTGGGTCCTGGCATACCCTGCATCATGATGTTCGAAAATCCGGCCCCGTCACTTTTAGTGCTAGGAAAATTTTTTATTGAGCTTGTGAAATTTTGTGCAGTTGCCAGTTTCACACTCATGACATTTTCTCGAAACTGTGTCACAATCTGGCAGCAACTTACCAACACAATTTCTTTCATACAGCACCATTGCTCCACGAATTGCGCAGTTTTAAAAATGTGAGTTCTTAAAAGTGTTCAATTTCGGCAAATAGCACAATTTTCCCAAATTGTGCATTTTTAAAAATGTGATTTCTTTTTCTCCAAGGAGCAATTTCAAACAAAATTGCCCATTTCAAACATACTAATGAACTTCATGAAATTGTGCATAATTCTGTGAAATAAGCACAGTGTCATGAAAAGTGCCCAAAATGTTTTTGTGTTTGTTTTTTTCAAATTTTGCCCCGTACTAGTTTCTGTCAAGTTTAACAGCTACGAGGATAGACATTCAGGGAGGTTAAAGTGAGTTGCCAGTTCTCTGCAAATATATTTTTTACATCCCCCCAAATTACATTTCAGCACATTCTAGTTTTTCTTTGCTTGTGTGCATGTGCAAAGTAAACACATTGTTACTGTAGTGTAGGGTGCTGTGCAGATGTATACTGTATAAGCCAAAGGATGGAGAAGCACAGGAGGCTTGCCTCTCAAAAGCTAATGCTGAGAAGGCTGATGACAGTATTTAGCTGGCTGATGAGTGCAAACTTATTGTAGTTCAGAGGAGAAAGCCCCACCAATCACATTGGCTTTGTGCCCATTAACCAGCTAGCATACATCATCAGGCTTTGAAGATAATCATCAAGCCTCACTGTGTGTGTGTGTGTGTGTGTGTGTGTGTGTGTGTTTCCCCTGGTTACAGGCAGGAAACACCTATTTGACTGCGTAGAATGCAAATATAACAGCTTTCAAGTATGTTAACAGCATGTCAGTAATGAACATACAAACAACAGTTGATTTCAATTACATATTGTTTATGTTCCCTTTAGAGAACCCCTGATAACAGTTGGATAACTTCAAAAACTGTGAGAGTTAGACACAACTCGGTTTATCAATCTAATATTTAACAATCCTTTTTTTCTTTCAGATAGACTTTATCCTCCTGCCTCTCCCTATCAGCCCCCTCTGCTATCGAACCCCAGCCCTTCCACCCCACCTCCAGGACACACCCCATCTACCTTGTTGTGTGAGTGGGTGTCATGGATGGTGGTGGTGCTGTGCCTTTAGCGTCGCAGCATCATCCTGCAGACAGGGGTTCTTTTCCACCCCTTACTCCCCTTAACTCGAAACCAGTGGTGTGCAATGGTGCACATGCAAATTATGAAGACTATGAACACTTTCAACACCTGCCTCTGACTTTCAAGTCTGGTGGCTGCTGCTATACTACACAGCAGTACACACTGTCCCCCCTCCTTGAAGGAGAAGATCCATTGACAGATGTTAAATCCTTCTTCCCCCACCATCCCCCTGAGCAACTTTGGTCTATTCCCGAACCCAGGTTGCTGGCATGGCGGGAGGTGAGACGTCCAGTGCCTCAGCCCTCCAGCTTACTGGACTGGCTACAAGTTTACTGTAGTGAAGATTTCTTTAGGCAATATTGTCTGTGGCCCTGAGGGGGGCCTCACTCTTTTACAGTTCTGTGATTTTACTCTCTGCACCATTCAAACAGAACTATATTTTGTTCAGTTCTTCACCCTTTTTCTTTATTCATGAGGGAAGTGACATAAAAACAAGATTACCATTTTTTGCCTTTATTGACTTTGGCTGCTTGTCTACACATTACATCATAATGCTCAGTTTATGACATCATAATTATCTTCAAAGTAACAGACTGGGATGTCTTAAACTGAATTGTAACTGCAGAAACAGACAAGCAGACAGAGCAAATAGGACAGCGATCCTGTTTTCATGCAAATATCCTTATTAATGAATAAATAAGGGTGACAATTACAAAAACATTCGGTCTCGATATTATGTTTTTCAGAGTTGTCCCATCAACATCAGGGACTCCTTATAGCTCTGTTACACTGCGAGCAAACATTCGCCATTAACAAATGCTTGTTTGTTACACAAACAAACAGAAGAGAGAAAGAAATAAGTGAGCTGGGATCTCACTTGAGGCACTTACTTCTTTCTTTTTTCTGTTTGTTGGGTTCCATATATGTGCACACTGCACCCTTGTGAATGAAAATGTTTCTTTCCCCACAAAGGTGTTTATTGCACCTGTGTCCAGGAGTGGCTCATTAGCCCTGTTCCCACTTCCCTGAGCCAACAACAGACTCCCCTGGGACTCCCCTTGGTCTGAAGGTTCCCCCATGAAGTCTCCCTCATGGCAGGGCCAGAGGGAGGAGGGCCATCTCCCCCCCATACTGACAATCCAGAGCGGACCATTGGCGAGTTCCTAGGTGACAATGCAGGCTCGGGAACGAGTGGTCAGGGCATCATTAACCTACGATACCCTATCTCCTGTTTTTCTCACCACCCCTGATGCGGGACATCAATGTGTGTGTGTGGAGGTGCACACACATGACGTTCTTGCAGCCCTCACCCTTCATGCGGCTCACGTTGAACTACCACCAGGCCTCCACCTGGTGGCAGTCTAAGGCTGGGCCAACATCCCTCCCCACCCTGGGAGAGGTGAGAGTCCCTTGGATGCCCTCCATGCTACCAGGACAGCTTGTTATGAATGAAAATGTTATATTACTTAAGACAATTGCATAAAATCAGGCTCTTTGCCCTTTAGAATTCCACTGTTCCTGCTGTTTTCCTTCCCTGAATTCATAACCCTCTGTTTGTGACATCAGAATAATTTCCATGGCAACAGGATATGATGTGATATGCAGAGGATCCTATGACTTCACAGCAGGAATAAGCAAAGTGAACAGATGAAGTCTACAGGGAAACTATCCTGTTTCAATAAAAGAGCCTTAAGAAACAATGTCTTGAAAGTCAAATTTGTTTGGAATTTAATGTAACTGAGTTTTCTTCTGTCAATGCCAACTGTGAGTTTAGTTGGCTGAAAACTGGATAAGCTCTGTAAGAGACTTACAGTACTCGGGTCGCAAAATGAGCAAGTGGCCTCGGTCAGAACTAAAGGCAGGTTTCTGACTTCCCAAGCCTGACCTCTAACAGCCAGACCACGCACAGCTTTCTTTAAGCTAAGTTAAAGAACTCCTTGCCTACAGGGATCGGCAAACTTGGTTGGTGTCTAACTGGAACTGTCTTCAATAAGGAATAGGCAGAACTAATTTGAAAAGAATTTGAAAAGAAAAAGACCCCCCCTGTAAACGGGCCAATTCTGGAGCTTAGAACCAATAAGAATCTCCCCACAAAGGGTCTACAGATGTGGAGCACAAATGATCAATTAGCACATGATTAGCATATAATTTATAGTATATGCATGCATGCAAATTAGTAGGTTCCAAAAAAGGTTAGAAAATTAGAACCTTTCAGAAATTTCTGGAGTTCTACTAATTAGACATTTTCTAGCTTGAGCCTGGAAAGGTTTGCCCATCCCCGACATCCAACCAGAACTCCCACCTGAGGCAAGGGAGACCCGAGGCTTGTGTATAAGATGGGAGGAGGTACTTACAGTTACCAAGCAAGAGAAGGACCTCAGGGTTGTCACATCTCATGCTGTCAAGGTGGCAGGGAAGTACAACAAGGCAGTAGGCAGGGTGAGCCGGATGCTGGGGTGCATAGGGAATGGTATTTCTAGCAGGAGAAGGGAGGTGGTGTTGCCTCTGTATCACTCACTTGTGAGACCACACCTGGATGACTGTGTCCAGTTCTGGAGGCCACACCTCTGCCAGGACATCATCAGGGTGGAAGTGGTAGAGAAGAGGGCTACTAAAATGGTGCAGGGGTTGCACAAGAAGAAACCATATGAAGAAAGGCTGCAGGAGCTCAACATGTACTCCCTGAGGAGAGGTAAACAAAAGGGGACATGACTGAAACCTATAAGTACATTACACTTACAGGAACAGAGGTAAAATCATTTGCACAATTAAAGCTGGAGTTTTCCCTGCCACAGAGAGATTTTTATTTCTATCTACAAGTTATGGATTTTTTAAGAAAGGACCCCTGCAAATCCTAAGTTGCACAGGAGATAGACCCCCGCTGGGTAGCAGCAGGGCTGGTGGTAAAAGAAGAGATCATTCAGTGACCAAATTCTTAGCTGTATACATTGACACCCCCTAACGAAGGGACATGCTAGTCCCAAAGTGCTGGGGCTTTGGAGCAGTGCTTTCGTTTGTCTCCAATAAACCAGGAGTTTATAGCTTATTCACATTTTGTGGAGTTTGTGTCTTTGAGCTTATTCATTTCAGAATGAGTGTGGACGTTGTGTTCTTTTGACTGGCCTTGTTTGTTGTTGTCCAGTACCAACTGTTTACTGGAGTGTGTGTTTTTTGGCTTCCTCTTCACATCTGTATAGCACCTGCTCCCAACTGAGTTTATAGGCACTACAGGACTGTCAAGCTAAGTGGAAAAGGGAGGCAGGAATGGGTTAATGGACAAAGAGTGGGGAAACTGTTGGGCCAGGGTGGCCAAAACTATGGTCTCAAACTCCTGAAGGGAGTACCAGTGGGAGGTGATGGCAAGATGTTTTAGAACACCCCCTATCACAACTCACTATAGCCAATGGAATATTGACAGATGTCAGAGACAATGCACAGCTAAAGGCATTAATGAACATATCTTTGTGAGTTACCTAAACTGCAGACCTATTGGTCACAAATAGTGCAGGCAATTGGACAGATATTTGGCATCCCTCCCTCCTTCGACCCATATCAGATTTCTACAGTGGGGAATTTGGCCACCAGGAACCCATTCAAAGGGGAAAACCTATTTATGTAACATTCGTATTGCTGCTGCCTTCAAGGCAATTACTCAAAGATGGCTGCAAACAACCCAGCCCCATTGGAGAACAGGGTAACAAACTGCAAGCAGATCTTCCAAATGGAGTGTCCCGGCTAAATTGCAGCTGGCCACTGAGAAATGTAAATGTAGTTGGTTGCCTTTTTTTGATTATTTGGAAGCAATTGAAGGGACCCCAACCATTGAACAATTAGCTGATTTACCTTGAAGACTAACATGCAGAGAGCTATTTGGCGAATTACCATTAGCCATCGGATTGGATCCATTACTAGAGAATGAAGCAGTGCAGACAAAGGTCTCTGTTTATTCTTTTAATTGTCAAAGTTTAAAGCAAGAAGTGCAACGAAACAGGACAAAAATTTTGACCCTACCTTTTTTTTTACTTTAAAAGATCCTAGACATCTTCCAATTTCATTTGGTGGTACAATTTTCTAATTCCACAAAAACAAGAGGATTTTATGAATGTTTTAATACATTTTTTTCTCAATTAAAAAAAAGATGACTGCCACATTTTACATAGACATAGCATTGTAGACCTGACAAGGGTTAGGATCAAAAAAATTAAAAAAGACTCATGATGTGCAACATAGGAGGTACCTAGCTAGACAAGTACATTTGACATGTATGTTAATATTTTTCCTAATTGCAGCTGAAGCTAGATTTTTTGGAAAAGCATTTTTCATTGTACTGTTGCTTTAAAGTCATGTTTGATTATTGCTTTCTGTTTGCATCCTTGCTAAAGGATATAGTGATTCCACTATTTATGGGGAAAACATCTACCAAAGTACATAGGTTGCACTGTGGTGAGATTAATTTTTACCTGTTTTTGAAAGTCTCCTTGTCTTCAGTTATTGAATGCATTGTAAGTATGCAAGTTTCTTTTCTTTTTTTTTTTATATGGTGTACTGTGATGTTGTATGGCTGTTGTGACTCTTTGTTGGAAAAAAAAAGTTCTATAACATAAGTACTTCACGGGGGTGAACAAGGTGCAGAAAGGGGAGTCTCTTTCACAGGAGGAGCACCAGGACACAGGGGCATGCTAAAAAACTTGGAGGGTGTTTAAGGGGAATTTGAGGAAATACTTCTTCACAGAAATAGTGGTGGACACCTGGAACAGCCTGCCAGAAGAGGCAGTAAGGGTGAATACAGTGGGGAGCCTCAAATGTGTGTGGAACAGGTGCATAAGTATAATGAATAGAGGTAAGGGAGGAGGGAGGGACATCGCTGACCAAACAGAGTCCTGGATGTAGTGTTAGGCAGGGAAAAATAGGCCAGTCTAGATGGGCCTATCGGTCCTTTTCTGCTGACATATTCTATGTTTCTAAGTAAAAGTTTTTGTTTCTAGTCTTCGTTGAGCTTAGTATTTTATATATGTGTAATTGTTCAAAAAAAGTACATTAAATCGTCTATTACATTTGAAATGCAACATGTACAAAGAAAGGAAATAGAAAATTATGGGTGGAAGTCTAGAACCTTGGCAAATTGGTGGTGTGGTGTTCCTTGGAGTTTCAACAATCATGCAATGCATGGTTGGTGTGGCAGGTGACTGACCCCATCACTCGTATCCCCCCTCCCACCCACCTCATCTTTAAACAGACCAGTATTGGGTGCACAACCCAGTACGGAAGTGGAGGTTGTGGGAATCAAACCCAAGACTGCATGATGTACCAAGCTCATTCAGAGCTTGTTGCTATAATTTCTAGGCTATACTGCCAGTCCTATTTGTGCTCCCCAATTATCTCCCAAATCACTGAAGTGCAGTTTTGCACATTACAGCAAAACAAGGTCACTGCCACCTTTGTATAACTCATGCCAAACTGAAAATTGGACAGAACCCCCCCCGCGCCTCAAACTGCCAGTCTGATGTAGTTTCGGATCAGGCCTGGTTTGTACTTGCTGGGCCCATTGACTGGAATTACTATGTATTACTACGCTGACACTCTTGGTAGGATTTCTGAAACATTGCACATTGATTGTGGCCTACTGCGGGTGACCTAGTCCATTTGTCAGACCTACACAGAATTTTCAAACATTGGTCAACTGTGCTGCACAGGGGATGAGCTCTCCAGCAGCTTGCATCTCAACTATAGACTCAGACTTGGCACTCTTGTTTACGCAATGTTTCTGTGCATCTCTTCACTGTATATATTGACAGCTGCTGTACACAGTGCTATTCTGAATTTTGGTACATATGGTATATATTGTTTATACATATTAGTACATAGAGGGCGGGATATTCAGACTGCACCAGGCTGTGGCGCAAGCCTGGGCGCAGCGCAAGTTGGATGCACAGGGGCGTTGACAGGGTGATATTCAACGGAGCTGCACCATAGCACAGCATCATTGAATATCACTCCTTGGCCACCCGCAGTGCGCATGGTGCAGTGGCACTGCACCAGCGCAAGTGGCCAGAGAGGAGCAGGGGGATGCGCCAGCGCAAGTGCCATTGTGATAGGTGCAACCACCACGATATTCAAAAGTGCACATGCAAATGGGGCTATAATGTATGCAAGGTGCAAATGGCGCCATTTGCATGTCATTATGGCCCCATTTGCATGCAGGTGCGCCGATCGCCGGCGACTTGCGCATGGTGCCCTGCCAGGCTGCAGCCATCGGGGACCAACGCCCCCTGCAGAAGCGGCAAAGTGCCCCGATGCCTAGTCGCAGGCATGTGAAAATGTAAGAACACGTCCAATATCCCTGGTGGTCCAGTGGACCGCTTGCAGCCCAATCACTGGCAGTAGTATATGTACATTCATAGTACACCATCCCTGGTGGTCCAGTGAACTGCTCGCAGCCCGATCGTGGGTGTCAGTAATATCTTTTGACAGACCAATCCAACCCTGGTGCTCCAGCAGTACCCCCTTCCCACCCACCCCACTGAGCCCCATCACCCCACCCCACCCAGTTAGCGGCGGGCGGCAGCTCCCCACGCCTGTCGCCCCACTGCCTGCCGACTGACACTGTATGGTAGGCAGGGTTTTAAATAATTGATTAGCAGTTTTTTTCTTGGGACAATACTAACTGTACAGAAAGCTTTTATATGGGTTTTCTAGAAGTGTTATGTTTGTTAAACACAGTGAGACAAGTGCTATGCATTTTCACAATGTTTTAGAACCTTTATGAGCAAAATGCTAATCAATTTTTTTAGAGTTAAATAAAACCCTGGTAGGGCTGTATGCCCATTGGTCCACAGCATGAGCCAATGAGCGAGTAGCCCGTACCGTACTACACAGTCCAAACAATTGCCTGTTTCTATATTGATAATAGAATTACTGTCACATGATAATGATACAAATAGTGGTTCCTATAAATGTCTTCCTGGGCTGCTCCTTGTTCTTTTGTCTGTGGTTCATTTTCGGCAGGGGAAGGGACCAGCCACCCAACCCCATCCCCAATCACCCCACACTACACTCCTTTTATAGGGTACCACAGTTGTGACATTTCCTGTGGCAAAGCAGGAAGGGGCGGATCAGTGGGGCATCCACAAGGTGAGCTCATTTACAGGGCACTAGTAATTTAACTTGCTATAACAAGTTATACGACAACAAAACACAAAATCAAACCATTACTTGCATTTTCTTCCTTCTAATTACTCTGACCAGGTTATAAACCCAGCAACTTATTTAGAATGGATATCATTAACTGCAGGTACTGCTGAACACTTTTCAGAAGGACAGTCTTACAGGATTTAGGACACTGTCCTACATGCTGGGCCATTGGAGATCTTAGGGCTCAGCTCCAGGCAGCATGGGCAGAGATTGCATGCCTCAAATTTCATATTCAAGAGGAAATACATTATAAGAACCATCCGCCATTTCCCCAACATCCAACAGAAGAACCGTGACCACAGAGGGTAGTTGGTCCGGGAGGTTGGCAGGTGGTTAGGAGGGGCAAATTGGGTGCCCCATCTATCGGTGTTCTCCAACATATTACCTCCAAAAACCATATAAACACGACAAACAGGTATCTGCCTCTATCTCTGAAATCAAACAAAGGGGCAAAGGACACTGCAGAGCAGGACACTGCAGCACAGGAGTTAGCACAACAAAACTTGCCCAAATCAGGAACCAAATCATGGACATGGGGGGGGAAGGAGGTGAGCACTACTCCCTTCACAAAAGAAAGGGTCCTACAAAAGCTCATTAAGCTCAGGGTGGACAAGGCAATGGGACCTGATGGCATACATCCCAGGGTACTAAAGGAGCTAAGGGTGGAACTAGCTGAGCCATTAGCAGAACTGTTTAGTGAGTCTCTGAGCACAGAAGAGGTGCCAGAAGACTGGAGAAGGGCTCATGTGATCCTGCTCCACAAGAGTGGTAGCAGGGAGGAGGCAGGGAACTATAGACCAGTCAGTCTTACTTTAGTAGTGGGCAAGATTATGGAGGCACTCCTTAAGGAAAGGATAGTGCAACACCTGGAATCCATAGGGGCACGGATACAAGACAGCATGGGTTTACAAAAGGAAGGTCCTGTCAAACTAATCTCATAGATTTCTTTGACTGGGTAACCAGAGTGGTGGACCAAGGGGGAGCAGTTGATGTCACCTACCTTGACTTCAGCAAAGCTTTCGACACTGTTCCATATAGAAGATTGATAAATAAGCTGGGTAGGCTTGGGGTGGGTCTGAAGTTGGTCAACTGGGTGGCAAACTGGTTGACGGGCAGAAAACAGAGAGTGGTGGTAAATGGTATACAGTCAGAAGAGATGCAAGTCTCATGGGGTACCTCAGGGATCAGTCCTGAGGCCAGTCCTCTTCAATATCTTCATTAGTGACATTTCAGATGGACTAGAGGGTAAGGCTATATGTTTGCAGATGACACCAAGATCTGCAACAGAGTAGATGATCCAGATGGGTGGGCAGAATGAGAAGAGATCTAGATAAACTAGCAAAATGGTTGGAAGAGTGGCAACTGGATTTAATGCAAAGAAGTGCAAGATCATGCACATAGGGAAGAGAAACCCGAAGCCACCTATAGGCTGGGAGGAGTTGCTGGCAGTCACAAAGGAAGAAAGAGACTTGGGCATCATCATCACCGATGACCTGAAATCATCCAAGCAGACCTCTAAAGCAGTAGGTAAGGCTAGGGGATGTTAGGGTGTATTAGTAGGGGTATCACAAGTCGTAAGAGGGAGGTAATAATCCCTATTTACAAGACACTGGTTAGGCCCCATCTGAAGTACTGCTTGCAGTACTGGAGGCCACACCTTCACAAGGACATTAACCAAATTGAGGCAGTCCAGAGACGGGCAACCAAAATGGTGCAGGGACTGCATCAAAAGACATATGAGGACAGATTAACAGAGCTCAATATGTATACCCTAGAGCAAAGGAGGGAGAGAGGTGATATGATCGAAACATTCAAACACTTTAAGGGCATTAACAAGGTGAAAGAGTCTAACATGTTTCAATATAAGAAAAATAGCAGGACAAGAGGGCATAGCATGAGATTAGAGGGAGGCTGATTAAGGGGTAATGTGAGGAAGTTCTTTTTCACAGAAAGGGTGGTGGATGCATGGAACGGCCTACTTCAGAAAGTGGTGGTATGAATACAGTGCAGAGCTTTAAACAGGCATGGGACAGGCAAATGGGAGCAATACAGATGAGTATGAATAGACAGGCCACTGACAGAGCAAAGGCCGATGGCACATTTATAAGGTAGAAAAAGAAATGGGCAGACTGGATGGGCATTGAGGTCCTTATCTGCCGTCAACTTCTATGTTTCTATATAATAATTATAGCATTTCTTAACAACCGGACTCCAAGCTTTCATTTAAAAATATTACATTTCTAACCCTAACAGTTCCAGAATTGGACCTTTTAAAAGAGATTTTTCAAATTGTGATAACTTTGGAACCGTTAGGGCTAGAGTCTGATATTTTTTTAATGAAAGCTTGGCGTCAGCTAAGTACAGTAGATATATCATTAATACATCACTACAATGACCGTATAACAATATAAACAAACATAGAATGTTTCACATCAATATAAAAAAAACATAAAATTGTTCACTGCTTTTTAAAGTCCTGTCAATTTTTAACATATTATATTAACATTTATATATAGCAACACAGGGGAATTAACTGTTCAAATCTTACAGCTTTCAAACATACAAAACTATTTTTGGAAATGGCCAGAAGATACTAGTGGCTGTTCTAAGAATGAACACATTCTTTTGTAGCTTTTTTTTGTTTGTTTGTTTGTTTTTTTATTTGAGATTTTTCCATCCTGGCCACCTCTTCTATGCTTTTGGCAGCCATTCATCTCTGTCGTCCCATCTACAGATCCCAGCTTTCAACCCTTTTGTTTCCCCCTTTGAAGACGGGCTGGGAGTAAGGCCCCCCCCCTCCACAGACTCAATGCATGCTGGGGAGTACGATAGGCTGCACAGAGCCTGATAAAACCAGTCAGCATTTGCATGATCGCAAGGAATGTTTCCTCTTTAAGCTCACCTTTGGGAACTACTCACACAAGGGTTCCAGTGTGCGAACATGATTGTGTAGTGTCTTGCAGAGCCGGCGAGTAACCACCCCCTTCCCTTTGCTGCTCTGAGCTACACTTCCACCTGTAGACACCAAGGTGGCAGTGATGGCTCACAGTAAGTCAGCCATCCACCCCAGAGAAGAAGAGCATTTGCTGGAAAGCTCAATCCCTCCCTCTAGACATTTTATGTTGTGTTTCCTTAACTATACTGTAGTCATGCATTGCAATTACAATGCAGTTAATGCATGTCACTGATTACCTACCTTGTAGTTACATTGAAATTGACACCCGAAATAAAATGTGACCTGGCACGTTCCCAAATCTAATATTTGTGCCATTGCTCCGACTGCTCAGTGAACATCTCAGCTATTTGATGCAAGTCCCATGTATCAAAAGAGTGGTGCAATGGGGACTTGTGTCAAATAAAATACACGGAAAATCCTGACTTTGTGTCCTGAAACTGTAAGGATGACCAAAAGGATTGCCATTCACATGGATGCCACGGATTTCTTGCCCCGCATGAATTTGGCTATGGTGCTATACTTGCAGGTGACTAAGAGGTAAACTGACCTGTCAGAACTGTAAATAAATTGAAATAAATCTCCTCAGCATCATGGTAGCTGGCAGCAAACTGCTGGACTGAGAGCAAGAGTTGGACAGGAACAGCTGTGGATGAACCTGCAGTTGCTCCAGCCCCAGCTTCTTCCAACAGGTGCTGCCATGTGCTCGGAGCGTCTGAGGGAAAGATGTCAGAATAATCAGAGGAACTCTGGAAAGAAACTGCAAAAGAAAGCAGCAGTGCATAACAGCGGTGAAAATGCTGGCCTATATTTTTTTTTATTCTATTTTAGATTGCCCCCTTATCTCCTGACTTGTGCGATATCCTTCTTTCCCAAATTTAAGTCTGCTTTACACTTTTTTTCCCATTTTGAAATAATAAAAGGAGGGCTCCTTTTAATATAGCTCAAACCAGGTTTTCCTCAGTATTCTAAGCTGTTTTTGTACACTTGTTTTCCCATAAGGTCGGGGGGCACTGCCTGCTGCATGCTAGTTCATTATAGTCACAAGAAAAGTGATCTGAAACATTGGCTGTTCAAAAATAACAGTGATTAATGGTGGAAATCTGATTCGAGCTATATTAAAGGGATCGGAGATAAAGGGCAACCTAATAAAATAGAAAAAGTATAGATCAAAATTTTCACTGCTATCATTCATTGCTGCTTTAAAAGAGCTGGAGTATGGTAACATAATAGAGAGACTCTGGGTCATTTTTTTATTATTTTTTTTATTTGAATTAAAAAAAAGATGCTGTTAACAATGCCCTCAGACTTTCAATTCTGCTACCCCTACCCGTATTAAAAAAAAATAAATAACATTTTTTGTGGGTCTGAGGTAGTGCAAGTGAAAGTCAAACAACAGATTTCTTTGCACTCATTTAGTAAAATTTGATAACAATTAAAGCTTGAGGAAGTGCTCCTTTCTCCCAGCATGTGAGACCCTCTTATTTTATAAAGAGTGTCTCATTTGCAGATGCCCTGAGAACAGATAAGTCTGGGAGAGGTTTTTAAAAATTCTACTATATTACTGCTCCGCTTCATTGAATGAGGTATTAAAGCTGCAGTATTTGTTAGCTGGAAAAAAAATACATCATAGTTTTTTTTTTAGTATTAGTATTTTTCTAGCAAAAACATGTATAGATCCATTTTTTTTTCTTTCCACTGTATTTCACTTCTGAACTGAGAGCTGGGATTTTAAAGTTTTTAAACAGCAGAAAGACCAGTATGGCCTTGCATTCCTTGTAGATAGAAAGGAAACTGGGAGAAGTCAAGTTCAAACCACAGGCAACTACACGTTTCTACTTGTCTGAACATACTGACTCACTCACCAATGTTTTATACTTCAAATCATTTATTTTAAATCATTTATTTTTCTTTATTCTCTCTTTTTTTCAGCTTGACCAATTAATCAAAACATACTACGAGTCAACATTTTGCTTTAGAAAACTTCTTCAAGACTTGTAGGGTCTAGTAAAACTAAAATAGTATCATGAAATTATCATCAAGATCTTTCTGTCACATGTATGAAGTTTTTAAAAGTCCCTGCTCTCTGTCAACACCCACTATGAACAAATCAAATAGTTTGGTGTGGTGCTGCTTACTAGCTACCCTTCTTATAACTCCACAGTATGAATCTGGGATGTAAGGTTCAAATGTAACCTCAAGGGAAGGGATTTGTAATAGTTGTTAGTGGTACAGTGCAGCGATAGTGTCTCTGCTTGTGATGCTGACACCCTGGGTTCGGATGAGAACCCAGGAAGCCAGAGGGCCAGCTGGGGTAAGAGGACTGAGTGTCACATAGACAGCTCTCCTCCTCAGGGGGAGGGTTGGGAAGCATCCGGTGCTTGACTGACCCCTGCTGGAGGCTGAGGGAGCAGCAGCCAGGGCTCACACGGCTGGGGAGGCATGCTGGATGTTGGCATAAGTATGCCATACATCATTGCATGCCATGCCTCCCATAGGGGAAAAAACAGCATCCCAAAAAATGCTAGCCCACCAAATGATGCCCTGCCTTGTCATGAGCCCCGCACCACTGACCATGGCACTCTGGTGGGGACCGAGCTTCAATGCCCTATGTCCTCACCCTAGGGAGCAACTCAGAAAGGAACACCAGTAGAGGTATCTACTGGGAGCCAGACTTGAATGCCATTGAGAAAAGGGCCAACTCAGCAGCTCCACCCTCAGGGGTACGCCAGGGAGGAACATCAGCCAAGCTAAGTTCCAGCGTAGTGATAGGTGGGGCATGGGAAGGGACAGAACTACCTAAGAATGGGTCCAGACCCCCAAAAAAGTATTAGTGGTGGCCATCTTTAATGATCTGAGTCATTAATCATAAAATTAGTAATATAATCTGTTTTAAAAATATCTGAGAGAAATAAAAATAGACTGATGAGGAATATAATTGTCATAAATATATAAATGCTAAAAAAAAACAGTGGGTTCTACGCACTATGCCGATGCACTGTTGATTTGCAATGCATAGGCGCCACGTGACAGAGCCATGCAGTGGGTGTCCAATGAGACACGGGTGGCAGTGGGTGTCCAATGAGACACTGGTGGCAGTGGGTGTCCAATGAGACACTGGTGGCAGTGGGTGTCCTATGAGACACTGGTGGCAGTGGGTGTTCAATGAGACACTGGTGCCAGTGGGTGTCCAATGAGACACTGGTGGCAGTGGGTGTCCAATGAGACATGGGTGGCAGTGGGTTTCCAATGAGACACTGGTGGCAGTGGGTGTCCAATGAGACACAGGTGGCAGTGGGTGTCCAATGAGACACTGGTGGCAGTGGGTGTCCAATGAGACATGGGTGGCAGTGGGTGTCCAATGAGACACTGGTGGCATGCACGAAAGGGGCACAGTCCCCTTACGGGCAGCAGCTGTTGGCCATGGGTAGTGCAGTGCAGTGCAGTGCAGTACAGAAACCCCACAGGAGGAGTGATGGGGGGGCATGGCCAGATTCTACGCTATGCATGACAGTGAAGAGTGCCAGTGGAATGGGTGCAGGTAACACAGGTAGTGACCTCGCTATAGCTACTATGTGTCCTCTTGCACTGACAGCGGTCAGCCACAGCGAGGCATGTGACCCCACCTGTCATGCTGTTTCAGCCCTCTGGTTATGCAGTGAGGGCTGGGGTAACCACTGGCAATTGCCCTGGTTGATGTCCCTTTAAAAGAATATGGGACCCACCATATCCCACAATGCCTTTCTCCACACAGAGCAGGGGATCCAGTGTACTGGCATGCAAAGCATCAGATTGGATACTTGCTGTTGTTTGCCGGTCCTCTGGTGCCAAGCCCCCTGTTCCAACCATGCTCTGATGGCTGTGGGGTGGGGCCACATCCAACCCAATGAAAGTAGTGCATGGCATGTGGTGTGTGCCTGTTTGAGGGTGCAGGTGGATACGGACCAGGTACGTGCCTTAAGAGCATACATTGCCTGCACTGGTGCATAGAGCCCGTTATGTTGAAACTGTTTGCCGACTAACAAGTACTATTTCTTGGTAAACTACTCTTATGGTTGTAAGTGGGCCCACTTACAGTACATTCTTAGGGTGTCAACCCCCACCCACCCACCCCATAGCTTGTAATTTTCACATGATAGTAATCAGCATGAGGCTGTTCTTAAAACAATAAGAGCAGTCTCCCTGGCCAAGTTAACATATACAGTGAGGTTCAACTGAGTCAGAACTGATGAAATCAACTGTAACCACAGGGCAAACAATTCAGCAGCAAGCAAGTTATTACAGGAATATTAGAGGGAGCAGAGACAAGGCTCTGTAATGCAACACTGGCCTGAATGTCATAGAAATGTGATCAGGGATATTTGTGCGGCTTTGTCATTTTCAGCCTCTTGACGCAACATGATACCATTTGCACTAACACTTGAACAGCTGGGCATGCAATGCCCCCGTTTATTTCATTGGCTGTGTAAGATGAAATCAGGGGCATTATAAGGGCCTAAAACATCAATCCAGGGTTATAGACCCCTCCTTGAGTCAAAACAAAACAAACAAACATCATTGGTCTCTAGTCTAGCAGTATTTTTAGAGATAACTCCATGGCTACCATCAGAGATTTATGGCTCGAACCCCAAATGCCTTAGGCCACCCATCCCCAAATGGCGCACCCCTTCACCTGTAGCTCCCTAATGATACCCTTATGTTTTCCCATGGCTCACTATCCCGACACACACCTGACCGGGCACTATTGCCCAATAGGTGTAGTGTCCCAATAGTGAGCATCCCGGCAATGGATTCTCTGATGGATTTCTACAGAGGTAAGGTAGCAGATGTGACAGGTTGCTACCTTACCCCTGTTCTTGCACGTCAAGGGACAGTTGATTCCAGGAGTTGGTCGAGCTGCTCTGGTGGTGTACAAGGCTACACCACCCGCAGCTCTGCTGGCACTCTCCCTCAGATCCGGTTTCTGGACCGGGCATATCCTTTTGGGACCCCCCTCCCCAGTAACACTTGTTTTTTTTACTCCGGGGTCCGCTCCCCATCAGAGTTGTTTATTTTAGTTATGGGGTGTGAGGGGCCAGAGCCCCAACATGGAGGAGGGGCAAAGCCCTCCTTATTTTACACTTATTTTCGCCCGTATCGCCCGAAATATTGCTGTCGGGAATTCAATCCGTTTGGGGCTGTGCATTTCAGGCAAATTGAACCGAGTTTAGTATATCCCTTCTAATTGGGTAATGATGGTAGGGGATGAGGCAGGGGAGTAGATGTACGGGTTGAAAACCTAATATTGGGCTCCGTTGTGTGGCTGATGTGCCCCATGCCATGACGGTGACCCGGGTTCGGAAACGGAGGATTAGGCAGCCTTTGACAGCTCTCCTCCTTTGGAGTTGGGGGGGGATGGGGGGACAGTGTGTCCTTCTGCTTGGTTGCCACATAGTGGAGGCTAGCTGGTGCAGCAGCAACCGCATCTCAATCAGCAAGGCACGGACGCAGAGTATGTGCAGCATCTTTACTGTTCACACCCAAATCACTGCGCATGTCCTGGCTTCAGCGAACAGGGCAAAACGGGAAGAGAAAGAACGGAGACTGGCAGGATGAAGACAGTGACACAGCCGGCTAAGCACCACCACTTGAAGGCACCCCCTCACCTGTGATAGTGCAAAGTAGATGGCGGTAAGTCCTGCACTGGTTGGAGACTGGGCTGGGGTTACCTCAAAAAGGGGCTACTTGACAGGGTGGCAAAAATAGAAAATGGAAAAAAAAAAGAAAACTCTAATGCCACACCACCCTCCTACCAAGAGCAAAGCATCTGTTCAGTGGCAGAAGGACAGTCAACACAGCTGATTACATATAAGAACAAAGTATCCTTACTGGTCACAGCTGCAGGTACCATTGTTTATTCAAACAACCTCCACATCTGTAAAATCAGCACTCTCCCTGGCAATTGACAAGCCTTCTTACTGGCTCCAAGATGGGGGAATGGACAGAGATCCTGTGGCCATAGCAAAGTCAGTTAGGTATTAGGCTACAATTTATTTTTATTTATTTTTGTATTTAAAATTTGGTAATCAGCTAACCCCAAAGGTGTTAAATGCCCATTTTCAAGGGGAACCCACTTGAAGCACTCTCCAGTGTTTGAAATAACTGGGCCAACAGAATCAGTGATAACTTTCTTTGCACAGGGCACTGTGCAGTTCAGCAGATCGTTCATTATTGTCTGTGCACAGGGCCCTGTGTGCAGCACAGGATCATTCATAACTTTGTGCATGTAAAGCCGTTAAACGCTCTGATAAGCTGGCTCCGTAGAGCCAAGCGACGAGGCGCCCACTCAGCATGCTGATGACCTGGGTTCCCAACCTGCACCTGGAGTGGAGACAGGCAGGGAGGGTGAAGAGCATCCGCATGGATACTTTCCTCCCCCAGAGGGAGGGTACGGCCCATACCGCTCCTCGAGCGACTCCTGCTGGCAGGCTGATGGAGGCACACTTGGCAGCATGGATGACCACGTGCTGCCGTGCATCCTTCCCAGGATGCTGTGATGTGCAGCCATGATATTTCTTTATTTATTTATTGAGAGAATCAGAATTACAATCCTTTGAGTCATAGACTCCTTTGCAAAGGCTCCATGTCAGTGCAGGAAAGCACAAACATTACATTTAATAACAGTTATGCTTAGGTCACTCAGCACAGTGTATTTACATTACATATTAGTTACCGCCTCTAGGGCCTAAGAAGACCCTGAGTCATAGTGGTAGGGGGTGGAGGGAAAGGAGGAAATGGAAAATAGCCCACCCTGGCAGTGGCAGTCGATGGCCTACTGGGAGTCCCCCCACTCCATCTGACAACCCAGTGCACCCTTCCTTCCCACCTGACCAACACCCCTGGTGTACAAGGTGCTTCCTCCCTGATGACAGGAGGTGGAGCATCCCGGCAAGGATAAGCTGGATCATGAAAGGGTGTAAGAGGATCAGAGCACCACAGGGAGCCTGGTGGTAGGTGACAGCAATGTGGATTGAGTCTGGCGGGCAGTAGGGGTGAGCATGTGGAGCCTGAAGGAGCAGGGCACCAGGGGGCACAGGAGGAACTACCGCTCCAGATCTTGTGATCAGACAGTTATAAATAATCTTGTGCTTGGTGCACTGACAGTAATGAATTACAGCATCTCTTGATTGGCACAGTGCCCTGCATATAGAAAGTTATAACTGATTCTGCGGGCCCCATGTGGCCAGCCATAGCTCCAAGCACTAGCCCTATGGAGTGCAGGTTTGGACCTGTAGCCTGTGCTTGTGCAGGAGGCTAGGTACTGGAGAGGGGATGGGCATCAGGGTTGAAAACCCCAAGGAACACAACACCAATGATTTGCCAAGACTACCGAGACTCTTAATTCCCAATGTTTTCCTTTCCTTACTTTGCATTCTTCAATTCTAATGTCTACATTAGCATACTTTTTTTGTGATGAATTTCCTTTTTTTTTTTGTGATAGTGGAATTATGTCCTCATTACCAGGGCAAAATGGAATAAACAGAATAGCTGACATATTTAGAGCCCTGCATTACCAACCACCTAAAAAGTGGAAGCCGACAGAGACGAGAAGTCACTGCTGCTGCTATAACCCCTGGTGTACTCTGAGACTGCAAGACAGATAGGAATACACTATGGGGAAACTGGAGAGTGTGAGCCACAAGCCCAGACCGATAATATCAACTCTCAAAAGGAGCTGCGGACTGGGCGAGTGGCAGGTGTACATCAGGAACAGGTGAATGTTCCTGACTGGTGGGCAAGCAGCTTTGTGATCTCCTGGGCCTCTTACTAGCAGTGACAGGAGTCAGCTGCAATCTGCAGTTGAACTAGTGAATGCACTCGAATGGAATAAGCACCGATGGATCTGTTAGAATTTTTATATATTCTTTTTTGACTACAAGTACCTTTTATTTGAAGCTTGATAGGATTTATCTCCTTGAAAAATAATGCTGTGCTATTTCATTTATGCCGTCTTGAATAATGTGTTTTAAATTATCACAGTGATTTATTGATGGTTTGGGGGAATCAATGACATGAGTCTGCACTAATTAAATTCTTTCTAATTATTTGATATTAAGTATGCTTGCAAGTAATTATCATGTTTACTTATGTATTTAAATTGATTCTCTAAACTGTGGTAACAAATCCCTGATGAAGCCTCATGTGTAGAGGTGAAGCACTGGGTTACCTCAGCTTTTTACCACTTCCGTGTTTTGTATTGTCATTCTGTATTTTTTCCTGCTGCATGGTTTGTAAGTAAATATGACTTTTGTAAAATAAAGAACGTTTTCACATGTAGCGGTCATTTGCCTTAATAATTCTGGCCAAGTAATTCTCCACGTGCCCTGCGTTTTGTTTTAACATGTTGGCCAGGAACGTGGAGGGGAGGAAGGTTGCAGCGGATGAAGGGCATGCAGAGAGGGAGGACGCATATGGCTTAACGATAACAGGGCTGGGCTGGGGAGAGAGGGTTAACGGGAAGGAGACAGTGAGTCACAGGTGGCTGCCATAACCGGTTGGCAGTTCCAGAGAAAGGGATTTTCCACCCTCAAAGTTAATGGAAAGTTATTGGTAATAAACGTGCACGAAATGCTGTTCTTTCAGATTTCAAAAAAGCTGCTCGCGTTAATTAAAATTTATCCATATGCACAATGAGTAAATCTTTATCAGCTTGCTTCTTTAATGTAGCTATGTTACTAGAGACTTCACTTCATTGCCATGTGGTAAAACAACTTTACATCAATGAAATTCCTGTGCAAAATAGCATGTATCTATCAGTGCCTCAATAGATAGATTTCATATTGGGTCTATGAGCCATACTGTTACCAGGAACAGCCTCAGCCAGTAAATCCCCGACGCTTCGATCCTCACAACCTTTGTTTGGGAGCATAGCTGGATTGGGAAAGGAGAGAGAGGTTGACCTGCCGGAGCGTGTTTGCTGACCATTTTCTCTCTCTGCCCTGATGTCTGGCTCTAACTATCCAAGTGGACTCCCTTTTAGATTTAATTAAAAAGCAAACCTTTTCCATACCATTTCTCAAAGGATGGTTGTGTTCCGCCCAGTGGGGACTGCACTCACTTGCTCCATTTGTTCCCTGGGGTGTGCAAATCAAATTTTGGGGGAGTTGTCCCAGTGCATGTACTAGTCTAAAATGTACTTGCCCTTGTAATTTCTTACTTGCCCAAACCAGCTAAGCAGCACAGTCAGTAAAAGAGTGCCTCCCACCCAAGTGGAGGAAGCATGCAGGCTCCCCCGACACGACAGCTACACAGATAGATACACACACCCACACTCACAAACACACACTCGGAGACAAGTGTTTGGGGGCAGCATTATCTGTTTTGTGTAGTTTTTGCTTTGGTTTTCAACTTTAACTTGGAAGTTGCACCATAAGGGAGGTAAGCATGACTGTGTTCCCCAGAGTCCAACAGAGCTGAATACTTACATTTGAATAGAGAATTCCAGCGCCAGCCCCCCCCCCAATTGTGTAATTTTCTTTGTTCAGATTAAGCAATCAGAAGAGGAAATAGAGAAACCTTAACCTACCTGGTGGTTGCCACTGACTTCCAGCTGTCATCCCAATCTGAGTTATTTCCAGTTCCCTCACTCCTTGTTGATGTTGTCTGCTGCGCCTGTTGGAGTACAGGTACTACCGCACTTCTTCACATCCTAGAATGTGATGTACGGGTCCAGGAACAGAGCTACAATCTCTTGGTTGTAAAGGGTCCAGAAAAGAAGCTCTGATCCTCCCCACAAAAAAATGCAGGGTACTGGCCCTGTCGACCTCCTGCTAGCTGAAGCCACAGACAAAGCAGTCACATGGACTCCCGACCCTGGCTCATGCTGGACTCCCAATCAGGCTGTCAATTTATCTCCCTGGGGGGCCCTTACAGTGAGCCCAGAATACTTTCTGAAAATTAATCTACCTGCTACAAACAAGTAACAGCCCTGGAGGGCTATTTTAAATTCCATAATTTTCTTACTTTTCTCTCACTCAGAGCGAGTGAGTTCCATGGGCTGCATTTTACCAAACAGCATCTTGCATGCACAGATGCTGCGATGCAATAACCCCCCCCCAACTGAATGAACAAAATTCTACCAAAACAGATGCAGAAAAGAGCATCATGCATGCACACAAGTGGTGGCATGGACAACCCCGAGAACTCATTTTAGCAAACATACTCATTAATTGGAAAGGCTTTTGCCTGGAGTTCAGTGGTCAAGCAGTCAGCCACTCCCACTTCCTGAGCTATATAAGCAGTTCCTCTCAACCTCATTATGAAGCATTTTTTTCTTTGCAGCCGGAGGCTCTGTTGGTCTGTCCTCTGAGCTGGCTGGGGCTGACCCATTCCCCCCATTTCTGTGCTTTTCTGCTGGACTTCAGTGTTTGTTTTCCTGCTTCTAGTTTGTTTCTTTCCTCTGGCAGTGTGCTTCCTTGTATGTCTTGTTTTTGTTTTGGGGCCTTGTTCCCTGTTTTCTGTGTTGCTGTGTTTTGGCTTTGTCTTTTGGGGCTTTGTTTCTAAGCTCCTAGTATACTGCTACTCTGAGCTCCAGTTACCGCTTTGTTACTTACAACTGCAGCCACTGCTACTGTTTACTCCAGTTACTACTGTACCCAGTGCTTGTGTTTTTTACACTGTTGCTCACCACTCTCAAACTACTGCAATCATTATCTGTGTGTTTCAGCTCAACCATAGTTGCTCCATGTTGCATACTCTATTTTCACCTGATGCAGGCTTACTCTGACCTTAGCTGTGCTGCTCATTCATGCTTTCATTCTACTTGCAGCCTCATTGTACTGCCTGGCTACACCTGCTTTCAAAGCATTGTGTCTCCATGTTTTATTGCAGTTTTACAACTCTGTGTACTCTATACAAATTGTTTCTTCTATGTTTATTCAACCTGTTCTACTCTGAGGTTAGCCAAAAAGCTCCTGCTGAGGCTGTTAAACTAGCTTTCATATTTGCATGTGGTTCTCGGCCTTCTATCACTTTCTTGTTTGTCCTACAGCAGGGACTGGGAAGTGTTTGGGGAGTCGTGGCCCCATGTGGCTAATTATTTCTGTTCTAAATCTAAGTTTCTCTAAGTTCTAAGGAAGTCTCATGGGACTGAGACTGCCCTCCTGAGAGTCGCCTCAGATATCTTTTGTGCCATGGATCAGGGGAAAGCCATGGGGCTGTATTCCTAGACCTCACAAAGGCCTTTGACCTTGTTAACCAACCGCTCCTCATTTCTGAGCTCCAGTCCCTAGGTCTTGATTCCAGCTCCCTCACTTGGTTCTCCAACTATTTATCCAAACATGTCCAATGGGCTGGCACCCTCTCCACCCTATCTCCTATCATGGATGGGGTCCCACAAGAATCTATCCTTGGGCCTCTGCTGTTCTCAACGTTTATCAATTACCTACCTATAAACTGCGGGGGGGTCATCGAGCCAGCTTTATGCAGATGATGCCATCTTATATCAGCATGGTATAAATACCTCCGCCATGCAATCTGACCTGGAAAATGACTTCCATACTCTGGAAGCCTGGTTCAAAACTAACTTACTGGTATTGAACTAGAAGAAGACCAAATCCATGCTGTTCCGCCATACCTCCTTTGACCTAACCTCGCAGCCCCTTCTAGTAATTAATACCTTTCGTACCCCTACAGGGTGGTAATTCCTCTGGAATAGAGTGCGAACAGCCAAAACCAAACTAACAGTTGCACAAGCATAATACTATACTGACTGTGTAGGACAGTGAACTTATGGTTTCACAAAAACAGTTATCTTTAGAATGTTCATTTTTGTGACTGAGCATGCACAATAAATGGGCTTTTTTTTTTTACAAATAACTTACAAATGCCACAAGCTAGGAAAATAAATACAAATTACAAAAGCAGATACCTTGGGCCAAACTTTATCAAACCTGAAAGTTTCAGTTTTGAAATCCAAACCATTTTTGAGTTACTGGTAAGCAAAAAAAGGTCTTAATTTTGGTAAATTTTTGTGATTTTGACCTTCTAGTACTTTGCTGCCACTGAATTAACTGAAACAAAATTTTCAGTATCCAGAGATCCTGGCACCAACTCTGTACATGTTAATTTTCAGATAAATCTGTTAAACGATGGCTGTGCTACTAAGGTACACAGTTGGGGTTTAACATAGAAATCGTAATGCTAACATACAGGTGATACTGTGCTTATAAAATATATATAAACATACAAATCTGTAATATGCAGTAATTAATGATGACGTAATCAATCATGACATCAACTGACAATATTGTTAAATTTCTTACCTCACCTTTAAAACCAGATTTACACAAATATCAGTTTCTCAACATTTTGTCCCCTGCCCCAAGCACAACTGAAAAGCAATATATCAAATTTAAGGAAAATTCAGACTCCTGAGCCTGACTTTCATGAAAAAAGAATTTCTCAACAGTTTGCTCTCACACACACACACATTTATTTATGTATATGTTTGCTGGGTAAGTGCACAGGTCCCAGAGACCATTCTTAGGCATGGCCTGAGCCGTGAAGATGGCTGTATAACAGACCAGCAGCACAGATGAAAAGCAGGACATCACAGTGAACAAACATTTCAGATACTAGACCCCCCCCCACACACACACACACTCACACCACATATTCCAAAATAACATTTTGAAATACAGCTTTTAAGACATTTAATATATTATTTTAACACAGGCTAGAGTCTAACCAAGCACCACCAACTGTGCATGCAGTTTGCTGTATCCCAGAGCTCCCGGTGATTCTTTTGACAAGCAGGGATTTTTCCAGGTTTACCTGAAAGGCCTGTACTGTATTCATGTCCACTGACTCCTCTGGCAGGCTGTTCCATAGGTTCACCCCCCTCTGGGAGAAAAAGTGCCTTTTAACATTGCCCCTGAATTTTTCACCCCTGAACTTCAATGTAGATCTAGAATGCCAAATCAAATGTTGGAGCACGTCCATACTCTTGGATATGTGAAACATTGGAATAATGTTCCCTCTAAACCTCTTTTCTTTTAGAGTGGACATGGCAGAGTGGCAGTGCAACAAAAGTTTTTCCTAAAGCTAGTTAAAGCTACAATGAATAAATATATTAGCATACTTGTCAAATCTACTTTTATATGTACCTCCTGTGCTGTGAACCATGAGTTTGTTTTCTTTATTTTCTCAGTCCTAATCCTTGCCAGGTCTAATATGCTCTCTCTGTATAAAAAGTGTTGGCCATCTGTTTTTTCTTGAGAAAAAATTTAAAAACAACTTACATAAAATACTCTCTGTTTGGTGGAACTAAAACATTTTTCCACCAAATTAAACTGTAAGATGGCTGGAATCTTTTTTTGTAGGGAAAGGGGGTATGTTTCAATTTTTTTGCCAAATTACATTGCACTGCTGCTTTAAGGGACTCCGGCCTCTCTTACTTTGTGTAATAGACAAGTGTTGTATTTTATTTCCTCTTCGAGGTATAATCTCCATAATCTATTCTCTGAGAGATGATTTTCCCAGAATTTCACGTGGTCTAATCACATGGAGCTAGTGAAACTCAGAGCCAAAATGGCTTTTAATGCCTTCAAAAGGTTCTCAGAACGCATGGGAGATGGTTCTATTTATGCCTCCCTTAAAGTCATAAATGCTGAAAATTAGACTGAATATAATGTATGCATGAGAAATATGGGTGCCAAATCAACTGAAAATTATATCAATGGTATAAAAATATTAAAAATGGAACACAAATTGGAAACATATCTTAAAATTCTTCCTGAACCAAGAAAACAGAATTATCACCAGGTTCAGGTTTGAACTATATGAAGCAAACTACATACACTTTATTCAAAAACATTCTAATATTGAATATTGTAAATGTAATGTGAAGGTGCACGATGATTTAAAACTTGTGGTCTTATTATGTCCTTTATATGAAAAAGACGCAGATTTTGGTTGGCCAGAATAATCTCTGAACTTGGTCTCTCTCCTGACCAAATACTTATTGAGTTATTTAAGACTAATAGCTATGAAATTTTAAATGCTTTAGTACATTAACTTCTCTCACTCAAACTGTGAACATATTTTACAGAAGATGTAAAATTAGAAAGCTTTTAGGGTGTTTACAGAGCTGTTTATGATATATGCTTGTATTTACGAAACATATATATTTGCACTTTTTGAATTGATACATATGTATAAGTATTATCTTTTAAAAAGTTTGTAAAGGCTCTGTGCCGAACAAATAAATGTATTCATTCAAAATAGACAAGTGATTGAAGCAGGCCAAACAGTGTTTGGTCACTGTCATGAGGGCCTGCAAAATGCAGAGTCACATCAAAAGGGGGTTTCCAGCCAAGCAGGTGAAGTAATGCTGCCACGTTCCAAGGCCCTGGTACTGTGCCTGGAATACTGTGTGCAGTACTGGTCTCTGCAATACAAGATGGACAGGAGGCAGTCAAGAGAATGCAATACAGGGCCAACCAAATGATCAGAGGTCTTAAGCACAAAAGTCATGCACACAGGTTGGAGGCCTTTAACGTGTTCACCCTGCAGAAAAGGAAGCGGAGAGGGGGGACAGGTTCTCAGTTATCTACATACTCAAGGATATTGAACAGATCAAACAGTCAGAGATGTTTGGTCAGGTGTCCAGTAGCAGGAAGTGGGGACACGCCTTAAAGCACAGGGGTTGTAAAATCAGGAGTAGCATTAGGAGACACTTTCTCTCCCAGAGAGTGGTGAACCTGTAGAACAGCCTACCAGCAAATAAAAGTGGAAATGAAGACAGTACAGGCCTTTAAGGAAGTCTGGACAAAGTTCTGCTTACCAAGGGAATTACTGGGTACCCTGGGTACTATAGGGTATAGGGTCCCAATAAATTGGTATGCGATAGTGCAACATACTGATTTCATTTCTGCTTATGAGGTTGAGGAGGGGAAGGGAGTAAACATGATGAACCTAGTGACTCCTCTAACCTTAAATTACTGTGCTATGTTGCTCTTTTTTTCCTCAAGTGTACCATCTTGCATTGGCTGCACTGAATCCGAGGCTCCATGTGCCAGACCCAATTCCCTGCTTGTTCAGCTCCTTTTGATGTTTGCCCCCCAAGGAATTCCACCACCCTGGTCAGCATTTTATTTTGTTATTCTTGGCACAAGTGACTGTTTTTAGGGGCAACCCAGGAGCACTCTGGAGGTTAAGTGACTTGCTCAGAATCACACAGTATATAAACATAGGCCCTGTCCACACTACACCAGTAAAACCCTTCTGTAATGTTACAGAGGGCTTAAACTGTTACCGTAACAGTTTGCATTTACACTGGTAACATTACAGAAGGCGTTTTCGGAACCGTTACAGAAACCTGTTGTGAGGTGGTTTCAACAACGGTTCCTGTAACGGTTGCAGCTCTGTAACGTTACCGGTGTGTGTCTAAACACTCCACTGTGTAGCCCCCAGTCTCCCACTATACCTGCATGCATTGCAGCACTGTTGTAATGTATGCGGGGGGGGGGTCGGAGGCTACCAGGGTGTACCAACGGCAGTGTGGGGCACGAGTGTAGGCTGCAATACTGGGCAGCCTCCATAGAACGGTAACCCAACCTACAGCAGTATGCCCACCCTTGGATTTACCCCCGTGTCCCCACCTGTCCTCACATGCCTCCCTGAGAGCCCCCTCCTGAAGTATCCATATACTGTCCATGATGACGCCTCTCACTGTGACGGGCGCTGGGAGTACCCCGCCTGCCCATCAGAGCTGTGGCATCAATACTACCTGTGGAACGGTGCCAGTAGTGCACACATACAGAGGTTGAGCTCCTGAGTGCATCATGTAACACCGCCGTGGTGGCCAACAGATGTGTGGCACTGTGTACAGCGGAGCAGTGGGGTACACCGACGGCAGTAGTGGAGGGGTTGCCATCAGCCATTTGGAAGCAGTACCTGACCGGCTGTCATGCCCTGGTGCCTTACCCGTTGGACATGTTGCCATGTCACACACACTCCCTCCCTCTCACTGCTGTACCTCCCTGAATCCAACATGCAGACCTCACCCCCCCCCGCGCCTTCTCCCTGTCGCCTCCTCACCATAGGTGTGTCACACATCATTGCCATACTGTATGTTGCACATTATGGCTTGTACAGATGCATACTACCCCATATGTATTGCGGGTGGGTGCCTTTCATCAAAGCTGTCCTCACCAGGTGCACCATGGGATATGCTCTGCTTCGACGGGGTTGAGACCACATACACACTATCACACACAACGTGGACAGGCTGTACCGTTTTCAATCCATTCTCTAACTGTTCACTGGCAGTGTGGACACACTGTACCATTTATGGACTGTAACAGTTTGGAACCATTACAGATTTTAAGTGGTGTAGTGTGGACGGGGCCATAGAAACAAAGAATTTGATGACAGATAAGGACCACTTGGCCTCATCCTGTCTGCCCATTTCTCTCTACCTACACTATTACATTAGACCATACCCGATCAACAGCTATTTCTCCCTCCCACCTTCCTTTCCACCATGATTCCTTTGCGCTTATCTTGAACCCCACCACTGTTTGCGACCCTACTACCTCCGCTGGAAGGCTGTTCCAGGAATCCATCACTCTTTCTGTGAAGAAGTACTTTCTCACATCTCTCCTGAATCTACCCCCTCCAGCTTCACAGCACGTCCCCTTGTTCTTGAGCACCTTTTCTTCTGAAAAATACTGCCCTCCTGTACCTTATCTACCCCATGAGGTATTTATAGGTTACTATCATATCGCCCCTCTCCCTCCTCTCTTCCAGGGTGTACATATTGAGGTCCTTTAGTCTCTCTGTGCAGGGCTTTTGATGCAGATCCTGCACCATGTAAGCTGCCCTCCTCTAGATTGCAACCATTCACAACACATCACAGTATGCAAGTGAAGGTTCTGGGAATCAAATCCAGGTCTGCTAGATCTGCCAAGCTCATTCACAGCTCATTACTGTAACCTCTAGGCTATATTGCCAGCCCAAAGTAGGTAAGCTGACTGTCATCAGCTTACCAGTCACTTAGAGTCAAGTGAAATTTTTTCCAGTATTGAAGTAGTAATGAAGCTAGGAAGATGGGGCCTCATTTTAATATTTCACCTGATAAATGGCACCTCCAAACACTTTAGCAACCCCCCACTCCCCATTATTACACTGCAGTGTTAGTATTGGGTATCCGCATAAGGATTCGAACCCACAACCTTTAGTTCAAGAAACAAGTGTGTAACCAGCTGTTCCATAATGAAAAGCAAAGAATTATATTTATTTTAGTTAACTAATTAGTGCTGGGGCCGTCTTCATATGCAACAGTAAAACTGAGACTCCAGTCTAGTCTATTATAACCGCAGTTCAATATAGAAAGTTGTAAACTGAAGTACTGTTGGGTAACTTTGGCTGGTTAGAGTAACCACTATATTTTACGTACATTTAAAGAGCCCCTGATGTCGCAGGAAAAAAATTTGAACAATATACTGTTTAGAAACACATTAGAAAGCATATATATTCTAAATTTAGCAACCTGTTTTTTGGGGGGGTTTATAATAATTATGCACATCAACGTATGTAACCCCTGTGCCAAAGTATGGTTACTAGAAAGGTGTCCAAATATAAAGGGTTAAGAATATAGAAGAAGAATCAGCATTTATATAGCGCTTTTCATACACCGTATCCCAAAGCGCTTTACAAGCAATGCTAGACTGGTAGTGAAATGACTGAATCTGTGGTGGCAATCGCACATCATCACCCACACACAGTCTGGATAATTGCATGAACCGGTTTATGGGAAGGGGAATGTTGGCCAGGACACTGGGAATGTTCCCTGCTCTTTGCAAAGAGTGCCCTGGGTTCTTTTACTTCCACCTGGACACCCACCAGGACAACACCAGGATGGACAGAAGGGACCTCAGTTTAACGTCTCATTCGAAGGACGGCACAGCCCAGCAGTACAGGACCCCCACAATACTGCACTCGGATGCCAGCGACTTTTAGGTGCAAGTCCAATCCCGGTGTGGGATGAGAACCCACGACCTTCTGATCCAGAGGTGGATGTGCTACCAACTGAGTCATGCTGACACCCAAGACAAGCCCCTGTAATAGGCATTGAAAGGATTCAGCCACAGAAAAATGGTGAAGGAGGTTAAAGAGGTAGTGTACAGCCTAAAACTAATACTAGTTTTTAAAAGCAGTCAAGCATTACCTTTTATATCTGAGGTACATTTCTTTTCCCTTTGGTTAATTAGAAGATTGTTTACCTGATGTTAGTAGGTGTGATGTGTGGGACAGCACTCTGCCTGGCAGCTGACAAATATATCTCTGTTGCCCCTCTTACATCATCAGCACTGTGACTGCATTGACTGTGATATCATTGTTGCTTAGGAACAGCTACTCAGTGGCTCCCAGTGCAGTCGCCTGTGATGTCACTGTCAGTGAGATCACAATGCCGATGATATAGTGGGGGTGTAGAAACTGGTATGTCAGCTGCCAGGCTGAGAGCTGTTCCACACATCCAGCACAGTATTACATAAAAAACTTTCTCATGAGCAAAAGAAAAAATACTTCAGAAATTAAAAGTTGCAACTGACTACTTCTTAAAATTTGTATTGTTTTCCTGTCTGCCTCTTCTGGCTCCACTAGCTCTTTAACAGAAGTGCAGAGAAACAGCAAGCACTAGAAAGTTCTAGTCTAGTCTTCTGGATTTTCGAGTCTAGCTGTAAACTAAGAAGGGGGACCAACCCAGCCTTCAGGCAGAGACCAGGTCTTGAGGTACTGTATCAAATCAAATCAACCTTTATTTATAAAAGGCGCCTTTCTAAAACCAAGGCGCCTGTACATAACATAATAAAACAAATCAATAAATTAATTAAAAACCATGTATCAATTAAAATTCACGACAGCGACATTTAAAAATCATTATATGCTCGGCTAAAAAGAAATGTTTTTAATGCTACTTTAAAGCTTTGGACAGTTGGGCAATCCCGCACCTGACGAGGTAGAGAATTCCATGGGGTTGGGGCCATAAAACTAAAGGACCTGGCCCCAGATGTCTTTAAACGAACCCTGTGAATCTCTAGTAATCCCTCGTCAGTGGATCAGAGATGGCAGGAGGGACATTAGGGATGAAGGAGATCTTTCAGATAAGCAGGTCCCTGATCATATAGGGCCTTATAGGTCAGCAAACCGACCTTGAAGGTGATCCATCAGCATACTGGCAACCAGTGCAGTCCACGGAGCACAGGCATTATATGACCAGTCCTAGATGAACCAGTCAATAGCCTGGCTGCCGCATTCTGCACTAGCTGCAAGCGGCGGATATCAATCCCCGGTAACCCCAGGTAAAGGGCGTTGCAGTAGTCTGGGCTGAGGTGGACCTGCTGGACTTGGAATGGTGACAGGGCCCCTAGTCTAGGATATGGCATGGATCATATCAGCAGGCTCAGTCTAGGACTGCACAGAGGTAGGCTGTACTGGGTCTAGGTAGAACAGTCCACACTTGGTGGACTCCAAATCTTTTTCTGCCTGGAAAAATGTCTAAGTTCTTTCTAAGTTGTAAATGTGTGCCGCCATACAAGAAAAGAAGTATGGGAGAGCAACAGAAGTTGAAAGGGATGAGAGCTAGAGATGATGTATACATATACTCAGTGAAGAGATAAAAAAGAGCGACTCCATAACAACTGAGATATCGATCCAGCAGTTACGTACCCTTGCCCAGGGACCCCTACAGAATGCATCAACTAAGGAGCTGAAATGGGGCAACTGCAGCAACAGCCTGCACCAATAAGGAAGAGAATTCCATATGAGGACCTCTATACAGGAATCCTCCCAAACTGGAGGATGAAGATCCAGAGCTGATCCCAGGTAGATGGAGGGGATGATCTATTGGAGACATACGACACTGTAGAAGGGGAATCCAGGAGAAATCCTCCATCATCCCATTAATGCCATTTGCTCCAGAGGGGGTCACATGTGTACTGAGCTCTGCCCAATGAGATGGTCTTCGTTGCCCCGGGAGGTCTTGTTTAGTTCTTTTCTCTGGTAAGCCAGTGACTAAGGGGAAAACATCAAAGTAGAGGATCAGTTCAGGAATGTGATGTGCCATCAGCTCTGTGAGAAAAGAGCTGCTGGGAAAGCGTGACCAAAAGCACCAAATATGAATATGCCACCTTCCAGGCGTGAGGTGTAGCCTGTAAGGAAAGAAAAGGAAAGTGTGTAATGAGGATCAAATAGACTATAGTTGCTCTGGCACTTTATCTGCACCCACTATCACAGTTCTCTCTTGACAATATAGAGGATAATACATGAGCAGCCATACACAACAAGCCTGTGTCTACATCGAGAGGTTTCTATGGCAATGAGGAACCTTGAAAGCAAAAATCAAGAGGTTCACTGGTTGCCATAGAACACTTGAGATGAAGACACAGACTTGTCTGTGTGTGGATGCCCATGCATTATCTTTTATAGTGTATGGGCATCCATGCACGTTTGTGACACTCTGCTTCCTTTCAGTGAACTGGGAGTGGCAGAGGAAGAACTTGAGGGTTGGTGGCTGGCTCAAATTACTGATTCAGTGTGCTGCAGCTTTTTCTGTAAGTTGAAGTATAAAAAAAAACAAAATAACTTCCAGCTGGATTGGATAGATGAATGCAGCTGGTGGCAGCATTCTAAGTTGTGCTGCAGTAGTGACATCACTACTGTAGCACTTGCAGCACAAAAACATAATGATGTCACTACTGCAGCACAACAAGCATATTCCAGGCATGGAATTCCGTGCATAATGATGTTCCATCATGCACTATATCATAATCATTTCTACAGTGACAATTTGTAATTTCAACAACAGAGGATCATGACATCAGGGCCCTGATATTCAAAAAGGACTGGTAAGCGCAGTGCAAATATTTGCACTGCGCTTGCATTGTCACCCAACCCAGTGGCTGCTATATTCAGTTGGATAGCAGACCAATGCTATCTGACTAAATATAGGGCCTACATCAGTGCAGCGCTAAGTAGAACTGCACTGCTCCAACCTGGGCCTGGGCTGTATCCAGCCCACAGGGAATAACGCTCCCAAACCAGATAGCGCCAGAATCCATGTAGGCTATTTTAAGCCACACGATGCAAATGAGCCCATTGGGCATGCAAGGCACTAAGGGTCCATTTGCATGCCCATTACAGGCTCATTTGCGTGGTGAGTGGTGGCCCTTTAACACCCATCCTGTGTGCACCTGACACATGATCCCTGGTATCTAGTGGCATCTCCCCAATCACCTGTTATGTTTTAATGCTACATCTCCCTGGTGTCCAGTGGTTCCCCCACCACACCCCCGATCACCTGTCCCTTGCCCATTACACATATACTTGGTGTCTAGTGGCACCCCCGAGCACCCATCCCCTGTCTGTTACTCATATCACTGGTGTCTAGTGGCATCTCCAAGCACCCATCCCTTGTCTGTTACTCATATCACTGGTGTCTAGTGGCATCCCCAAGCACCCATCCCCTGTCTGTTACTCATATCACTGGTGTCTAGTGGCATCCCCAAGCACCCATCCCCTGTCTGTTACTCATATCACTGGTGTCTAAAGGCACCCCCCACCCCAAACACTTGGCCAATGTACTGTATACTATGCCTGGTGTCCAGTGGTACCCCCGCACCCACCCCCTGAATGCCCATTGACAAACAGAGAGGCAAATTCTGGTGGTTCAGTGACCACCCACCCCACACACATCCAGAACACTACCCAGCCAATGTCCCCTCTTACCGCTGTGTCCAGGGATGTGCATAGAATACTGTTACAGTGACTAGCACAGTCCTCCTCGCACCACCTTGGCCAGCCACCATACGAGCTGACAGTGATCGCATGTGCAATGTTTGCCAGCCCATTTGTCAATAAGTATTTGGGGGAGGGGGTTGGGGAGCACTGGATGCCAGGGATAGCACAGGGTACATAGGACAGGTATTCAAGGGGGTGCCATAGACACCAGAGATATGTGTAACGGGCCTGGGACAGATGATTGGGGGGTGAGGGTGCCACTGGACACCAGGGAGCTGTAGCACTAACACAGGACAAGTGATTGGGGGTGCCACTAGACATCGGGTGTTTGGGAATGCTTCCTCAGAATGGGTGCTTGGGGGGGTGACACTAGACACCAGGGATAAATGTAACAGACATAGGATGGGTGACTGAGGGATGGGGTGTTACTGGACATGAGGGATACGTGTAACAGACACAGGATGGGTAACTGAGGGATGGGGTGTTACTGGACATGAGGGATACGTGTAACAGACACAGGATGGGTGACTGAGGGATGGGGTGTTACTGGACATGAGGGATAAATGTAACATAGAAACATAGAACATAGAAACATAGAAACATAGATTTTGACGGCAGATGAGGACCGCTTGGCCCACCCAGTCTGCCCATTTCCCTACCTATTGGATAAGCTGCAGATCCTAGTTAACCAGCAGCCTACTTCTTCCTACCCCCACCCCCTAGAATTGCCTTATGACTGTCCCATGCATGCTTGAATTCCACCACTGTTTTTGACTCCACAACCTCCTCCGGAAGGCCATTCCATGCATCCACAACCCTCTCTGTGAAAAAATACTTCCTTAAATTACCTCTGAGCCGCCCCCCTTCTATCTTCAAATTGTGCCCCCTCATTCTTGCACACCTCTTTTTGAAAGATGCTACCCTCTTGGACTTTGTTGATTCCCTTGAGATACTTAAAAGTTTCTATCATGTCCCTCTCTCCTTTCTCGAGGTTATACATATTCAGCTCCTTAAGTCTCTCTTCATATGTCTTCCGTGCAGACCCTGCACCATTTTAGTTGCCCTCTCTGACAGCCTCCATCCTGTCTATGTTCTTATGGAGATTGGGTTTCAGAACTGCATGCAGTACTCCAAATGGGGTCTCACCAACTGTCTGTACAGAGGGATAATAACTTCCTGTTTTCTGCTGGTGATGCCTCCCTATGCATTCCAGTATCCCCCAGCCCTCCTTGCTGCCCTCTCACATTGCTTGCCCACCTTTAGGTCATCTGATATGACTACCCCAGGTCCCTTTCCATTTTGTTGTTGTTAGTATCTCACCCCCATTGCGCATTTTCCCTGGGTTTTTGTTTCCCAGGTGCATTACCTTGCACTTCTTAGCATTGAATCTAAGCTGCCATACATTTGACCATTCCTCTAACCTTGCCAAGTCCCTTCTCATCCTTTCCACCCCACCTTGTGCATCAACTCTGTTGCAGATCTTTGTGTCATCTGCAAAGAGACATATTTTTCCTTCCAGTCCCTCTGCAATAATCGCTTATAAAGACATTGAAGAGGACCGGTCCTAATACTGAACCCTGCGGTACCCCACTAGTAACCCCCCTTTCTTCAGAGTAGACTCCATTTACTATTACTCTCTGTGTCCTATTCTCCAGCCAATTCTTTACCCAGACTGTCATCTTGGGACCCACTCCCAGGCTGGCTAACTTGTATATTAATCTTTGTGTGGGACTGTGTCAAATGCCTTGCTAAAGTCTAGGTAGGCCATGTCCACAGCCCTCCTGATCTACTACTTGGTCACCAAGTCAAAGAAATCTATCAGATTTGTCTGGCATGACCTTCCCGCTGTGAATCCATGCTGCCTTGGGTCCTGAGCCCTCTGGCCTCTAGATACTCAACAATTCTTTCCTTCAGAAGTGATTCCATCATTTTCCCTACCACTGAGGTTAAACTAACAGGTCTGTAGTTTTCTGCTTCTGCCTTGCTCCCACTTTTGTGAAGGGGAATCACATCTACCCTTCTCCAGTCCTCGGGTACCACCCCATCCTCCCATGATTTGTTAAAGAGGGTAGTCAGTGGTGTCACTAGTTCTACCCTTAGTTCTTTTAGAATTCTGGGATGAATCCCATCAGGCCCCATTGCTTTGTCCACCTTCAGTTTTAAGAGTTCTTTCAGAACCCTTCTGTAAATGAGCTGGTATCAACTTCTGTATCCAGAGTGTTTCTACTGTTTGTTTTAGGTACCTCCCCCACTTCCTTTGTAAATACTGAGCAAAAATATTTGTTTAGTATCTCTGTAACAGACACAGGATGGGTGACTGAGGGATGGGGGTGTTACTGGACATGAGGGATACGTGTAACAGACACAGGATGGGTGACTGAGGGATGGGGGTGTTACTGCACATGAGGGATACATGTAACAGACACTGGATGGGTGACTGAGGGATGGGGTGTTACTGGACATGAGAGATACGTGTAACAGACACAGGATGGGTGACTGAGGGATGGGGGTGTTACTGGACATGAGGGATACGTGTAACAGACACAGGATGGGTGACTGAGGGATGGGGTGTTACTGGACATGAGAGATACGTGTAACAGACACAGGATGGGTGACTGAGGGATGGGGTGTTACTGGACATGAGGGATACGTGTAACAGACACTGGATGGGTGACTGAGGGATGGGGTGTTACTGGACATGAGGGATACGTGTAACAGACACAGGATGGGTGATCAGGTGTGGGGGTGCCACTGGATGCAGGGGAGATGTAGCACTAACATGGGACTGGTGATTGAGGGGTGAGGGTTGCTACAAGACACCAGGGGTATTTTACACTACATAGATGTCCAGGGGTGGGGGATGCTGCTAGAGAGCAGGGATTGTTTACAGTATATTGGATGGGTGTTTGGGATGGAGGGTGCCAGTGGACACCACAGACTGCAACCTTTCTGGTGTGATGTGTGATCAGGGGCAGGTGGCTGTAGTACAACCATCCCACCCACCATCGGTGGGGTGGGAGCACAGGCTTAGCACCTGATTAAGAGGTGTTTTTTGGTGGTGGTAAATAGTGCCATTTTGGGTGCTGTTTACTGCCATCGCAAACCTTTGAACATGCCGCTGCACCTGTATGCAGGAGGGACCCCACATTTGCATGGGAGCAGCGTTATGCTAGCACTGGGTGCTAACAGGTTTAGTGCATGCTACAGGGACTTCTGAAACGGACCCCCAGCGCAGGCCACAAACCCAGATAGCACCAGCGTAAAGCCCATTAGCACCAGTACTAACCTCTGACTATCTGGCCCCAGATGAAGACAAGGAGCTCAAGCAAGTAAAGTCTAAAGGACTCTGTTTATATATTAATCATAAACAGTTATTATGAAAAACAGGAAGCAAAATACAGAGAATATGTGAATTGTGTATTTAAATGTGTCTAAAAGCTATGTTTTTCTGAAACTTCACTGTTAAATCCGAGGTACTTTAAGCCAAGGGCGAGGTAGTTCTTTAAAATATTTTGGGCCGTTGTGATCTTTGTCACTGGCTATTTGAGGCTCTCATTTATGGCCAGTCAAGCCACGTCTTTCTGGATGTTTATCTCTTGGCCACCAAACTGGAAAATCTGAGCTGCTCTTACGCACAACAGATTCAATATCAAAGTTGACAAATCCATCTTAACTTTGTCTCTTTGGAAATTCATGATTGAAGATGCTTGTTCCATAGCTGCTAGCTGATCAGTCACTCTAAAGCGGAGGTTTTTTTTTTACTGCTTTGCTGTCACAAGTATTCCTTTCACTAGTTAATACTACAGATAAATGGTGAGCCAAGAATCAAGCATCTTGACAAGGAAGAAATGTAAGCAGTCATATTACATGGGGTATGACTACAAGTAGCTTTCTAGTACTGTGCTTGAAGGTTTTATCTGGAAAATGAAACAAAAGGTTCTGTCAATTTAACAGTAGTTCCTTGATTTTGAATTTAAAGTCCTCTTTTAGCAGATTTCATGCACTCATGTAAGAAGCAATAACACATGACAGGGTGTGTGATTATTGGGTTAATACCACATGCGCCCCCCCCCCACTCCATGGGTTGGAGACATGAGGTGATTGGTAATTGCATGCCCTTCAATCATGGCGGGGGGAAGGGAGTGCAGTAATTGTTGAATAATCACAAGCCCTGAAGTGTGTTATTACATTTATAAAATGGCACCAAAATAACAAAAAACACAAGACTAAATAAATATTCAAATTAAGAAGAAATAAATCATCATTGGTAAATCAGTTCTCGCACCAAACAGCTAGGTGTACACCATGAAAGAGGTCACATTATTGAGAAGGTAAGTCACTAATGTTGTTAATCAAACCTTTTTTTGGTATTCCCAACTGTCTTAGTTACTGAGAATTCTAAAGCAGTGTAGTTCCGAGAACTGTAAGGCACTTTCCAGAACCGTGCAGTTATTAGTCAATTACCACATAGGTCTGGACAACTATTCACCAATCACAGCACTGTATATCTGTTGCCCATTTTATAAAGCTAGTTAATTGTCTTTTTCACTAACATTCTTTATTAGTTAGGCTGTATTTTAAATATTTTTCCATACCAGTGTCTCTCTCAGCTCTCCATATTCCGCTTGACCTCTCACGTACTCCATTTCATTAAAATCAATTTATGTGCATGTGGAGTGATAAATACCAACCACAGTATAAATTTATTGTAAAAAGCATCCAACTCCTGTCTCACTAGTTGGATATTTAAATCCTAATTACTGTAAGATTTAATTGTAAGTCTTATTAATTATTCATGATGCTAGCGTGCAGTCTGGCTGCTGTACCGGGTGTTAATTGCTTAGAAATGCCCAGTACAGCTCAGAGCAGCCCACATGTATGTAAAGTGTTTTCTTTTTAAATAAATACATTTTTAAAACTTATGTAATTTGACTTAAAATTTCAATAGTGCCTTTGCAATTATACTCCTAGGACTTGAAACTCCCCTTCTGCATGAAATTCTACTAGTTATCTATAATTCCACAGTTCGCTAAAAAGATACTCTCGCGCTTCTGCTTCTGCACATGACCTACTGTAGTGCTCCCTGTATGTTTGCCAGTCTGTCCCATCCAATCCATGCTACTTATCTGCTGTCTCTTGCCCAGAACTGCTGTTGGATACCGTAGTTATTTGCACTATTTATTTTGTAGCTGAGCCAATTATTCGTGTATAATATATAGACTATTGGATTTTATTGTTTTCACTTGCGCTGTTTTAATTGTTTAATTGTAATTTCCTTGTAACTGTTAATATTGCAGTTGTTAACTTGCAGTGCCTGATTGTTGTTGTTATGTGTAATCTTCTCTATTTTGTTTACCGAAGGCATCTCGTAGCCACCTAGCCATTACATTATATCACTGTGTATTGCATGGTAACCCTTCCAGGTCATGGCTGAAAACAACCGTCATTTTACCTAGTGCACCTATCTTGTTAACAAACCAAAAAATAAACTGCACATTTCTATGGAATTAATACCCTTCCTGGGGTTAATGAGCCTCGGCTATACCTCGGGCCATCAACACCCTCAAATGGGTGTTAATAGTAAATGCCTGGGTGTTTGGGCATTATTACTGGTGGAAAAGAGTGAGGAAATCACAACTGGAGGCAGACTGGTTAGCATTCCGTACGTCTAGAAATGCCTGCACTAAACTAACTAGGTCAGAAAAAAATTACCTACTTCCAAGCTGAACTAGAAGCCAGTAAAAACAACTCAGCCAAATTCTGGAACATACTTAGAGAAGTTGAAGGATATCTGACAGAATCATTTCTACCAGCTGACAGAATCATCTCTACCAGTCAAAATATTGTCCAATGGGCATACCTTTACTGACAGAGCCGAAATTCTTGGACAGCTAAACGATTACTTTGCCACTGCAGGACTTGCTTTTGATACCTCACCCATTAGTAAAATTACTCCTCAGGGTAACCCTGCTGTCAACTTTAGTAACACTATTAATCCTAGCATACCTTATTCTCCTTTATTTACCTTCAATACAGTCACTTTTAAGCAGGTTGAGGACTTACTACTTTCACTGGATACTAAAAAGAGTGCAGGTGCAGACAACTTAGAACCATACTTTCTTAAACTTGGATATCATTACTTGACTGCCCCCGTTACACATCTATTCAATTTGTCATTAATGCATGGAGAACTTCCCCAGCTGTGGAAAACTGCTCATATTCTACCTCTGTTCAAGTCGGCAGACCCATGCGATCTGAACAATTATTGACCTATATCTATACTTCCTGCACTGTCGAAACTACTTGGAAAAAATTGTTAATGCCCAATTAAGAGAACACTTGGATATGCATAACTTATTAAACCCTGCACAATCTGGCTTCAGAGCCAAACACAGTTAAAGTAACCACAGATTGACAAACTGCACTAGACACTAAGAAACATGTGGTTGCTCTCTTCCTGGACCTGAGCAAAGCTTTCGATACTGTGGAGCACAATATACTGCTTATGGCTCTGAGCAGCCTTGGACTTGACACCTCTGCAATCAAATGGTTCTCCAACTACCTCACCAATAGACTGCAACAAGTCAAAGCTGCAGGTGACCTGTCATCTCAAAAAGCCCTTCCGCGAGGCGTTCCCCAAGGCTTTATATTAGGCCCAATCTTAGTCACAATTTATATCAATAACCTGGACAGTCACCTACAAGCAGCTAATATACACTTATTCACAGATGATACTGTACTATATACCATAAACCCCTCCTTAGATGTGACGCAGGAGAAGCTGCAGGAAGACTTTATTAAGCTCCAACATAATCTCATTAAACACAAACTTCTCCTCAATGCCAAAAAAACAAAAGTTATGGTTCTCTCACTAAAAGCTGGCCTTGGATTGACATCCACTTTTCGGATTTTAACACTCCTAGATGAACCTCTAGAATTAGTCAAAACTTTTAAATACCTAGGATTCTGGTTGGACAACAAACTGAACTTCCAATACCACCTGAATGAAATCTTGAAGAAACTAAGGCAGCGGTTAGACCTGTTTTATAGGCTTAAACATCTCCTAACTCTAGATGCTAGAAAGAGGCTAGTACAATCTACTTTCTTTCCTATATTGTATTATGCTGACTTCATGTACTCTCATTGTCCACTAACATTGCTCAGTAAACTTGACACTTTATACCACTGGGCCCTCAGATTTATTCACAATCTACCCTTACGTACTCATTATTGACTACTATACCAGGAATCTGGTTGGCCGTCTCTATCAGCTAGGAGGAAAAGAAATGCTCTTCTCTGGCTCCACAGAGCACTCTCAAATAAGCTCCCTTCATACATATCTAGCTTATTTGTGTGCGCCAAGGGTTTTATGGACTAAGATGCTTCTCTATGCTCTGCTTTCAGATTCCGAGAGTGAATACAAACTATGGCTCAGCAGCAATTAACTTCTCTCTTCCATCCCTATGGAACTCCATGCAAAGCGCACTAAAACTATCATCACTTCCAGGCCCAACCACATTCAAAAAGTTAGTTACTACCTTCCTGAGTGAAAACTGCAATTGTTTCAGACAAAGATGATCCTTCATACTTTTTCCTATTAATCTGGAACCAACATGTTCTTACATACTTTTACCCACTCTGGCTCTTTATTCTCTCCTCTCTTTCCCTTACACAACTGCTTCTTGCATTTCCTATTCTGTCTATTAACAGAGGTGGTTGTTGAGGCTTCTTAACTTTGTATACGTTCATATACTTTAATTGCCCAGCTTGGAATACTGACAGGTTTAGCTGTTGCTGACCATTTTGTATATATCCTGTAAAACTACTGTATTCGTCTATGCCTATGTACTTATTGTATTGTATGTAATGTTCTTTGTTTCATGTCCAGGACCACTTTGAAAATGAGCTTGCTCAATGATGTTTATGCCTGGTAAAATAAAGTGATTGATTGATTGATTATTGCTTAAGCAATTACTGAGCTGTCTCCTTGTCAGATTACATGATTCGCCATAAATAACATCTTGCTTGTCACTTGGGAGCTGTACACAAAGCCATACACTTCAAGTAACTCAATTTGTAAAAGGTTTTAAATGCATATTTATATTATATTTATACATTTATATTAATTAAACTGTCAACCCTTTTTTCATCTTTTCACCCTTTTTATTTTTTCTAGTTGAAAACCCACATTTAATGATTGCTTATTGTCTCTAAAATGCATTGATGTTGCTGGTTGTTTTATCTGCTTCCCTTCTTAGTTGAACTGAAATGTGTAATAATGGTACAGTTATACTCAACCTTGTTTTGTTTCAAATCCTTGATTTACTCTTATTGCACACTTCCTGAACATTAGGAACACCCCAAACAGTGCAGCCACTCATTATGCAACACTCTCCTCTCCTCCTACTGCATTATGAGTGGTCAGACTGTGCTAGGGTGTTCCCAAGTCCAGGAAAGATGCAGTGGGAGTCATTCAAGGAATGTAAACAAACATATTTTTGTGTGGTAACACCAGTATGGTGGATAGTCTGTTTTTCACTTTTAAAACTAAAAAATGAATCCTAATCAAACTACCAGCCACATCAGCAATGTCTATGGAATGTAACCAATCATAATGTGTTTTTGAAACCAGGGACAATTGGTTCCACCACCGGAATGCGCCTGTCAGAACACGCCTGGTCATCAGGGCACCAAGTCCCGATTTCATCATCCTGTCTCTTTGTGGGGGACTGAGCCACCTCCCACCACACCTACGATGCCCCCCCCTTTCTAATTATTCTAACTCTGGGGGGGGCAGACCTTGGGAAGGGGACAGCAAATTTCCCCTTGTGGTGCCCTAATGACGGGCACATTTCGACAGATGCGTTGATGGCTGGAATGGGGGACGGTTTGAGGCCTAAGGGGGTTGACTGTGTCCCTTTAAAAAAATGTGTAGCCAAAGTCCTGACACTGGAGACAGATATGACTGTGTTCTTCTTCAAAGTGTGCATTTAAAAAAAAAAGTAAATTAATTGCTGTTTAAAAAGACGTCCAACATCAGATATAATTAATATTATATATTCAAGAAGCAGTTTAAAATATATTAAATTTATATCTCTTTTACTGTATATTCTTTTAGGAACATCTCAAAAAAGAAAACTTACCTGAGAAAATCAATATGTTCCCTGTATTTGCATTGTATTTTAGATTTTTTTTTAGGCCAGAAATGTGGTACTGCAGTACAGTTTGTAGTTTAGCACTGTATAATATTACTATAAATAACTGCAAGTGATATAACACATATTAATCCAGCCAACAGTTATTCAAAAAGGTCTCTATGGAAGTTTTCCCTTGTGATATCATTAGGTTTCAAAACCCACTGGCATGCACACTTCTGCAATTCCCCAGTTGGCCAGCTAGGCCAGTATGCAGAGGCTTTTTTTTTAACAAGATTACACTGATAAAAGAACAAACGTACTGGCTCAGAGTTGCTGAGATTATGTCAATGGGACGCACCTGCTGCAATCATTGGAGAGAGAGGCGTTCATTTTGGTTGTAAGATGGGAAATCATATTCTTGCAGGCATTAAGTGCCAAGAGAGACAGAAGGCAGCACATTCCATGGCTAATGTAGCCACGTTCTGGACATTTCTTTACAAGAAGTTAATTCAGAAGACAGCTGTTCCAAAATGTGCTGCTGTATGTCATTGTCAGGGCAGGCATACAACTAGTAACAAAATGTTATCCCAGTATCGGTTTAGAAAGGCACACTTACGAAATGCTCAGACAAGTCAGAAATCCATTTTTTATTAGAAATTTATTTATTTAGCTTTTGTTAACTGGGTAGGTACACTAGACAAGTTATATGCCTATTTTCAGGAACGACCTGGGAGAGTACAACAGGTATAACAGGGTACATCAATACAGCATAGTAGGTGAGCAAGTACATATACATTTTGTGGTTAGGTACGTTGATTATCTTTTATCTAATTCTGATTGGAAATTATCTGTTATCTAAACACCATCTTACGTCTCCATTCACAAATATTCAGTGTTCTGGCAGGTAGGGTTTTGTGTTTTTTAGAAAATTATTTTAATTACTTTTTTTAGATGCTGAATGTTTTTTTAGTTTCACAACAGTAACTGGTTATCATGTTCTCCGCCAGTGCTTTCTGGAATTCTTATATCCGTTCAAGAGCTATGCAAAGTGGATGCACTATGCCAATGCATACTATTTGTGTAGGTAAAGGGATAAATTTGTGGCATCTTTATTGGTGAAGTTGCAAGCATTTGTGAGCCACGTCTCAGCAATTTGCACCAATGTGCCAGTACAGTGGCCTGCTATGAGTAGCAAATCACTTTCCCATTTCTAATCCATTCCCAGGTGTGAACTCGCACACCGGCTCCATCTGTGGCAGAAGTAAGTGGGGCCCTACCACCCCTGGCAGAGGGGGAAGCTCTGGAGGAACATGAAGAGAACTACGGGTAAGTCCTAGAGGACACCAGAGTGACGGGGCTAAAGTCAAGCAGTTGGGTGCCATCAGAGAGTAGGGAGTACAAACAGATTAATGAAAAAAAAAAAGAATTGCATCACAATTGTGACCTTCGGCATGGAGAAGAGGAAAAACCCCTATGAGGAGGAAACCTCTGGGGATCCAAGGCCTTGGTAGCCTTCTCCCCAGGCTTGGGATAAAATTAGTGATGGCTCAGCTACTGCAATTTAGAGACCCAATTGAAGGGGACATTTCAGAGGAAGGGCTCTCACTCTGTCCCTCCAATGGGAACAATAGGGGTGCTGCAAGCCAGTCTTTGATGCTAAAGGAGGTTCCCCATGAAGGAGGCTCAACCCCCCAAGACAGGAGGAGGAGAGCAACAACCACTGAAAGGCACTCACCTGGCCTCCACTGAGGGGAGACCTAGAGAGGAAGCTGAACCCGAGTAGTAAGACAACTGAATTGGGCCCTTGAGTGGCCTAGACTTGGATAATTGTATGATTTTTACCCTTGAGGGGCAGAGGCAGGGAAGTAGGTGGAGACCAGGTAAACCTTAGGCGGCCATAGAGGGGAACAGCTTTTGAAGGTGTTGCTGATGTGGTCTGCACAGCTAAAGGAGCCCTCTGTGGACTTAGAGGCCCCACCTTCCGGCAGCGGAAGTCTTAAATGCTACACCAAGATGTGCCGTCGACTGAGTCAATCTGCATGACCAAAACTTCTCCCAGAGCACAAGATATTCTCACCTGAAAGGTAGAAAGAGAAAGACCTCACCCAAGCCAAGGGAGCCACCCCCAAGATGTGGACTTCAAGGGAGCAAAGCGTGATCATTGGCATAAAGGGCAGGGAACCATAGAAGCCATGCTATGGTTGAGGTTGGTATGTGTCTGAGTGCAGGAGTATTGGGAGGCCAACAGCAAAGCCTGATTGACATGAGCACAAGGCTGAAACAAAACATAGGCAAGACTGAATAACTGATAAAGACATCAAGTGACAATTAGGACATTGTAGGAGACTGAATAATATGTGCTTGGACTGAATGGTGAACACATGCCAACCAGTTCCATAAGGGAGATCAGTGTCAGTTGCTGATGCACTGCAGGTTTTTTCCCCCATTTTCCCATTAGCAAATTACACTGTACTGCCACTAGAGGGACACAATCTTTATCTAAAGTGATCCCTGTCTGGTGTTCATAAAGATACCTCTGCTCTCTTTAAGCATGTGTTAAATAAAAACAATTAGACCTAGCACCCCTCGCCTTGCTCCTTCCATCTTTTTTTCTTACCCCATCTGCAGAATTGCTGATCTTGTATAGAGATCATATTGTTACACATATCATGCCCTGCAACATGAAACTCCTTCTCTCCCCTTTTTTCTACTCCTAGTACTTTCCCTAACCCTACCGATTGGTTTCTACTCACAAATGCTGAATAACTCACCTTCTACACCCTCATGTCTCCAGTCCCCTACTTACATCCTCGCTATCACTGCCACTCCACTCTTTGAACTATGGTCAGATTCTACCGCTATCCCTCATGCTTCATTACTAACTGTCCCACCCTTCTTTGCTGCTTTTCATCTCCTGCTCCCCTACTCTCATGTGCACAACCCTGCCAGTTTCACTGGTTCTTCGACATCTAACTCTAAATGCCCCAAGATTCACTTCCTCATCTTAGCTCTACTCTTGCTCTCCTGCAGAGATATCCACCCCAACCCTGGTCCGTCTGTGTCTCGTGCCCTGAATACTCCATTATCTACTGCGGCCCCTTTTATTGCTCCCGCTGTCCTCCTGAAGGGTTTCAAGATCCTTCATCTAAACATACATAATTTCTTGCAAAAAATTGACCTTCTACAAACCATGGTGCCCACTCTAAAACCTGACATACGATCATCACGGAAACTTGGCTAAAGAGCACGATCCCAGATCTCTTGGTCTCCATTGTTGGCTACTCCCTTCTGAGGCAAGACCGAGCAAGTAGAAGTGGTGGCATCACCATGTACGATCTTACCTCCCTCCAGTATTCTATTATTTATTCATCCAGTAGCCCAGCGTCCCACGATGCACTGGTTATTCATTTAACTCTGCCCTTCACTTTCCCCATCTTCATAGCCGACATTTACTGTCGCCCAAATGTCCAGCCCTCTATTGCTCTTGACCTCATAACCTCCCATCGCAACCCTTTCTCACCCTGGTGAACTATACAGTACATCTTAGGTGACCTTAACTTAAACTGTCTGTCTCCCAAGATATCCAAAATATGTAATGATCTTGGAGGCTTGAACCTCTCACGATTGATCTCGGAACCCACCTGCCCCAACCATAGGACACAAAATCACTCCCTGATCGACTGGGCTCTTACCACCCACCCCCACAGAGTAACTAGCTCTGGCATTCTTCCAGACGCTCTCAGTGACTACAACCCAATATTCATTTTCAGGAAAATCCACAGACCAAAATCTCTGCACAAAACCATGCAACTTCGCTCCTTCGGATCCCTAGACCTTGAACCTTTCCTGCACAACCTATCTCTCTCTCTGACAGGTCTCCCTTAGTCTCCTCCCTTTCAGTTGATAAGGCTCTAGCCTAATTCAAAGAAATATTCCTTGTAAATTAGAATGCCTTTGCCCTTCTCAAACAAACCTGGGTTAGGGGTAACCATCTACCGTGGAGTACTCCAGAACTCTTAGCCCGTCTTAAGGCCAGAGATCATGTCTGGAAGCACCACAAATCCATCCAGCTTCCTAGCGACCTCATGGACTACTGCAAGCTCTGAAACACCTGTACCAGGGCGACAAGGCCTGCCAAGTCCGATTACTTCAAAAATGCTTTCCTCACTAACATGAATTCTCCTTCCAAGATTTGGAAGATGGTTCATGCCGTCTTTACCCCTCAGTCCCACCCCCTTCCCCAGTGCTAAAGGTAAATGGCAATCTTGTAGCCGACTCCCATGCTGTAGCTGTGGAATTTAACTCCTATTATACCTCTTGTGCAACCGAACTGCTGAAGTCCCTCCCTAATTACCACTCCCCTCCTCCCTCAAATGTCACAGCTGCCCCTCTATCCTCCTCCCAAAAAAACACTCCACTTCCTATTTCACCACAGCCCACCTTCTTATTCTCTTCAGTTTCCCCCACCGATACTCTAAATTCCCTCCTCACCATCAGCCCCTCAAAAGGATCTTGCCCAGAAAACCTTGACCCTAAACTTCTCTCTTTCTCAGCCCCAGCCATTGCCTATCCCCTCTCCTTAATCTTAAATCTCTCCTTCTCAACCTCCGATGTCCCTACCACATGGAAGCACACAGTGATCCTCCCCTTACCTAAAGGTGGAGACCCCTCATCCCACGGCAACTATTGCCCCATCTCACTACTCCCTACTCTAGATAAACTACAAGAAAATCTAGTCCTCTCCCTACTCACCTCCTTTCTATCTGATACCACTTCCTTCACCCTGTTCCAATCTAGTTTCAGGAAAAAACACTCTACCACCACCTCCCTACTTTGGCTCACTGATTCCATCCTCTATGGGATGGACAATGGCCAAATCACCTCAGCCATATTTGTTGACCTTGCCAAGGCTTTTGACACTGCTTCCCCCTTCCTTCTCCTTGGTTCCCTCTCATCTGCTGGTCTAATCCCTTCTGCCACTAATTGGTTTAAGGTCTACCTTACTGGTAGAACCCAATCAGATAAGATCGCAGTTGCAGATGCCATCTCGTCACCCCTGCTGATGTGCACTGGTATCCCTCAGGGCTCCATGCTCGGTCCCTTCTATTCTTCCTCTTCCTTAATGACCTGCCATCTGTCTGCTGCCCCTCCTCTGCCATACACATGTATGCTGATGATACTGTCTTATGCAACTGGTTCATGCCCAGCTGAGGGTACATCTAGCTTGCAGCATGACTTCAACAAGGTCCAGCTCTGGTTTGCAAACCATCAATTATTCCTCAACGCCAAGAAGACAGTCTCCATTACCTTTGGCACAAGGCAGAGACTCTCTAGGTTTCCTTTCCCAACCACTTTCTGCACTCTTGACGGAACTTTACTTGAGGACACCTCGTCCTTCAGATACCTTGGGGTTTGGTTAGACCAACACCTCAACTTCTCTGGACACATTGATGCCATCCAGATAAAATTGCACCCCAAGCTCGGTGCCTTGTTCAGGAACCACAGTTGCATCCCTCCTGCGGCTAAGTGTGAGCTTGTCCAGAAGATGATCCTCCCCATTTTTAACTACTGCGACACAGTCTATGGTGCTGCTCCCAAGTCCTCCCTGACCAGACTGGACTCTCTCTTCAACTCCTTCTGCCGCTTTGCCCTTGATGCTCCCTCTCGCACCCATCACTGTGACCACTATCGAGCCCTTTCCTTCCCCTCCCTTACAAACAGATGCCTCTCACACTGTACTAAATTTACCGCTAAACACTGGCTGGGTGAACTCCCTTCCTACCTCTCCCCTCATTTATGTAGTAAATCTTTATTTTTATACAGGAAAGATCTTTTTACACATCATTAGGTCAAGACCATTTTCAAGGTGGTCCTGATACATAACTTACATATACTAGGAAGAGAGTATGAAATGTACAAAATACAAATTTACTTACTTATAAAAATACATTAATTCATACAGACAACATTTAGTTCTTATAATCCAGACAGTAAATATACATTTGATTCATACAGTGATTCATTCCAGTAGGAGGATCTTATAAGGTGCAGATATTGCTATAAAATGTCTTTACAGCTGCCACTTAGTCCAGTTTCAGTTATTTGCATTTACTAATGTTACTTTTATCATCTCTGCATAGCTATATGTATTATCTCAAGTACTGTCTGACTTGATCTGTATTCTAACCTACCTGTACTATATACTATGTATTGTATAATCTCATCTCATTTTATGTATGTATTCTACCAGGTCGTGCCTGAAAATAGTCAACTTTGGCTAGCACACCTAACCCAATTAACAAAAACTAAATAAATAAATTACTCATAACACTTACATCTCAAGTTTAGGGCTTGTTTAATGGAATTCATGAAATATTTTGTGATTTGTTCTTGTTCTTTCCACCTACTCTCTATTGGTTCCCTTAGCTGCATAACTTTAGGAATGAATGTCATGTTTCTGAATTTAATACGTGTAATTGCTTGTATATATTTATTGTTTGCATCGCTTAGGTTATATTTATGTTCTTTTATTTTCAGTTTATCAACTAAGTAGAGAGTTGTTTTGGCACGTATCACTGTATGGATCTATCCTAGCCATTTAAATCTCCTTTTCTGTTCCAGTGGTATCCACTGAAGAGAATTTAACATTTCACAGTGATGTTTGTGATAATCACATTTCAGTATGAATCTGGCAAGATTTTATAAATAATATCTAATTTTTTTTAAACTTGTATTACAAGCCATTCCTTAAGTGTGGCTCCCCTACTGTAGTCTAAGCATGGAATAATCATTTATAACAACCCCTACTTCTTCCCACTCCCTCAGATCTACTGACACTATCACACTAACTGTCCCCCGCCGCTCCACCCTCTCCAGCCAGTCTGGGTACACCCACCGTTGCCCTAAAATATGGAACTCTCTACCTCCCCAAATCTGACACTCATCCTCCCTATTCCATCAACACTGCCCTCTCCAACTATCTTGCACTTAACTGTTCCTGTTATGACCCACCTTAATTTCCTTCATCTTGCTCCTTACAGTTCGTCCCTCTTCAGAATTTACCCAATGCCTCTACCGAATGTACTGACCCTAACCCCTCCTGGATGCTAGTTCTCATACCTTTCTCCCTTCCCCCTACTCTCTCCCCCTTTTTCCCTAGCCTTCACACTTCCCTTTGCAGGGTTCTCAGCATCTTGAAGGGATCCTAGAGTGCCTAGGCTTGCCACCTTTTCTTGCCCCATCTACCTATCCTTGGCCTTCCAGGTCGCCTTGAAGGGTCCCCAACATCCTGGAGGGTTTCTTGGATCAGGCCTCATCAACTCCCAGGTGTTATTTCTCATTCCCTCCCACTCTCTATCCCTCTATAATTACAATGCCTAGGCTTACAATTGCCTGAACTTCCCTGCCCCCTTGCAGGGTTCATTGCATCCTAAAGGGTTCTCTTTTTGGGTCAGGCCTAATTTCCCCTCCTAGGTGTTAATCACACTGACTCTCTCTCTCTCCCTCTCCCTCTCTCTCTCTCTCTCGCTCTCCCTCCCTCTCTAATCCCTACTGCAGTCCCCTGTCCCCTTGCAGGGTTCCATGCATCCTGACGGAATGTCTCCTGGACACAACTCTGCGCTATCTGTCATCTCATCCTCTCTTTCCTTCACCCCTTATTTCATGATAGCACTTGTTCACTTGTTATCATTGCACTTATTAGTTGTTCTCACAAATTACATATGTATGCAACACTGTTTGTAACAACTGCCTTAATTAATTGTATGCTATTTTGATCTTTGTAACTTGAATGTAAAATATCTCATCCCTATTGTACCACTTCTCCCCAGGTCGCACCGAGAGACGAGCAACCTGTTGCTCAGTGTGCCTTCCTGGTGAAACATTTCAATAAATGGAAAACAAATGAATAAATAAATAAAACAAATGAAACTGCTAGGGAAAAACAGGAGCATCTGGGAACTGAAAATCACGAAGCGGCATGTTACTGAACTAAGCACACTAATGAAACCACCAGGATACAAAAGGGAGTGACTGCTCCAGGAGCCAGGTGTAAGCTTTAAAGGATTGTAGTTGAACTGGGAGATTTATTTATTTATTTATTAAATTTTGGTGACCGGGTAGGCCCACTGAGTCCCGAAGGTCCCTTCTTCTGGGGCGACGCGGGATAACAATACAAGTTATAAGAATGAACAAGGACATAAAGAACATTTGAGGCATTGTGAGTTACATCATGAGGTGATTACAGTAAAGAAAAATAGTGGATCGAGATTGCGAATGATATGGAAGAAACAGCAAAAATGGAAGCCTGAGATAGCACAAGGCACAAGAAAAATGACAAAGGCAGGACACTGTGAAGATTAGTAGCACACCAGAACCAGAACAGAAAGAATGGTAGCCCATGACAATGGCAACCGCGATTGAGCACTTTCAAAAAGGGCAACTCAATTGCAATGCCTGTCCACAGGGCTACTGGACGGGGATGGTGACCAGATGGGGGAGTCCATGAATATAGTGATAGGATGTCACTATACATACATGTGCGTGGGGCGGGCATGCTGGCGACAGGTGGAAGGGAGGGGTTTGTGAGGCATAGTGTGGTGGTGGGCTGCCGTGGTGGGTGGGTGGCAGGCTTCTGGTTGCAAGGCGCGGGTTCGAGTCTGGGGCTCGCATTCCTTTTGTTGCACCTGTCCGTTTTTTTTTTACAATTTTCAGCCTCCCGGAGTTAGAATCCTATAGTAGGGGTGTGGGGATAGCAGCCCCACATAAAGCAAAAAACCAAGTCCCCGGCGCCCTTTTGCTGTGTGCCAGGAGTGTACATCGCTAAAATTGATTTTCAGCAATGTAGACTCGCCCTAAAGGTGATTGTCTTTCCGCGATCGCCATTAACACATGGAATTGAAATAAACACAAGGTACATGAGAACAGGGCTGCAGCAGGAATAGTGGACTGAGAGAAGCACAAACTGCAGCCAGGAAGGTAGAAAGCAGAATACTGACCTAGAAAGCCAGGGAGGCGCAAACCAAACAGAAACCACAAAAGCACAAAGGGAAAGCAAGAGACAAACATGGGGGGGGGGGCAGAGCCTCCAGCTGAAGCAAATAAACAGTGTTTCTGAGTGAAACTGGATGAAGCTGGCTTAGATAGCTCAGTCAGGGGGTGTGGCTAGAGTCTCAAAATCATGCGGTGTACTTTTTTGTGCAATTTTGAGAAAATTATGGAATGTTCACCTAACAGACCTGGGTAATCATATCAGATGACCTAAAGGTGGCTAGGCAATGTTACAAGGAAATAGGGAGGGCAAGTGCGATGCTGGGGTGCATAGGAGGGGTATCATCAGCAGTAACAGGGAGGTTGCCTCTGTATAGATCACTGGTAAGACCCCACATAGAGTACTGTGTCCAGTTCTGGAGACCACATCTCTGGAAGGACATGGACAAAGTGGAGATGGTCCAGAGGAGGGTAACTAAAATGTTGCAGGGTCTGCAACAGAAGCCCTAAAGGGAGAGATGAAAGAACAGCAATATGTACACCCTGGGACAGAGGAAAGAGAGGGGAAATATGATAGAGACTTTTAAATATCTCATGGGGGTAAATAAGGTACAAGAGGGGAGTATTTTTCAGAAGAAAAGATACTCAAGAACAAGGGGACATGCTATTAAGCTGGAGGGGGTTGTTTCAGAAGAGATGTGAGGAAGTGCTTCTTCATAGGAATAGTGTTGGATTCCTAGAACAGCCTTTCAGCAGAGGTGGTGGGGGCAAAAACAGTGGTGAGGTTCAAGAATGCATGGGATAAGCACAAGAGAATCATAATGGAAAGGAACGGGGAAGGGGGGAGAAGAAAGAGCTGTAGATCAGGCATGGTCTGCGGTAATAGAGTAGGTAGGGAGAAAAGGGCAGACTGGATGGGCCAAGTGGTCCTTATCTGCTGTCAAAATTCTCCTCGGTTGCCATTAGAGCTAGAGAAGTCAACACTGGCAAGTGTACCTTTGGGAAAAGGTCTTGAACTCTTAACAAATTTTGATAAATTCAGCTGACCGCTTTTAAAGTTAGAGGGAAAAATCACATGAATTACTTATTTTGAAAGGATCTCAAAAACTGGCATGTGTAGCACATTGCCTTCTGAAGTAAACCCATATCAACACTGTGCCAGAGCAGCCCACCTCCAGCTGATGCCACAGAGCTGGCATCTCTCTGGCCACAGTGGTGGACGAAGGATACACAAAAACATGGCACCATCCACCACTCATGTAAATGCCATAAAAATCTTGACATTTTATTTGTGCCACGTGGTATGCAAACAGACACCAACAAACTCAGACAGCAGGCATTGTCGAAAGCAGGATTTTAACATGGGTCCTTTGGCAATAATGAATGGGGATAGCCTAAAAGGGGGTAGGCTGTCAGCAAGTAGGCAGAAAACTTCTGTTTCTATTATCTTGTACCGAACATGATAACAAATTACATAGTGGAACATGATACAATTAATTTTGAGTGTGTTGGAAATATCTTATACTGTGTCATGCTGAGTTGGTTCTATTCCATGCAAAGGTCAAAGAAGGGTCCTGCTGTCACAGGATCTACGTTAATGCTGGATCCGCTACTGGCAACAGGATCGTTGTCTGAGTTTGTTGGAATCTGTTAATGTGCCGCATGGCACAAATAAAATGTAAGTAGCTTTTCCACACTTACTCTGTTTTTGTGGCAGCTATATGAGTGGTGGATGGTGCAGTTTTTTCGTATATCCTTAGTTGTCATTCGGAACTGGGCATGTCGCTATGACAGTGTGGCCTCTTGGCTTTCAGAGTGGTGGACTCCCTTGAAAATGGGGGACAAAATTCAGATTGACCTGAACAAGCTGGGAGATTGGTTAGACTCCTGGGGCTCGATACTGAAAAAGTGGAGTGCAGAGTTTTGCGCTGCACTTGCCCGTGACCCTGAGGATGCTACATTCAGTCAGACAGTGCACCAGCACGATCTGAAAGAATATAGAGGTATGTCAGCACAATGCTAAGCTGAGTACTGCTGCCCCAACAAGGAACCTGGCAGTACAGGAAACAGTGCCACCAGACCCGACAGCGCTGGTAGCTCCCAGCACAGTATTCAGATGGCTCCATACAAATGAGTCCATTGGGCATGCAAGGAGCTTGGGGCAGTTTGCATGCCTGTGATGGGCACATTTGCAAGAGAGTGGTGGCAGGTTTGCACCCCTGTGACTGGCTTAACCACCACCCTGATTGCCTGGTCCAGTACAATCAAGTAATCCCTGGTGCCTAGTTGTCCTCCCTACCCTCTGATCACCAGCTCAGGTAGAGAAAAATAATTCCCTGGCATCTAATGGTCCCTTCGCCCTCTGATCACCAACTCAGGTAGAGAAAAATAATTCTCTGGCATCTAATGGTCCCTCTGATCACCAGCTCAGGTAGAGAAAAATAATTCCCTGGCATCTAATGGTCCCTCCGCCCTCTGATCACCAGCTCAGGTAGAGAAAAATAATTCCCTGGCATCTAATGGTCCCTCCGCCCTCTGATCACCAGCTCAGGTAGAGAAAAATAATTCCCTGGCATCTAATGGTCCCTCCACCCTCTGATCACCAGCTCAGGTAGAGAAAAATAATTCCCTGGCATCTAATGGTCCCTCCGCCCTCTGATCACCAGCTCAGGTAGAGAAAAATAATTCTCTTGCATCTAATGGTCCCTCTGCCCTCCGATCACCAGCTGAGGTAGAGAAAAATAATTCCCTGGCATCTAATGGTCCCTCCGCCCTCTGATCACCAGCTGTGGTGTAAGTTACTTCATCCCTGGTGCCTAGTGGTCCGCCCCACCCTCCGATTTCCAGCCCAGGTAGAGAAAAATAACTCCCTGGTGCAGTGGTCCCCCTGTCCTCCGATCACCATTCCCATATAGGAAGAAATAGTCCCCCCATCATCCTCTGATTGCAATCCCCATAAATGAAAAGGTAACCCCTGGCACTAGTGGTACCCCCACCCTCTGATCACCATCCCCGCATATGACAATGTAATCCATGGAGCTAGTGGTACCCTCCCATCTCACCCTCCAACTGCCATCCCTGTGGCAAGAAAGAACTCCTTGGTACCTAGCAGCCAACCTCTACACTCTGGCACCATGCAAACTACCCTGCCACCCCCTTCCCATTGATGCTGGTGCCACAGCTCCAATATGGCGACTGCCACAGCCCCTCCTCACCTCCTCGGCCGGCCCACTCTGGATCCAGGCTGCTGTGGCACTCCTTGGGCATCCCTGCACCTTCACCTCCAGATCACGTGGTCACATGACTATGGGTAAAAAATGTTGAAGACGCTGAAGGCAGCTGGGTGGCAGTACGGAAGTGTGTCATGGGTGGGTGAGCGGGACCAGGAACCGCAGCAGGATGATCATGGTAAGGTGGGACGCTTGCATAAGTGGCGGCTGATGGAGGGCCTTACCTATGGCCTAAGGAGGAAAAAATATGTTTGTAAAAAGGAAAAAAACAAGGAGATAAAAGGATAATCTGGATAGCGGGGGTCCCTGTAAATGAGTCCATGCCTAAAAGTTATTTGTTGTTGTTACTGTGATTCTGCAGACATCTTTTGTTTTTACATTGCTGTAGGTATTGCTCACTGTGTGATGCCTGCATCTGTACTCTCCCGGGCCACACCCAGCAATAACACATAATTGTCTAGTGTACTTACCTGGTTAACAAGAAACAAACAAATACATGTTTGCACGCCACACTGATTCTGCCCTGTAAAAGCCAAACTATCACTGTTACTGAGAATTCTGTTGGGGCATAGCGATACCGCTATGCACTCTGGGCAACCCACAAAACAAGTTTCAGGCTTTTTAAGGAACATTTCAGATCTGTGCAGTTACTGGTCAGTTGCCCCACAGCTCTGGAGAGCTACTGCCCAATCAGCATCCAGGATGTAACCTACCCATTTTATAATTGTAAATTACTGCTACTACAGAAACTGGAAGCATTTGTCTAACCTCCTGGGTGAGCCAAAGTTATAATAGTTTATATGCTGGAATGTTGGATGTGTGTACTAACACCCACATTTTCCCAACATGTACACGCTCTACTGAAATGACTTTTGTGGGTTTCAAGGGACTGCTGAATGATACTGTAATTAACATCATTTACTGTGCATCTGACAGTGGCCAGAGCAATTTATCTGAGCAATGATCTTTAGTTTCTGAAAGCAGGCACGTGTGGGACCGTGGTCTCCAACAACCAATGACCAGTGAGTGATAAATCTGAAAAAAAGCACTCTGAAAGCTTTTTGTTTTCAAGGCTTGCTCAGTACTTTCAGCACCTTAAATGACACTTTGAGACTTTTACTAATGTGTTACACCACTTTGATGGACTCTTTCCTCATCTTATTGGATAATCTTTTGACGTTCTCACTTCAGCTGCTGCAACTTGTTGCTGTATGTCTTTTAGGATTTCAGGTTTATTGGAGTCTGGACATAAATGCTGATTCCATTATCCAGGAATTTCAAAACAATTCTTTGTTTCAAGGTCCGGAATTGAGCAATGTTGTCAGTGATTGCTATTGTTAATACTTATTTTGTTACACTGCACTTATCCAAGGATTAATGATACACACTGTATACAGTATTTTGTTACTGAATCATTCTATAGACAACATGGAACTAGGGCAAGGACTTCTTTGGCTTTACCATATAAAATTGTTTTAATAAAAAAATGTGTTACCAATAACTTCAGCTCTCCCCATCTCTGTTAGTATAGTAGAGTCCTGTTAGATACAAAACCTCAGTGAAGAGAAAGGGCATTTTTCTTAGCACGATTATTTCTTCACAGGTAATCATTTAAGAGTTAGGCTAAAGATCTTTTATTTTTAAATGGACATGGGCTCCGTGTTCCCCCATTGGGAGTGGTACCAGTGGGCCTTCATGTTTATGCAAACATCTATGCATCTTAAACCTAGACTAGAAAACACTATGTTTGAACCACTTTAGTTTCACATTGAGCTGAAACTGTTGCACCCCTATAAATTATTTGATTTTATGTACTTACCCACAACTCCAGTCTTGCGTAGCGACCCCTGATTCCCGGATATCTTTAGGGTATTAAAAAAGATTAATAAGATGATAAACTCGAACCTTCTTCCTACATGCAGTATGTCCCTATGGTCTAATCCACAGTTATGAAAAGGAAATGTTACTTTATCAAATCCTGAGAGGGCAAACAAAGGCATTAATAGAATAGAGAATATTTTAAGTGATAACTCGAACAGCCTAATATCTGTTGAAGAGCTGAAAGAAAAGTTTAATTTGCCCAAATTCTGTTTTCATTATTACTGACAGCTTAGGTCAGCACTTCTTTCCTCCATATTACACTACCAGAAAACAGTGACTGGGACCAGATTATAAAACTAGGTCCCATCAGAAAGGGTTCAAGTTTCATGTATAACATTTTAATTAACTCCCTTGCATCTCCATCTTTGACATCCTCAGCCAAAACAAAGTGGGAGATAGAACTGGAAGTCTCTATATCTGACCTAGAATGGACCTCAGCATGGAAGCAAGCCCGTAAAGCTAACTGTGAACTTCAAGGTAAGCTCATTCAGTATACAATTCTTCAAAGTTTTTATTTCTCCCCATGTAAGCTACAGGAAATGGGTCTTGTAACTGACACCAAATACTGGAAATGCCAACAAAATAATTTTGACTTGGCCCACATGTTCTGGTATTGCCCTCTACGCTCTGAATTTTGGGATGAAATACATAAAACATGCTGCTCGTCCTGTCTGCCAAACTACCTGGCTCCCAATCTTGTTTGTTCTGGGCATCCACCCATCCAATACACCTATTTCATCTTGTCAGAAACTTTGGCTCTTGGTTGGGTCCATGTCAGTGAACGGGCTAATTCTCAGACACTGGAAAAGCCCCAGTGTTCCCTCACTTAGTAAGTGGTTTGACTGGATTAGCAATACAGTTACTAATGAAAGAGTAGCACACTCCCTGCTAGATAAACAAGATAGCTTTATGGAGGTTTAGGGTCCATTTTCACAATTTCAAATTCAAAATGTATTATAAGAGTGAAATTACTGTTGTTGGTTAGAATTCAGTTGTAAACTACATCAGTTAAAATTAGAAGAAATCTCTCTTATATATACATTGGTTGTGATTCAATATGTTTCTTAGAAATATTAATGTTATGCTAATTTTTGTTGTACTGTTCTTAACTATATTTCTTTATTGAATGTAAAATGTGCTTGATTTTGTGTGTTCCTGTATGTTCAGATTCTTTCTAATTAAAATCAAATAAAAACTTTACTATGGAAAAAAAATGTGTTACCAATAACTTCAGTTCTTCCCATCTCTGTTAATACAATAGGGTCTTCTTAGACACAAAACTTCAGTGAAGAGAAAGGGCATCTTTCTTAGCATGATTATTTCTTCACAGGTAGAGTTGGGCTAAAGATCTTTTACTTTTAAGCGGGCATGGGCCACCCAATGGGTAGCTGGGTCCGGTGGGTGGAGTATCGCCTATTTTTGGCCAGGCAGGGTAGTTTGGGGAATGTACTACCCTACGCAACATAACAGTGTAATTCTCGGGTCGGGTAGTTTGAGGCAGGTAACGGGTACCTACCCTATCCTATTATCACTTTCCCTGGTGGTCTAGCAGAACCCCCATCCCCAGACTGCCCGTATTATTAATATAATTTTCTCTGGTGGTCTAGCAGACCCCTCTTCTTAGCCCTTATCACCCATATTATTAATATCACTTTTCTTGGTGGTCCAGCGGACCCTCCTCCCTATCCCTAATCTGCCCATAAATTATCACTTCTCTTTTTGGTCTAGTGACCCCCTGTCCCCACCCTGGCAGGCAGTGCCCCCCCACTCCCCTCCGTCCCATCCCCAAGCCAGCGATCAGCAACTGGCACAGCTTTCTCCACCATGGCCCGACTGAGCTGTCAGTGAATGAGTGTGTGCATGCAAGTACCTGCTCATTCATTGACATGACAACTCACTGGGTAGCCAGCCATGAGCAGAGTGAAGAACTGTGCCAGTTGTTAGCTCAAGTCAGGATTGGAGGGGAATAGTGGTGGGCCCAGGACAACAGATACACAAACACACACACACTTCAAAGGCTGAAAACAGAGGACACATGTTTCATATTTCTCAGTACTCTTCAGTATGCCTCATCTGTGTTTCAGAAAAAACTAAACCACCCTTATGATGGTCCTATGACTTTGGGCCATGGTGAGCCTAAGTTGGGTTGTGATAGAAAGACTCATCACTGCCTTCTTTATTGTAACCCAGTAGAACTTGCACTTGATGAATGATGTGAATTGATAACGAACACCGCAGTCAAATACACCCCAGCCTGGTCTGCCCTATCTTAGCCTCCTCAATGGGGCCATAGTTTTATACCCCTTTGGGTATTACATGAGGCTCCTGTTTCATGTTTCCAACATGCACAGAACAGTTGTACAGAATGCCCTTACCACTTCAGCTCCAATCAGTTGAAAGTCCCTGGCTAACACAATAAAGTTGTCCAGGAACCCAAGGCAATTCAAACAGACTGTTCAACTACTTACAGTACTTAGTCCTTGTCCCTGTCATTAACCTTAATGCACTCCCTTGCTGGTGACCCATAACAGATTATTATTATTTTTTTGGTAAGATAAGTCCCACTAGGCCTAAGTCCCACTAGGCACAAAGCCTGTTTTTAGGAGTAACCCAGGAAACTGAGTAGATTACATGATTTGCTCAATGTCACATAGTATTTAAGTGGAAGTTGTGGGAATCAAACCTAGGTCTGCTGGCTGTTGCCAGCACCTGTAAACACAGGGAGCACATGGTTACCTAAAAGGTCCTTCAGTTTCTACAAGTGTTCAAGATGCAATATCTGTAAGTATGCCCAAACAAGCAAACAATTCCAGCACCCTAAATTTGCAGACCTAAGAGTTGACATCAAAGAGCTGATTACTTATGACATGTCCTATGTAGTGTATGCACTGTGGTGTAGTTGTCATTTATCATATGTGGGCAAAATGATACGCCCCTTGAAGAAGCGCATATAGGAACATGTGCGCTCGATTATCAGTAACAAACAAAATACTCGGGTGGGTGCACATTTTAGCTTGCATCAATGATCTGAACCGGATGATTTGCATTTCATGGGTATTGAGTGGGTGCCCCCTCCTAGACAGGGGGTCATAAGCCCAACATAATGTTGCAGAAGGAAAATATGTGGATCTTCAAATTGAATTGCATTAAACCCTTGGGTTTCAATGACAAAAGGGACTGCAAACTGTTTTTGAAACAATTTAAAAACTGAACCTAGCCCTTGAATTGTTGATCCAGCCCTCTGCACCTACAGGCAAATAAATCTTCATTTCATGTGAATTCCAGCCTATTAATTCTCTTTCCTCTCTTTCCAAGGTCTTTCTCAGAATTAATTTGGGAGCCCTCTTCACTCTGGACATGAGGTTGTCGTGAATATAATAAAACCCTCTACTCCTGCCTAGGATTTAATTTCTAGGGGGTCCTTTCATTTGAAACCTTGAAAACTAAAAAAAAAAGGTTTGGACCAGAGCTAGATATCTTCCTAACTTCAGTTTCTATCTGTCTGTATACTTAGTTAATTGACTAGTGTTTTTGAGCTGCTTTTCTGAAAAAAATGCAATATTGTGCTGATTAATTTGATATTAAAAAGATAATAAATTTTAGTTTGGACAGCATATAACAGCAGCAATTACTTTTAAACACTCTGTTTAGTTAATTTTGCACTGAAATGGCTAGCACTGTCTTGTCAATTTTCATTATGGTAATTTCCTCATGAATATGTATGTTTCTTGTGTTTAAAATGGGTGCATTCGCATTGAAACAACCCCCCTGAAGAAGACCCGCGAGGAGTCAAAGCGCTGGGTGGTTCAGACCCTTACACTGTTGTGCCATTGTGCAATAAAAACTTTTCATTTCGAATTGGCTGGAGCTGTGTGATTTCTGGATCTAGAACATCACTTCGTTCTTTTGGAGGTTTACTGTTATGTTTTGGGCTGGCCGACTGTTTGGAGTGAGCACCAGTCTCTTAGGCTAGCTAGCAGCTACACCAGTGGAAGTTCAGCTACTGTAGCAGCCTGATCAACAGGATATTTTACATCAATCTGGGTATCAAGTAATTGACCTACTTCCTGTTTCCAACAGGTACAGAACAATTGTACAGAAAGCCTGTGCCAGTGCAGCTCCAATCAGTTTGATGTCATCCCTGACTGAGATAATAAAGTACTTCAGGGACCCAAGGCAATTCAGACTGCCTGCTCAGCTGCTTACTTTGGGCCTTAGCCAATTAGGTTAGTGGAAGGCACTCAAAGTGAGCAAATCCTGGTGACAGCACAACGCACCACAATGCTCAGCCACAGCGGATGGCATCCTTAGCCTCCATATGCCATGCTCTGCCACGTGCGGCTGTAGTGTGGTGGCCAGTGGGGGGAGGGGGGGAGTATGGGTATAGACCACAGGCGTCCAATCAGATGCCTGTTCCAGTTCATGAATGGGTGCAGGATATCCCCACCAGACAATATGTATTTTACCATAACACACCGTCAGGCACAGATGATACCCCTGCCCTACTCTGGAGGCTCCTAGGGCTGGGGGGCTGGGGAAGGGAGGACAACAGGGCCTGGATGTGCCTGGGTGGGATGGGGTGACTGAAAGTTCAGTGAGTACTTTGGGGCAACCCCCAAAAGACTGTAAGAGCTGTCAGCACTGCCTAAAATGTAGAGACTGTGTGTGTACAAGGAAAAGATATGGATTTGTGTGAGATCTGAGGATTTCCAGTTTCTATACAAGTGTCCTGAAGGGAACAAGCATGTGAAAGTAAAATGTTCAGGTAGAAGTAGGGTTGGCTGGTGCCTTGTCAGATATAGGTACTCAGGACCTTGGCACAACATTTGTGCAGCAGGATGTCTCTTGTAGCCCCTGTGTGGCTAGGGAATCCTGCTTCCTAAAGTAATGGCAGAGAGAGAGTCTAGCTTGGCCAGAGTAAGATATTGATATCCTGTGAACACAGTGAGCAACTGCAAAAAGGGTGATTCAGTGACAGCACCTGTATTCTGGGCTTCCTGGCAGGGTAGCGACTAGATACCATGGTGGACGAATATGATGACAGGATGTACACACGTACGTGCACTGGGGGGAGGGACCACACCTCTTGAGGGGCGGAAGGGGAGGGGGGTATGTAGGAGGTAGGGTACTGGTCAGCTGCCGAGCTGGCCATGTGGTGTGGTGGGTAGGGTGGCAGGTTGGGGTTGGGAAAGTGCCGGGTTTGGGTCTGGGGAGGGCATCGTTTTTTATGTCAGGTCATTTATTTTATTTTTTTAAGTTTTACACACACTCCCAACATGCACTTCCCCTGGAGTTGAGAATTCTTAGTTAGGGAATGCAGGGGGTGCAGTCCCCTGCACATTGCAGTCCAATTGCCAGATTTGTAGTCGCCACGTGTGTACATCACCATTATTTGTTTTTGGCGATGTATACTCACCCAAACGACAATCGCCATTCGGCGATCACCATTATGACAGGGAACCGAGCTATCCCCTCATTCCAGGGTTCAAGTAAACCTAACTGGTTAACCAGAGGAAGGGTTTATAGGTGTTAACTTCAGTCGCCTAGTTCTTTTCATAGGCCCATGACTCCTGAAATAGGGCTGGACATTTATGGGGAAATGTTTGTGGAAGAAGTCAGTTTGCCTGCAAGAGGCTGAAAATGTGTTTGCCTGCTACAAAAAGTGTCATCTGTAATTTACAGTTACAAGCCCTGGGGGTACCACCTTATTCTTGTTAACACTGTGCCAGGAATAAAAAGTCATACAGTAACATCCCAAATTCCTGGTTGCAAACAATCCATCTTTGAGTGACTTGTGTAATGTTTTGGGGACCCCACAGATAGGAGATACACCATAGCTTTGGCATCTCTCTCCCCAACCTGGGTAAAAATAGAAATGTTGTTTTGTGCTCTACCCCTGACCTCTGAGATGCCCAAGCCAGGTGTTTGCCCTAATGCCAGGGGTGATGCTTATATTCTGCCAACTTGTGGTGTGTTGCCTTGTCTGGGTAACAAGCAGGAAGGTGAGCATTACATATCCCTTGAGGTGACGTGAAACTGGCTAAACCGTCTTGTTGTGGTCTAGCTTGTGTCAATATCGGGGACCCTTTTCATGGGGCTTGCCGGCGATGTTTGGCGGAAGCGGCTGCAAATCAGGTTGATTGTTGAAACTGTGGCTGAGATATTAAAATTGGGCACAGCTGCCCTGCGGTAAGCATCAATGTGGCACCAGCAGCAGAGCAAGGGCTCGATGCAGGACTATATGCAAGCCCCTGCATCAGCCTTCTAAAACACGGCCCTAAGCTGTATTTACTAAGATATGTGAATGTCTCATGAAGAGCTGACAGGGGGTTGGGACCTGGGTCAGGCAGAAATAAAAAGGGGCCAGACTGAAAGAGGGCATGGTGAAGGCAACAAACCTCCGTGTTATGTAGCTAAGCAAAATTAAAAAAATGAGACCACTATGATTCTCAAGAGAGGCATCAGAAAAGGTAAAGGTTGAAACGGTAGCATTAAGAAGGTACAAAGTGACCCAGAAAGAAGAGGATAGGGATGTGTATCAGGAAAAACAGAGAGAGGTAAGCATAGCAATAAGGAGAGCAAAAGTGCAGACTGAGGAAAGAATACCTCAGGGAGTATTAAAAGGGGATAAGACATTTCTTAGGTGTGTAAGTGAAAAAGGAAGACAAAGGGAGGAACTGTATGGTTAAAGGCGGGGATTGTACACAGGAAGATCAAGAAAAGGTAAACATCTTAAACGAATACTTCTGCTCAATTGTAATGATAGATGGGGAATGAGAGGGACCACAAAAAGGCACCAGAAGTTTTGAGGGGATGGAAATAGACAGTAGGCTATTTTTGGTGCACAGTCCGTAAAGGGTACCGGGTCAAATTAGCATAAGGAAAACAGTGCTGCAATAACCTCACTGTAAAAACTGCTAAAGGATGTAGAGCAACTGGGGTGTAATAGCGGTAGGGAATTGCCGCTACCCCTGTCGCTCTGCACTGTAAGTGGGAAAGGGTCAAGTAGCCATGTGGTCTGGTGCCTTGCCGAGCTGCTCCAGTGGTGGGGTGGCTAAGGCACCAGTACACAGCGGGAGTGGAGACCTGGAACCATGGTTCTGCCCCCCCAAGGTCTCCTGGTGTTCCTGCTTTTTGCAGCATTTTTTTAATCAAATTTCCCCCCCCCGAGCTTCTCCCCATCCCCAAAGTCCCCCCTCCCCCTAAGTTAGTTATGTTAAGATGGAGGGGTGAGGGGGCTGAGCCCCCCTCAAAAACAAAGCCCCATTGCAGTCTATGATGTGCGTTGTTTTTTATGAGGCTGGTGTTTTCCCAACCTTTTTTGTGAGGACAGGATTTTACTTGTGGCATTGATTGCTGTGCTGTTTCAGTTGTGCTATTTTGATGCCGTACCTCCATAAAGTACTTGACATTCTGAAGGTAGACAAAGCTATGGAGCTAGATGGGGTACATCCAAGGGTATGGAGGAAACAGAGAGGTACTAGCCGACAGTGGTCCCAGAGGACTGGAAAAGGGCAGATGTAGTCCCACTTTACAGAAGTGGTAGCAGGAAAAAAGTGAGTAACTATAGGCCTGTTAGCCTGGCATCGGTGGTGGCTAAGTTGATGGAAACACTACTGAAGGAAAGGACTGTGGATTATCTTGTATCTAATGGATTGCAGAACCCAAGGCAGCATGGTTTCATAGAGGGAAGGTCATGCCAAACAAATTTGATAGAGGTTTTTGACTGGATGGCCAAGGAGCTGGAACAGGGAGGAACAGTGGATGTGGCTTACCTGGATTTCAGCAAATTTTTCAACACCGTTCCACACAGGAGATTAGTAAGCAAGTTGTGTAGCTTAGGGATAGATAATAAGATGGTAGCCTGAATAAGGAACTGGTCAGCGAAAAAGGACACAGAGGGTAGTGGTGAATGGACAGTGCTCCAAGGAAGGGAGGAAGGGTGACCAGTGGGGTGCCTCGGGGATCACTGCTGGAACCGGTTCTCTTCAATATCTTTATAAGTGACGCAGCAGAGGAACTGGAAGATGAAATCTGCCTCTGCTATGCAGTATCACAGAACACTGCATGATAAAAGGGATTAACTGTCATCAAAATTCACCTTGTTTCTGGCAGTAACTCTTCTGCAGAATTCTGTAGCATTGTGTTGCATCCTGGTGGGTGCCGCTCTACGGGCAACAGTTGTGTAATGAGTTTTTTTTATACAGCCAAAGTGTATGATATCACATAAACCACAAGACCAAAGTATCACACAATGAGGGTGTGTAAAAAATGCAAGTTTTGCTGTTGTCCATGGTTTATTTTACATAATTACTGGTCTAGAGAGTGGCAGTCGGCAGGTAGCAGCAGAGCACACTGAAAACAAAAGCAAATTTTCTGTGCCACCATTGTGACTCACACTCAGTGCTGTGTAGAGATGTTGCAAAGTTAAAATTTGGCAGCAAAGTTCCGGCAAAGTCAGTCAGTTCCCTTCCTTGGAGCAATCTGTGATCCTTTGCCTATGCAACTTCACCGTTTTTTGCGGAATTTTGCTGCGAAGTGCAGAATTTCACCTACGAATGGTGGAATTTTCCCATAAATGGTGGAATTTTGCCATTCAAGAGTGAAATTCTAGCATTCGCAGTGAGATTACGTACTTCACGTTCAAAATTCCGCACTGCGCGGGTGGAACTTCGCACTTCACATCTGCAGATTAATCCGCGAAGTGTGCTAAATTCATTGTTTAATTCACAGAGCGAATTTTCCCAACTTCGCCCATCTCTAGTGCTGTGTGTGCGAGAGTAAGGCAATTCTCCATTATACACATACATGTGTAATCAGGGGTGTGTAATGGGAAAAACATGGTACTGATTTCAGAGTATGATTGCATGTAACCAGTAATTATATAATTATAAAGAACACAGGAAGGTACATACAAAAAAATATATATGAAACACAGTCAGAAATGGGTCTCCAATTATGTTTAAGTGGACACTTGTGGCTCTTTAAGTGTAGACTCCACACCAGTATATGTCTTCAGACAGTGATTAGTTGCAGCAGGTGAAGCTAATGGGACGAAGCTGTTTTGAGTGGCAAAGGATAATGGACAAGCAGCAAGTATATGAAACATGAACTTCATTTCGTCTGAATGTTATGATGATTAAGTTTTGATTCTTGATATGTCAGTAGCTCTTCACAGGGAAACTGCCCCACTGTCTCCCAAAGCCCCAATCTCTTTGTCTGTCTGTTTATATCTGTTTATCAGTTAACCACCTATTTTTTGATCTTAGTTTTGTCTGTCTGTGCAGTATATCTGTATATCTTCTGTCTGTCTGTCCATCCATCTCTGCATCCACCTAGCCATCACCCTAGCTCTCTAGTTCCATCCATCCACCTGTCTGTCTGCCTGCCTGTCTGTCTGTCTAACTGCCCCTTCCCCATCCATCCCTTTATGGTAGAACACAATCATAACTTACAATACAACATTTAGGATACCGGAACGTAAAGTTCTTCTGATACTTAAAGAAAACTAGTGTATTGGGGACACTGTTCCAAGTGTATCACATCTATTCCAAATGTTGTAATTATATCCTCTTTCCTAGGGCATTGCCTAGAAACATACTTGTCCCTTACATGCCATTTACTCATACGGTTGGTCAGCACTCAGTTATTGTCAAAACAATAATCCATTGCTTGTGACATCATGATCATTTCCACAGCAACAGACTATGATGTCATAAACAGAGACTGATACTGACAAGTGTAGACCTGCAGCAGGCGCAGGTAGCACCCATCTGAACAAAGATCCTGTTTTCATGCAAATGACCAATCAAGTGGGGACAAACAAATGCAGAAAATACATGAAACATAAGTGGAAATGTGTCGGAATCTTATAATGCCCATGGTTTACCCAGGTGCATCGGTAGCTCTGTAATGAACAGCTCTGTTTTTGGATGACGTCATGATCCAAAGACCTTCCTCAGTTAGATACACAATAAGTGCCTGTTCACTACTAAAATATTGTTGCAAATGAACCAGTATATAACCAGTCACAGTAACTGCCCTCCCTTCTCCATTCTGAGGTTGGCGTTTGACTGATTAGCACACGTTCAGCATTAGGATGACTGTACAATGTGGGCTTTGTGTACTTCTTCACCATCAGTGGCTATCCATCACCGTCTAAACTGACAGCAGGCAGCAGAGCCCTAATCCTGCTGGGCGGTTCTGAATTACTGAAAGTTTAGAAAATAGTTCTTCATTGGAGCCTCTAGCCACTATCCAGGGCATGCTAGTAATGTGGAAACTCAATCTGTACCCCGGAATCATTTACAAGGTGCGAAAGGTTTGCCTGATATGGAGGAGAGAGGATATAAGTGACTTCCTTTCCTCTAATTTGTTCTTTCCTAGTCATCATGGTTGTTCTTTTCCTTGTTAAATGGGAATCATGCAGAAAAACATGACTTGGAGTATGCAGAGACTTGGGTTCTGGAGTATGAGTTACTAGTATGCTAAGCAAGCAGTACTGTGCATATCACTGATCAGCATAATGAACAGAGAACATGGGGCCCAATCGTCAGAAAAGTGCAAACCAGAGCACAAACATTTGCACTCTGTCTTGCAATAGCACTGGTGGGCAACAATGCTATATTCAGATAGGTCCTGTTTTGCCCACAGCACTTACCTCACCCGATAGCACCCATGAAATAGGGCCCCATCAGTGGCTAGCACCGGGGCAAAATTTTAAATATTCAAAAATCCCCATGCAAGGCACTAAGGGGCCATTTGCATGGGGTGGAGGCATTTTAGTGCCGAACATTGCCCGTCCCATGAGCTGTCCCTGGTGATAGCAGCATCCCCCTGCCCTTTGATCCCAGTCCTGTTATATGAAGTAAATGTCCCTGGTGTCTAGTGGTGCCCCCCTGTCCTCTGATCCCAAGCCCATTAAGCATATCATATGTCCCTGGTGTCTAGTGCTGACCCCCACCCTCTGATCCAAAGCCCGTGTTACTGTAGATATTGGCCTGGTGTCCAGCAGTCTCTCCCCCACCTGATTCACATCCCAATACCGAGACAGCCACCCCATGACAGCTGGGTTATTGCTGCCCACGAGTAGCCATAAGCACAGAAATTGTTCCCCCCAACAAAGCCCTGTCCCCATGCCACACAGTGTACATGTCCCTCTCCCAATACCCCATTAGTGGATAGCAGCCCCCTACCCACCTGCATCACCAACTCCCACCCCCCAGCCCACTATATGTCTGTCAGTGCCACAGGTAAAGGATGTCGAGCGGCACATCCCAACACACACCTCCCGGCCTCCCGGCATCTCTCATTAGCATGGAACGCATCTTATTTATAGGGCATGGGTAACACACCTTATTTATAGGGCATGGGTAACACACCTTGTTTATAGGGCATGGGTAACACACCTTATTTATAGGGCATGGGTAACACACCTTGTTTATAGGGCATGGGTAACACACCTTATTTATAGGGCATGGGTAACACCTTATTTATATTGCATGGGTAACACACCTTATTTATAGGGCATAGGTAACACACCTTATTTATAGGGCATGGGTAACACCTTATTTATAGGGATGGGTAACACACCTTGTTTATAGGGCATAGGTAACACACCTTGTTTATAGGGCATGGGTAACACACCTTATTTATAGGGCATGGGTAACATCTTATTTATATTGCATGGGTAACACACCTTATTTATAGGGCATGGGTAACACCTTATTTATATTGCATGGGTAACACACCTTGTTTATAGGGCATGGGTAACACACCTTGTTTATAGGGCATGGGTAACACACCTTATTTATAGGGCATGGGTAACACACCTTATTTATAGGGATGGGTAACACACCTTATTTATAGGGCATGGATAACACCTTATTTATATTGCATGGGTAACACACCTTGTTTATAGGGCATGGGTAACACACCTTATTTATAGGGCATGGGTAACACCTTATTTATATTGCATGGGTAACACACCTTATTTATAGGGCATAGGTAACACACCTTATTTATAGGGCATGGGTAACACCTTATTTATAGGGATGGGTAACACACCTTGTTTATAGGGCATAGGTAACACACCTTGTTTATAGGGCATGGGTAACACACCTTATTTATAGGGCATGGGTAACATCTTATTTATATTGCATGGGTAACACACCTTATTTATAGGGCATGGGTAACACCTTATTTATATTGCATGGGTAACACACCTTGTTTATAGGGCATGGGTAACACACCTTGTTTATAGGGCATGGGTAACACACCTTATTTATAGGGCATGGGTAACACACCTTATTTATAGGGATGGGTAACACACCTTATTTATAGGGCATGGGTAACACCTTATTTATATTGCATGGGTAACACACCTTGTTTATAGGGCATGGGTAACACACCTTATTTATAGGGCATGGGTAACACCTTATTTATATTGCATGGGTAACACACCTTGTTTATAGGGCATGGGTAATACACCTTATTTATAGGGCATGGGTAACACACCTTATTTATAGGGATGGGTAACACACCTTATTTATAGGGCATGGGTAACACCTTATTTATATTGCATAGGTAACACACCTTGTTTATAGGGCATGGGTAACACACCTTATTTATAGGGCATGGGTAACACCTTATTTATATTGCATGGGTAACACACCTTGTTTATAGGGCATGGGTAACACACCTTATTTATAGGGCATGGGTAACACACCTTATTTATAGGGATGGGTAACACACCTTATTTATAGGGCATGGGTAACACCTTATTTATATTGCATGGGTAACACACCTTGTTTATAGGGCATGGGTAACACACCTTATTTATAGGGCATGGGTAACACCTTATTTATATTGCATGGGTAACACACCTTATTTATAGGGCATGGGTAACACACCTTGTTTATAGGGCATGGGTAACACACCTTATTTATAGGGCATGGGTAACACACCTTGTTTATAGGGCATGGGTAACACACCTTATTTATAGGGCATGGGTAACACACCTTGTTTATAGGGCATGGGTAACACGCCTTATTTATAGGGCATGGGTAACACCTTATTTATATTGCATGGGTAACACACCTTGTTTATAGGGCATGGGTAACACACCTTATTTATAGGGCATGGGTAACACCTTATTTATATTGCATGGGTAACACACCTTGTTTATAGGGCATGGGTAATACACCTTATTTATAGGGCATGGGTAACACACCTTATTTATAGGGATGGGTAACACACCTTATTTATAGGGCATGGGTAACACCTTATTTATATTGCATGGGTAACACACCTTGTTTATAGGGCATGGGTAACACACCTTATTTATAGGGCATGGGTAACACCTTATTTATATTGCATGGGTAACACACCTTGTTTATAGGGCATGGGTAACACACCTTATTTATAGGGCATGGGTAACACCTTATTTATATTGCATGGGTAACACACCTTATTTATAGGGCATGGGTAACACACCTTGTTTATAGGGCATGGGTAACACCTTATTTATAGGGATGGGTAACACACCTTGTTTATAGGGCATAGGTAACACACCTTGTTTATAGGGCATGGGTAACACACCTTATTTATAGGGCATGGGTAACATCTTATTTATATTGCATGGGTAACACACCTTGTTTATAGGGCATGGGTAACACACCTTGTTTATAGGGCATGGGTAACACACCTTATTTATAGGGCATGGGTAACACACCTTATTTATAGGGATGGGTAACACACCTTATTTATAGGGCATGGGTAACACCTTATTTATATTGCATGGGTAACACACCTTGTTTATAGGGCATGGGTAACATACCTTATTTATAGGGCATGGGTAACACCTTATTTATATTGCATGGGTAACACACCTTGTTTATAGGGCATGGGTAACACACCTTATTTATAGGGCATGGGTAACACACCTTATTTATAGGGATGGGTAACACACCTTATTTATAGGCATGGGTAACACCTTATTTATATTGCATGGGTAACACACCTTGTTTATAGGGCATGGGTAACACACCTTATTTATAGGGCATGGGTAACACCTTATTTATATTGCATGGGTAACACACCTTATTTACAGGGCATGGGTAACACACCTTGTTTATAGGGCATGGGTAACACACCTTATTTATAGGGCATGGGTAACACACCTTGTTTATAGGGCATGGGTAACACACCTTATTTATAGGGCATGGGTAACACACCTTGTTTATAGGGCATGGGTAATACACCTTATTTATAGGGCATGGGTAACACCTTATTTATATTGCATGGGTAACACACCTTATTTATAGGGCATGGGTAACACCTTATTTATATTGCATGAGTAACACACCTTGTTTATAGGGCATGGGTAACACACCTTATTTATAGGGCATGGGTAACACACCTTGTTTATAGGGCATGGGTAACACACCTTGTTTATAGGGCATGGGTAACACACCTTATTTATAGGGCATGGGTAACACCTTATTTATATTGCATGGGTAACACACCTCATTTATAGGGCATGGGTAACACACCTTGTTCATAGGGCATGGGTAACACACCTTATTTATAGGGCATGGGTAACACACCTTGTTTATAGGGCATGGGTAACACCTTATTTATATTGCATGGGTAACACACCTTATTTATAGGGCATAGGTAACACACCTTGTTTATAGGGCATGGATAACACACCCTATTTATGGGGCATGGGTAACACACCTTGTTTATAGGGCATGGGTAACACACCTTATTTATATTGCATGGGTAACACACCTTATTTATAGGGCATAGGTAACACACCTTGTTTATAGGGCATGGATAACACACCCTATTTATGGGGCATGGGTAACACACCTTGTTTATAGGGCATGGGTAACACACCTTATTTATAGGGCATAGGTAACACACCTTGTTTATAGGGCATGGATAACACACCCTATTTATGGGGCATGGGTAACACACCTTATTTATTGGGCATGGGTAACACACCTTATTTATAGGGCATGGGTAACCCACCTTGTTCATAGGGCATGGATAACACACCTTGTTTATAGGGCATAGGTAACACACCTTATTTATAGGGCATGGGTAACACACCTTGTTTATAGGGCACAGGTAACACACCTTATTTATAGGGATGGGTAACACACCTTATTTATAGGGCATGGGTAACACCTTATTTATATTGCATGGGTAACACACCTTGTTTATAGGGCATGGGTAACACCTTATTTATATTGCATGGGTAACACACCTTATTTACAGGGCATGGGTAACACACCTTGTTTATAGGGCATGGGTAACACACCTTATTTATAGGGCATGGGTAACACACCTTGTTTATAGGGCATGGGTAACACACCTTATTTATAGGGCATGGGTAACACACCTTGTTTATAGGGCATGGGTAACACGCCTTATTTATAGGGCATGGGTAACACCTTATTTATATTGCATGGGTAACACACCTTATTTATAGGGCATGGGTAACACCTTATTTATATTGCATGAGTAACACACCTTGTTTATAGGGCATGGGTAACACACCTTATTTATAGGGCATGGGTAACACACCTTGTTTATAGGGCATGGGTAACACACCTTGTTTATAGGGCATGGGTAACACACCTTATTTATAGGGCATGGGTAACACCTTATTTATATTGCATGGGTAACACACCTCATTTATAGGGCATGGGTAACACACCTTGTTCATAGGGCATGGGTAACACACCTTATTTATAGGGCATGGGTAACACACCTTGTTTATAGGGCATGGGTAACACCTTATTTATATTGCATGGGTAACACACCTTATTTATAGGGCATAGGTAACACACCTTGTTTATAGGGCATGGATAACACACCCTATTTATGGGGCATGGGTAACACACCTTGTTTATAGGGCATGGGTAACACACCTTATTTATATTGCATGGGTAACACACCTTATTTATAGGGCATAGGTAACACACCTTGTTTATAGGGCATGGATAACACACCCTATTTATGGGGCATGGGTAACACACCTTGTTTATAGGGCATGGGTAACACACCTTATTTATAGGGCATAGGTAACACACCTTGTTTATAGGGCATGGATAACACACCCTATTTATGGGGCATGGGTAACACACCTTATTTATTGGGCATGGGTAACACACCTTATTTATAGGGCATGGGTAACCCACCTTGTTCATAGGGCATGGATAACACACCTTGTTTATAGGGCATAGGTAACACACCTTATTTACAGGGCATGGGTAACGCACCTTGTTTATAGGGCACAGGTAACACACCTTATTTATAGGGCATGGGTAACACACCTTGCCCTATAAATAAGATGCACTCCCTGCTAATGAGAGATGCCAGGCATCCAGAAGGCATGTGGTGGTCTGTGCCACTCAACGTCCTTTACCCATGGCACTGACAGACAGGTAGGAGGACCAGGGATTGGGAGTCAATGTCGTGGGTGGGGGGGCACTATCCACCAACGGGGTATGGATGGGGGAGGACATGTATACAGTGTGGTATGGGGATGGGGCTTTGTTGTGGGGGGGACAACTTCTGTGCTTGTGGCTACACATAGGCAGTGGTGACCCAGTTGTCATAAGGGTGGCTTTCCCAGTACCGGGATGGAGATCAGGAGGTGGAAGGAACCGCTGGACACCAGGGCAATATCTGACAGGTCACAGACACCTTTTGTTTGGAGGACCTGACAGTGGGCCCCCCCCCCACCCTAATAGAGAGGCATCCATGCTGACAGTCAGCTAAGGGGAAGCCCCAAAGGAAGTTGTCCTCTACTGGACACCACATGAGTGACTGAACCAGGGGCTTGGTCACCCGAATGGGGTAGATTTAAATATGTGATGCTTATGACAATTTTGCACTGAGCATCCACTAAGTTATTCTCACATGCAACTGTGCCAGGGGTACTGTGAACACTGAGGAGGCTCTCAAACCCAGCATGCCTTGCATGGAGTGGGCTTGAACAGATCTGCTGTTCATTATGTAGCATGCCATCTGCAGGGCTGCCTGCATTCTGCTCTCTGGAAGGAAGGCCAGGGTCTTGGTCATATCCAGAAGAGCTCCTATGAACAGCAGCTGCTGTGAGGGTTGGAGCTGAGGCTTCTCTAGATTCAGCAAAACTCCATGAAGGTGAGGAACCGAGAGGCCATGGCCACTACCTGTTCTGTCTCTTGCCTGGATTGACTAGCTAAGATAGCATTTTGGACTTCCTCCGTTGATAGAATTCTGCAGAATTAGAATTTCCTGAAATTCCGAAGAATCCTATTCCATCAGAATTTGAAAATGTTGCACTGCTCTATGTAGCACCAATAGATACGTTATCAATCATTGCATTATTTTAAGCTAACCAAGATTGTTTACCTTGAAATATTCCAGAGCCTTTTAATCATGATAGACCAAGAAAGCGCTCCCGACCAATCGGAACGTATCTTTCCTCTGACATTCTTATTCTGTGAAGTGTGTCACACACTCAGCTACCCTGAAAATGGGCACGTTCAGGTAAGGTTTTTAAAAAATATATTATTGATCAAGCTCGATTATTTATATATTAATATTGCAGCCGAGACCACTTCTGCAGTTACAAGAGTTATCTCACATTCTTAGGGTATCAGGACTGCTTATCTTTGGTTCACAGTTCTCATACCCTAAGAATGCATGTGAGATCACTCTCACAACTGTAACAGTGGTCCCTGTCATGGTATTAACATACAAAAGAGGGTCTCTTATACAAACAGTTCTAAAATTCTGAAGTTCTACGTTCAGTTGGCATAGGCCATTTCATACACAGGGGTTTCTTGTTCTCTTTTTTTAATACGGCGTAAAACATGTTGATTTTAAATTATTCAAGTTCCATTTTTTTCAAAACCAGAAGTTTTTAGTATGATTTTTAATATTTTTATGTTAGTTCCAGCATTGTGCATCAGAACAGCTCAGCTTCGACTCACAAGTTGTTCACCCAAAGAACTCAGGAAGACACTCTCATAACCCTAAGAGATGCCAGGACTGTACCTATTAAAAAAGAATCCAGCTCTTCAGAATATCTAAGGAAACAGGACTAGAGTCACTCACAGGGGAGCAATTTAAGGGGAACACCAGGAAGAATTACCTCATGCAATGAGTAGTGCCTATTTGGAACAGCATCCCAGAGCTGGCGAAATCAGCTTTTGTAACTAAGACATGGCAGGTATTTTGAAGAAATACTGATGACAGGTAGGGAAAGAACTTGATCAACCGATAGCCTACTTTCCCTCCTAAAATCATAACACAGAAACACGGACAAAGATGGCAGAAACAGACCAAAGGTCCATCCAGTCTGCCCGAGTTCCCTATTTAGCCCTGGAACCTACTGTTCCTCCAGGATTCTAGCCCTCCCCACCCCCCTCCATTCTCCTCCCTGATGTTGATGCCCTGAGCAACCATTATACCCTTCATTCTGCCCCAACTATGCTTAAAACCACTAACTGGTTTTGCCCCCGCCACCTCAGCTGGCTGCCTCCTCCATGGCCACACCACCCTTTCTGTAAAATAGTATTTTCTCACATCCCTCCTGAACTCCCTCCTGTTAGCTCCTACTCATAACCACGTGACCATGTGCTGGTACTCGAGTTAAAAGGTTCCCTGTAGTTCACCTTGTTAATTTCTTTTATGAATTTGAAGGCTTCTATCATATCTCCCCTATCCCTTCTTGTCTCCAGCGAGTACATGTTCAGTGCCTTGAAGCGCTCCTCAAAGGATCTGCCCTGCTGGCCCAGAATCATTTTTGTTACCCTACAGAACTCCCCACTGCTTTCCTGAAAATGACTATAAGTCACTGCAGAGGGAGGAACTGATGGTCCTGTGAAATGTTATATGTTATGGATAAAGGGACACTGTCAAACTCCTTAGGCCTCAAAGTGTCCCTAGTTTAAAAAACACATTTAATGATTGGCCACATTCTATACAGAGCGCTATGAAACTGGTAGTTTGATTCTGATTCTGTTTTCCTTTTAAAAAGTGCAAAACAGACTGCCCACCACACTGGTGTTTGCACACAAAAACATGGTTGTTTACATTTCCTGAGCAACTCCCCCTGCATCTTTCCTGGATTTGGGAACACCCCCAGCACCGCCTAGCCACACAGTATGCAGTGAGAGAAGAGGAAACTGTTCCATCATGACTAACTGCACTGTTTGGGTGTGTTTCTAATGTTCAGGAAGAATGCAGTGAGAAACATAGAAACATAGACTTTGATGGCAGATAAGGACCACTTGGCTCACGCAGTCTGCCCATTTCCCTACCCAGTGGATAAACTGCAGATCCTAGTTAACCAACAGCTTACTTCCTCCTACCCTCCACTAGAATTGCTTTATGTCTGTCCCATGCATTCTTGAATTCCCCCACTGTTTTTGACCCCACAACTTCCTCAGGAAGGCTGTTCCATGCATCCACCACCCTCTCCATGAAAAAATACTTCCTCACATTGCCCCTGAGCCGTTCCCCCTTCTATCTTCAAATTGTGCCCCCTTGTTCTTGCACATCTCATTTTCTGAAAGATGCTACCTCTTGGACTTTAAACCCTTGAGGTACTTAAATGTTTCTATCATATCCCCCTTTCCCTCCTTTCCTCAAGGGTATACATATTAAGCTCCTTTAGTCGCTCTCTTCGTATGGCTTCTGGTGCAGACTCTGCACCATTTTAGTTGCCCTCCTCTGGACTGCCTCCATCCTGTCTATGTCCTTGTGGAGATGGGGTCTCCAGAACTGTATGCAGTACTCCAGATGGGGTCTCACCAACTGCTGAGGGGTAACAACTTCTTGTTTTCTACTGGTGATGCCTCTCTCTATGTATCCAGTATCCCCCAGTCTTCCTTGCTACCGTCTCACATTGCTTGCCCACCTTTAGGCCATCTGATATGACTACCCCCAGGTCACTTCTCATTTTTGTAGAAACATAGACAAGTGAAAGTAGATCAAGGATTTGAAACAAAACAAGGTTGGGTATAACTGTACCATTAGCATGCATTTCAGTTCTACTGAGAAAGGGGGCAGATAAAACAACAAGCAACATGAATTAATTTTAGAGTAAGTAAGCCATCATAAAATGTGGCTTTTAAACTACAACAAATATGATGCAGAAAAGGTTGACAGTGTCTCTTTTAATTCACTATTCCACTGAGTATCGGGGGGGGTAGTTTTGCATAAAGAAAGGATGGGGGTGGGGGTGTGGGCTTGGAGTACGCAACATCCAGATCACCAAGTTTCAGTTCTGAGGATTTATTTAGACAAGACCCTGATGTCCACAACACCAACCAAACCCTAATGTATCAGGATTAGGAGTGGTGGCAAAACTGACACCACAACCTCAAACTCAGCGATTTGTGTGACTGCTCAGGTCATTATCAGATACATTTGTATGGCCTTATATATACCCAAACTGTAGGCATTCAGGGGTTTAGAAATAAATCCCAAGCATGCCCTCATTACTCGAATACTGTTTCCTCAATCATAAAAGCAACTATAAGCATCTGTCTGTGCTCCCCTCTCCCTTTAAAGATGCATGATCCCTGCTCCAAAAATATATCAAAATGATGTACTTTCAGTATTTTTATTTTTTTTAATTTGGGGGTATTTGCCAGACAAGGTCAATAATTCCTCAAATATCAATGGAAAGCAATGGGAGGTGTGGCTATTGTGCCTGTGGTAACCCTAGGCAGACTTGCTATTGGCTGCCCGCCCAGCAAACTTATAACCACCCCAAATTCCTCCCTCCCTCCCTCTTTCCCCTCTATGAGTCCCCCTACTGTTCATCATCATGTTGTACCAACCCAGACTGGTGAGAGGAAACTGATGTGTGTTAAACAATGCAGATGCCAGTGATCCTGCGCTGCTATGGCACCCCATCACACATGGTGCCCCTTGACAGCTGTCTAATTTGGTTACCCCCCAATATCAGCCCTCAGCAGTGCAGTCCAGGACAGTAGTTAGGTGCTGAGCTTGGGGAAGAGAAGACTCCAAGGGGCCCTCCAAAGGACTAGCAGCAGCATGACAGGCAGATGTGCTGCTGAAGCTGGGTTCGGAACCAAACTCAGTATGCCACATTGGGGCAAGGCCGTGGGCTGGAGCAGCTGCCAAAAGGCAGGATCAGCTGCAAGTTCTAGTGACACCTGCAGGACAGCCAGGGAGCTTGCTTCCCCCACAGTGTGCTGTGCATGCACGGTATTGGAAGACAAGCTGCAACCATCATCACAGGGAGGAGGGTAAAGCAGGACAAACTGGGGAAGTAAAATCCCAGCTGCCATCTGCGTGACGTTTGGCATGCTCAGGCCCCTGCCATACTACTGGCCTCCAATCTGGAATGGTTCTACCTGAGGGGAGGGGATGGTCATCCCTGGTCCTCTGCCATCAAGGGCAAAGGTGTTGGGGGGCATACTAGGAGACAACAGCTAGGTGGTGTTAGGGCTGGCTGGTAGTTGAGACCCGATCAGGGTAAACCCTACAGGACCAATGACAGCTGAATTGGGACAGAAATCTATATGGAAAAAGGCCTCAGGTTTGAAGTTCAAAACCCACCACTGTCACGAGCTCAGAGAGCAACCCTGATCAAGTCATTTGACCTCCTGCTGTGTCAGTAAGTTGGGATTACTGACGGAGCAACTGCACTCCAAAGGAAACACAGATGGCTAGGCTTAGAGTCCTCTATAACACAGTTGGCTGCTTCCTCCTCACCATCCACAGCAGGGGTCCCCACTGTAGAGTCCCAGCAGAGTTAAAATGGCCCATTCTTCAAGATGGATGCAATTTGCCATGCTTGGCCTAGGTTTTACGCTCCTCAATTTCCCACCCAGCCTGGTCCCCACCTTGACCAGGCAGGCCCCCTCCTGAAACCAGAGGTCAATTTCCTGTGAATTTCTTTTATTCATATATCCTCCCTAGCCAACCCATCCCGACTAGCCCCTGACTGGCTGCCACCCCCCCAAAAGACCAGCCTACAGGGTCTCCCATGGATTCCCCTCCATGGGCAGTGCCTGGATGGGGAGGCCATCCTTCTCCCATGGAGACACAATCCAGATTGTGGGTCCAATCCCTAGGTGGTGGCATGGGTCACAGCCAGCAGATGGGACTTCACAAGCCTGCTCAGCCACGTTTCCACATTTCCGCCCAACCCCTGCTACAACCAGCAGATGACAGTGCATGCCGTGTGGAGGCATACATGCACTGTGTCAGTCCATAGTCTCTTCCACCTTTGTGTCATCCCGCTTGCTCTGCCACTGGCTTCCACCTGGTGGCAACTGACAGCCAAGCCACATGTCCTCCCATTCTCAGGAGAGAAGTGTAGTCCCTGGGGTGCTTGATCCTCTCTTTCCCAGCTTCCCACCAGCGACCTGAGTCCATTCCCAAACCCAGGTCACCGGTGTGCCGGCAAGTAAGCCAATAGTGTCTCAACCCTCTGTGCCACTGTACTAGTGACCTGTCGATCTCTGATAATTCCTAAAACAAGAATGGACACAGGACAGAGATCCTTTACATACATAGCCTCATCACTCTGGAACACTCCTCTTCCCCCATCTCAGTTTGCCAGTCCCCTGGCACCTTTAAGCTAGCCCTAAAGGAGCACCTCCTAGCCAGTCAATTGCAACTGCTGAAACTCTGCTTTTGTACTGGGTCCCTGTCCCCCTGTAACCTAACTGCAAGCTCTTGCTCCCTTGAACCATTATACATATTTAGTGCCAAACTGCCCGTTACTGTTAATCTGCTGAAACTGTAGGTTTGTTTGTACCAATTTGTATTAATTGTATTCATAAAACTTGTTCTTGGAGGCAGTATAGCGCAGTGGTTTAGGGCTCTGAGCTGCAAACCTGGAGACCGGGGTTTGAATCCCATAGCCCCCACTTGCATATTGAGTGACCCTGAGCAAGTCACTTAACTTCCTTGTGCTCCCAGGTCACACCTGGAAACAAGCTTCAGCTTAGTGTGCCTTTCCTGGTTAAACAATTTCCCCTTTCCCTTTCCTGCACAAAATTTGTTGAAGTATACACCCAGAATGTACCCACCAATTAAACACATTTTTTGTACAATGTTCCTTGATGTTTGCATCCTACATGTATTGTTATCTGTAACTAATTCTGCATTGCCCTTGAAAACAGGATTTGTGATCCAGTTGGCTCTACAATGTCAGTTCGACAACACTTTTGTCGACTGGCATTACAGCGACAGGATTTATGTTGACTGCAAGTCGCAGTTGACATAAATCCTGACTGTCTCCCCGTCCATTTTTTTCATCAGGGTGCAAAGCCCCCCGAACCTCCCCATGTGGGAGTCTCTGTCCCCATACCCCCTGTACTATAGATTATCAACTCCAAGTTGGAGTTGATTCAGGGAAGGGGTGCAGGACCGGGAGACAGTGTGCCCCTGTGTCAGGCACACCAACACAGCGACCTGTCGGCAAACTGTCAATTTTATTAACAGGGATGTAGGTCACTGTGTTGGTGTCACTCACCGTGGCACATACCCAGTTGGGCTTACCCAGTCACCAAAAGCCAATAAATAACTATACAAGATGAACAAACTCTATGAGAACAAAGATACAATTGGAATGAAATAGCTGTACTAACACTTGCTACTTCTCAACAATAACCCCCTCTCTCCACCTACACACATTCATATTCAGGGATGTACAACTATTGTGGGGACTTAGTCATCTATAAGTTGTGCCGAGCAACATTTTTATTATGCTTCACACAGTGAAGAAAGGAGGGTTACTAGTGGGGTACCGCAGGGTTCAGTACTGGGACCGGTCCTTTTTAATGTCTTTATAAGTGACATTGCAGAGGAACTGGAAGGAAAAGTATGTCTCTTTGCAGATGACACAAAGATCTGCAACAGGGTTGATACACAGGATGGAGTGGAAAGGATGAGAAGGGACTTGGCAAGGTTGGAGGAATGGTCAAATGTATGGCAGCTCAGATTTAATGCAAAGAAGTGCAAGATAATGCACATGGGAAACAAAAACCCAGGGGAAGCGTACACAATGGGGGGTGAGATACTGACAACAGTAAAAATAGAAAGGGACCTGGGGCTAATTATATCAGATGATCTAAAGGTGGGCAAGCAATGTGAGAAGGCAGTAAGGAAGGCTGGAGGGATACTGGGATGCATAGGAAGAGGCATCAATAGTAGAAAACAGGAAGTTGTTATCCCTCTGTACAGACAGTTGGTGAGACCCCATCTGGAGTACTGTGTGCAGTTCTGGAGACCCCATCTCCGCAAAGACATAGACAGAGTGGAGGCTGTCCAGAGGAGGGCAACCAAAATGGTGCAGGGTCTGCACCAGAAGACATACTGAAGAAAGACTAAAGGAGCTTAATATGTATACTCTTGAGGAAAGAAGGAGAGAGGGACATGATAGAAACTTTCAAGTACCTCAAGGGAATTAACAAAGTCCAAGAGGGTAGCATCTTCCAGAAAAGAGATGTGCAAGAACAAGGGGCACAATTTGAAGATAGAGGGGACAGCTCCAGGGGTAATGTGAGGAAGTATTTTTCACTGAGAGGGTTGTGGATGCATGGAACAGCCTCCTGAGGAGGTCGTGGAGTCAAGAACAGTGGGGACTTCAAGAATGCATGGGACAGGCATAAGGCAGTCCTAGGGGTGGGTAAGAGGAAGTAAGCTGTTGATTAACTAGGATCTGCAGCTTATCTGTTAGGTAGGAAAATGGGCAGACTAGGTGGGCCAAGCGGTCCTTAACTGCCGTCAAATTCTATGTTTCTATGTAAAACTGCGTGAAATCACTTCTTTTGCACACACAGAATTTTTGCTAAATTACTCCAAAATCTAGCATAATATTGCCTTTTTTTATTCAAATGGCAACATTTTTACCCAAACTGCACAAAATCTAAAAATATGAGTGCTTAAAAATGCACAATTTTAGCAAATAGTATCATTTTTTTTCCAAACTGCACATTTTTAAAAATGTGGAATTTTTGTTCAGGTACACTTCCAACCAAAACTTGACATTCAAAACATACTGTTCTAGTTTACAAAATTTCACAAAATTGCACACACTGATGCAACTTTTGCAACAAGTGTGCAAAACTGATGTTTCTGATTTCATCACTATGAGAGGAACTGCGATAGTTAAAGTGGATGTGTGTGTGTGTGTGTGTGTGTCGGGGTCACAAGATATCACAGAGGGCAGAAATGCATGCAGACCCTGGCAAAGAGGGAGCATTCCTCTGCTGGGCTTGGGCTGTCCATCATTCTGGAGGAGGAGGATTGTGTTTTTTTTAGACTGTGGAAGGGAAAGTTGACATTGTTCCTACCCAACCTTTCACAACATACTTTTCACCAACCAATCCCTCTGATGGCATTCATTTTGGAAGCACTGGACTGTGGATGGCATTCCTCCTGGAAGCACTGGAATGGCCCTTTGTGAATAGGAAACTTGTGGGATAGCTATGCATAACATGTGCTTGAGGTGTCTAGAAAGAAAAAATAAAGGAAAATTTACAGAAAAGAAAGGGAATGGTAAAATTCCTAGATTATGAGTGGAGTATTCTGGATGAGATGTTAAACTGAGGTCCCATCAGCCTATCACTGGTCACTGTCCAGGTGGAAGTAAAAGATCCCATGGCACTTATCAATGAAGAGCAGGGTAGTTTCCCCGGTGTCGTGACCAACATTCCCCTTGTCAATAAAAAACAGGTCCATGCCACCCACCCCATGACACAACTAGAAACAAGCTATAATTGATTAGTGAGCCTTTTTTTGGTCAATAACTGCAAATATATAAATCAAATAAATGCTGAAAAAAGATCTTCAAAGTGCATTATGATCATGGGCACTGAACTCAAATATTTGGGGGCTAGTACTGCTCACTGGTGAGACCCTACCTTGAGTAATGTGTCCAGTTCTGGAGACCACATGTCTGGATGGACACAGATATAGTGGAGGCAGTCCAGAGGAGGGCAACTAAAATGGTGCAGGGTCTGCATCAAAAGCCCTATGAGGAGAGACTAAAGGATCTCAATAGGTACACCCTAGAAGACAGGAGGGAGAAAGGGGATATAACAGAGACCTTTAAATACCTCACAGGGGTAAGTAAGGTACAGGAGGGAAGTATTTTTTCAGAAAAAAGGACCTCAAGAACAAGGGGACATGGTGTGAAGCTTGGGGGGGGGTAGATTCAAGAGAAATGTGAGGAGGTAAAAAAAAGAGTGATGGATTCCTGGAACAGCCTTCCAGCAGAGGTGGTGATGGGAAAGATAGTGGTGGGGTTCATGAGTGCACGGGATAGGCATAAGGGTACCTCTGTGGTAAGGAAATGGGAGGTAAAAGATGCTAGAGATTGATTAGGGTCTGCGGTGATAGTGTAGGTAGGGAACAAATAGGCAGATTTGGTGGGCTGAGCAGTCCTTATCTGCCATCAGATTCTATGTTTCTGTGTTACTGTTCTTTACTCCAAACAAAGTAACAGCGTGGCTAAGGGAGTCCACACCTGAAGCTCACTCAATAAGCAGCCAAAACAAACAACGTACAAACAGTGGCTAACAGGCACTAGTGTGCCAATGGCAGATATTGGTGGGGTGAGTTCTGAATCTTTTTTATATGTATCAATAAAATTATTTTAAACAGAGACCAAACTCTGGGTATCTCTTTGTTTGCCACAATGCACATTAATGCTTGTCAGCCACTGTTTGTATGTTGGTTACTGCTCTTTACCACTACTTCCTATACATATCATACAAAAAAAAGTTTCATTGTTGTTTTTTTTTTTGCTGTTGTTGTTTTTTAGTTTTTATTTACACACTGCCTGACTACTGTTATTATGGCTAAGTAAATACTGCAGTCCAATCACTCTTTGGTAGAGGCAGCTCCCTCAAGCCAAATAGGAAACATATCTGTGATACTTCTAATTAGCATCTTTTTCTTAGAAGGTACCATATCAATTCTAAAGTTATTTATACTAGCCAATAACTATCCAAGTTGAAATATTGGCTTTAACCACATATCTGACAGTCTCCATTAAATTTTTAAAAACAACACTACTACTTGTTAACTGTGAAATTAGCTTGTGACATTGCATGTGTGTGTGTGTGGGTGTGTGTGTGTGTGTGTGTGTGTGTGTGTGTGTGTGAGATGTGGTCTCTCTGTAAAATGATTTATCCACAAAGTTCACAAATATAGGATTATCGGGAGCTTTCTAGCTAATATTCATTTTATAGAGCAAAAATATTTTGAATAAAGCTTTCTCAATACAAAATTACAATACAATGACTATTTAGTCACTGTAATAGAAAAGGGAAAATCTCAAATGGTTCTGAGGTCCTGAAAGGTTATGAAAAGTCATGAAAAGTTCTGATACCCTATCTGAGCCTTATCGGAATTTTCAGAACCTTTTTCCTTTGAAGTATGAAAGTATTGCTTTAACTGCTATCATTTTGTAGCCATAATCTCTCATCAGCAGTGGGGAAAGAATCTAAAAACAACTTGGAGTGGTACTACAGTAAGCATAGTTAGTGTCATTTAACTGGATGGTACCCCTTGTGTACTTATCACTGAGAGTATGATGATCCCATACAGGACTGGCTCACTTGGTCCTTTCTGCTACTCCAGTCTTCTTTCTGGATCCTCCCGCCAGTACCAACCATCTTTATAGATAAAGACCTGCTTGGAGTGTGGAGTAGATTAAGCTCCAAGATAAACGTTTTAAAATAATCAGAATCTTTTAAAGGAGCCTTAAAAATGTTCTGATAAGATTCTTACACAACAAATGGAACATGTTCTGAACAGATCCAAACTGGTTCACCCATGCCTAATTTACAACTGCATTTCTAACCCAGCAAATTACTGCAGTTTGAAGAACATACTAAAAGGAAAATGGGCCTCTTTATCTTAACATGGTTAAACATAATTTGATATAGTTGCTGATAGAAAGCTAATTAAAAAAAAAACTTTAAAAGCACTGTAATTTCAGATGTTGCACTTCAGACATGTTGAAGTCAGTTTACAATTCCACTGCTTGTTGAACTGAAGCTCTTTTTATCACAATCCCCAGGGGAAAATAACATGAAATCAGATGTAAAGTTTTGATATGAGGCGACAGCTAAAAGTGGGATCAGGTTTCTCTTAGGACTTCTATATTTATCTCGGTGATTTAATGCCAGTCAGAGGGTTTAAATGCCACCAAACAGTTGGTGTGTGGAGAGCAGGAGACAGTATTGCAGTTGGTGTCCACATATCCACAGTGTTTGAGCTGTCTTCATCAACCATGGAGCTTTTTGAGACCAACCCTTACTTCTTTCCAGATCAGAGATTTTACGATAGTGAGAATTTTTTCCCAGCCAGGTTGCAGGGGTTTGAGCAGACTGCCTACCAGGACCGCAGTGGGATAGGCCTGTGCCCTGATGTTAGGGTGCTGCCTGGCTTGGGGGTGGAGGAGAAGGTTTCCCCTGTCTCTGGCATCTCCCAGCAAGAACACTGCCCAGGCCAGTGCTTACCCTGGGCCTGCAAGATTTGTAAACGCAAGACTGTCTCCATAGACAGAAGACGGGCGGCCACCATGAGGGAGAAGAGGAGGCTGAAGAAGGTGAATGAAGCCTTTGAAGCCCTTAAGAGGAGCACATTGCTGAACCCTAACCAAAGGTTGCCTAAAGTGGAAATCCTTCGCAGTGCCATCCAGTACATTGAGCGGTTACAGTCCCTACTCAACAGCTTAAACCAGCAGGAGAGGGAGCAGAGAGAACTGCCCTACCGGAGCACAAACTCACAGCAGGTGGTAAGTGAACAACACCTATAGCATAGCATCTTTCATCCCCAGTCCTCATGGCTCCTTGCTTGTAGCAGATGGTGGAGTGATTAACTTTACTGCAGCATATGCACTGTCCTCTTACAAAGCCTGACAACCAACTGATCCAGAGTTACTAAGGCTTCCCTTAACAGATCTTCCTCCTAGAGGCTTTCCACTCACTAAAACTTCATTACTTCATGTTAAATAGAGTGCTGTGCCTCCCCGCCCCAAAAAAGAACAAAAGGGAGAAAGACAAGGCACACAGTATATAGTTAAAGTTACTGGGATGGATATAAAGCGCCATTCTTGTAAATTCATTAGAAGAACACAGACACTAGAGTTCTGTTTACAAACAAAAAGTTATAAATTGTTGGTTAATTTGCTCTTTTATTGTTCTTTTTAGTTTGAATATAATGCCTTTCCTTTTTATAAGTTTTCTACATGAAATTGTACAATTGACTAGGAAAGCAAGTACTGGTATCGTATCATTCTGAGTTGTCCATGACAGGTTGGTTTGCTGTACTGTTTGACTGTGGACTGCAACTTGTCTTGATTTGTAATGCCTTTTGTATGGCTATTCTTTTCAATAAAAATGAAGTTACAAAAAAAGCAGAATAAATTGGAATATGCTGAAAAGAAAGTACATGGTAATTAAAATGTGACAAAAAAAAAAGAAGCTTGAGAATTACCACAGTCCAAAAACTTTGCAGTTCAGCAGTTCGGTAATTATACCAATGCTGGTTTGACAGAATAAGATGATCTGCTGTGACTTTATTACTGATAATTTTACCAGATTTTTGTGGATTGGAAAACAGTTCTGACTCCTAATTTTCTTCTTGTGCATTTGTCTCTGTCGTCTCTATTTCCAAGCCCCAATGTTGTTGTTTTTTTCCACTGCCTACCTGCAGAAGGGTGATTTAAGGTGTTATGTGTTCCTAATGGTAACAAGAAATAAGCCCCAGTATATCTAGATAAGTTGCAGGAAGACTGCAGCAATTATCAATGGGATTTCCTGTGACAGAGTGCCTCTGGATACATTGAGATGTTTTCAGGACATATCTCTGGCTGCCACTGTATGTCTAGTTCCACGCTATTGTTAGTGCTTGATCATGGTCAGTGAACTGTTAGAAGTTATGGTTGGAGAACCTGGAGATATATTCCTTGGAAAAGAGATGCCCCCCGCCCCACATTAAGTCTACAAAATGGTGAAACAGCATGAGAAGATAACACCCAGTGTATTATTCATAGTACTATAAATTTGCTTAAGTATGTAAATGTATTAGACTCAGAGGAGACAGGGGAGGTGTTAACACCAGGGAATACTACCCCCCCCCCAACCCGAGAGAATAATTTGTGCAACAGGTTGGCAGGAGTTACTGTAAAGGCAAGTAGTACACTGTGTCACATCTGGGTTAAAGTTCTTGTTAGAGAATACTACTGTATCTGTGATTATATAACTGTTAGGAGGGAGGCAGGTTAAATGAACCTTTGCTCTAAATCTGTCACTGAATGTGTCTATGATTGTAATAGGTTTCTTAGTATCAGATGTGATGGTTCTGATTTCAGAACTTTCCTTTCAGTAGGTTATTTTTCCCCCGGAAAGGTACACTGAGTTGTGGGACTTTAATTTTCTATTTCAAGTACATTCTCGGTATACAGTTATAGTACCAGTGCCAGAGAAATGAATTGTTATACAGTAGTACCAGAGAAGTGATCAGAATACATTCAATACACAGTGCATACAGGAAAAACTGGATCTACACAAAAGGATTTTGAATGAATAATAAAAAAAAAGCCGGATCAGAATCTGTACTGTTAGCTAATGGTACCTAATTAGGCTAGGCAAAGCATTTTGTAGAGGTCAAAATCACCATATTTTAGAGAAATTCCTTAGCTAGACAAGAATATACAGAGCTACTCAGCTGTTACAGGTACTGACTTCCACCTTTTGCATACCCCCAACAAAAAACAAATGCAAATTGCTGAGACAGAATTACAGAAGCTCAGCTTTCAGAGAACAAAGTACTGCATGTGAATGTACTGTATAGCATTTCTGGAACAGTACTGGTGCCAGAGTACTATATCGTGGTGATAGCTGCAGATTGGAATTCATATTGCAGCTCCCTGTATTTCCTCTACATTCAAACTCTGATACTATCGGATGTCAATATCTCATCATGACGATTTTTAAATGAATCATTCTCATGTAGTCAAATGTTTATCATTACTGAAGGCCAACTGGAGTGATACTATCCTGCGAAACATCGCACATCAGGGCCAAGCGCCCCAGACAACCTACAGTCCAGGTGCCGACTAGGAAAGTGTGCCAGCATTAAGGCAGGAGGATCGGGTATGTGTGTGCAAGGTTGTTTAAAACTGCGGGGTCGGGAAGGCAAGGGCCCAGTGACTGACTGTCTAGTTCCATTCATCATCACCCATATCGTCTAGCTGACTCACTGGCGGAGACAAGATTCGAATCTCTGTACTGTAGAAAGTACTGTAGAAAGTGAGTGGTGCTCCCGCCAAGAAGAATGCACAGTACCCAACCAGCCTCCTCCACATTACAAACCAATGACAGTTGACAGAAATGACTGATGCAGACAGTAGTAGCAAAGTAGTACTCCCAAACTGGTCCGAGGGTTTGTTTTCCCTCCACCAACAAGAGTAGACCAACGTTAAAGCTTATGGAGACAGCTCTGTCCCTTGAACATTTCAGTAAGTGGCATCACTCCCCATACTAAACAGGACACCCCAGGATCAAGTGAGGTCTAAGTCCCTGCAGTGTCTGATATTTATAGTCAGCAGTGCCGGGTGTAAGGTTTAGGGAGCATAAAAATTTGTTTACAAGAAACGGGCATGAACAGGTTAAAAGTGAAGCCCGTCTTTGTTCTATATGGCTCCGCTTTTGGAACGATCCCATCTACAACACGTTCAGTAGGGTTTACAAACGCCAAATTCGATTTGATGCACAAGTCTATAGTTAAAACTACTGCCGTCTAATATATACCGGAAACACAATTGCACATGCCCCAGTGATGCCTCTGGGCATTTGCTCTAGAGTTCTTTTGTAATATATATTGTCTATTTACTAGGGAAAAATAACTGAAATCGTGCAATTTTTAAAATAGCAGGTTTTACATTTAATAGCGTGTATTTGATAAAGCCTCATATAGCTAATTGCTACTTGGGCTGCTATAACTCGTTTTGAATTCTAAGTGGATTCATTCCAAGATCCTTTCAAGATTTCAATATCTTAAAACACCGTAAACAGAGCTTGAGTGTAATGGCTTAGCCCATCCAGCTGTACTGCAAATATGGATATATTGTTCCTAGTGGCATTTATTTGTTTTGAAAAGTTTCACCAGGAAGGACATCCTTCCAGGTGAGTGGGGGCAACAGATGTACAGTAACTACAAAATAAAACGTCATACTAAGAAGCATTATTGTTCTACTGACTAAACATGAATCTTCTTGCCAGAACTAGTCCAGGCAAGTAGGCTCAAGTCCCGAAACAAAGCACAATTGACTCGCAAACTAATCCACCCCGCAAGTCTACCCTTAACATCAGGGAACAGGTGCTGCGGCAGAAGCCTTTTAAACGTTCTAGTCGAGGCACAGACATTAATGAGCGAGTAATCCCTTAGCATGGTCAACATTTCCACTCTCAGTAACAGTATTAAAAAAACTTAGCTGACATACTACAGACCACAGACCGTGTGCACGCTTGACCTGTCTGTTTCAGACCTGCAGGGTTGGTGGTAGCCATGTGCGTTTGTTTGTTGTTGTTTCCTTGTAGTGGAAAAAAATGCTTAAGTTTTCAGTTCAGTTCACTGTTATTTGACTGACTGCTGCCCCCATGTGATGTCATTGCAGATTGTAGTCTCCTCGGAGTGTGGATCCAACAGCGCCTCCTGCAGTCCGGAATGGAGCAGTCCGGCCGACTTCAGCAGCAATCCTGGAGGTAAGAGTTGAAGCCGTCTCTCCTGTTTTACAAATGTTGCTTTTTTATTATGCATATACTGTACAGCTCAGTCAAAAAAACATGTTTTTAAATAACAGCATGCTGAAATTTTAGAAATGTTGCCGGGAACACTGCACTTTGTTACAAAATAAGTATGATAAAAAGTTATAATATAAACAGAGAACATATTTATTTTATCCCACGATCTGTAGGTACACTAAAAAATTATTTCAACCATTATCTAATGACAGGGCTCACTGATCAGTTCGGCACTTTCCCTGTAACTGAGATGATGTCTCTTTATTTTCCTGTAAACTGTATAAGAAATAGGTAAAGTCCAAAGAGAATTATCTAGGTCTGTTTCCTTTAGCAAATTGTTTATCCTCTTACAATTATTTTAACAGCTCCCTTAATTGATAAGAGGAAGGAAGGAAGGAAGGAAGGAACCATTGGTCCATCAGGTTTTTCTCCTACCAGCTCAGTAGGAATACTCCGTCACCCCATTTTTTTCAATGTACTGTACCCATCAGTCCAAGTTTAAAAGTAGCTACAGCAGTGGGCTTGTTGTCCCTTTGTAAGACCAGGGAACTAAAGGTAGGACAATAGAAGTCTGTAGTAGCAGCAGTTTCCCTGTAGACTTCTTTATTTTCCTGTAACATACATAACTTCATTTAAAAAACCTGAGACCTGGGATATTGCAGCCTCCTTTGTTAAGCACTGCACATTACCATATTTTTAAACCATATCCTACAGTACATAACATTACAGATTCATATCCTACAGTACATAACATTACATATTCATATCCTACAGTACATAATATTACAGATTCATATCCTACAGTACATAACATTACATGTTCATATCCTACAGTACATAACATTACAGATTCATATCCTAACAAACTGACAGTTACACTCACTCAATAATATGTGAAGGTTTGCTCTCCTTGCAACAGCAAAGACATCCATGTGACCTATATGATAAGTTTAATACTCTGCCACCTCCCCAAGAAAGGATTGTACTCCGACTATACACGTTTATCATTAACATCTTGAAAATGAATCAGTCTAGCCAGCTATCTGGTCATCTCTTAGTAGGTCAGCAACTTAATAAAGACAGAATCAGCATTATGAAAAACTATCAAGAAACAATAGGAGAAAGATTCTTTAGGTACTATTGTCCAAATTGGGCAAACAATCTCCCATTGGACCTGATCTTATCTAAATCCCTAAACATCCTCAAATTCCCCACCACCCCCCAACAACAATTTTTGGCCAGAAAAGACACACTAAGCTGAGGCATATTTCTAGGTGCATCCTGGGAGCACAGGGAAGTTAAGTGATTTGCTCATGGTCACACAGTGTGCAAGTGGTGGCTGTGGGATTCAAACCCAGTTCTCCAGATCTGCAGTTCAGTGCTGTTAACCAGTATGTTATACTACCTTTAATCTAAGGTGCATGCACACTTGTTAGGACAAGAAGGCTGTACATGTCTCTCATAATTGTGTAATAATGTGAATTCCTGTGTTTTCCTATGCAATCTGTACTGTTCATATGTTGCACCCAGCCATGGCTGGACATAGGCATGTCTCTGCAATCAACCTATCTGGTTAAACAAATAAACAAATTAAAGTTTTGGAGTAGCATTTTTTTTGTTACAATTTTTCACCAGGGAAGGCCCACTAAGCCAGGGCTTGTTTCCAGGTGCATCCTGGGAGCACAAGGAAGTTAACTGACTTGCTTAGGGTCACACATTTTACAAGTGGTGGCTGTGGGATTCAAACCCAGTTCCCCAGGTTTGCAGCTCAGTGCTGTTACCCATTATGCTATACTACCTCCCCTCCTTTCTTTTTCATAAGAGTCCCAGGGCAGGGAAGAAGCATAATTTAGCTCTCAAGTGTTCTTGCTGCCAAAACCGTTATTGTTAATGCAATCAAGAAATGCAAGTACAGGTAACTGGTGATGTTACCTGGCTGCAGTTTAATAAGAATTGCTGCCCCTTGCATGGGAGGGCTCCAAAATGAAAGATCAGCAAATAATATGAGATGTGTGAAAGAATTGTTTATATGGATTGTTTAGTGTAAAACTGATGGAACCTTGGACTAGGAACAAAGTGATCTGATTGTCCAGTGTCACCACTCAAGGGATCATTATTTTATTTCCATTAACTAAAGCCCTTTTTCAAATATGATATTCAGACTTGATTCAGCTTATATTCATTAATTCTCTGCATTCCATTTTTCCATATTATTGGGCATATTTGCGTGACCATTAAACAGGATATTCTGCTTCTGCCCTCATCCCTTTTCCTTTTCTTTCCACTAGTCATAATTCTCTGCTTGTGACATCACAGTCTGTTGCCATGGGAAATGGCTATGATCTCATAGAGGATTATGACTTGGGGGAGGGCATGAGACTGGGATGAAGCCTGAGACAAAAGGATCCTGTTTCCATGCAAATGTCCTTAGTAATAAAGAATAAGCTGAGATAAATACAGAACTCTAATTAAATAAAGGCAGAATTGAGTCTGAATACAAAACTGCCCGCAGATGCAAGCCAAATGATCTATTGCATCTGCTCGATTGTGTAGCACAGAGGTTAGACTGCTGCATACTATACCATATTATAAAAGGTTTCCCTGGATAATTGAAAATTGTTTCATTTATGAAGTGGGTTGGAAAAATCTGGGCAGCTGACTAGCTGGATCATGGTATCTTAATATAGTGTACAGAATCAGAACTATTACCAAGATCAGCAATATAAATTCCAGCACTTGAGGGTCATTATATAATCACAATAATGCACTCTAGGGAGTGGTATAACAGGATATTATCATGTCTCAGTTTCCTTCATGTTGCAGCACACCCAGGAGAAGGTGACTTTTATGATATGCCACACTCTGTTGTGTATTCTTGCTCAAGTATATAGCAGCAAAAAAACCCTTAATAATGGACTTTATTCATATGATGTCATTCACTTACTACAGACCACAGTCTATGTGCTCTCTGAATAATAATCCCTGAAGTTTTCAATAAATAACTAGAAGTAAGTGATAAGACCAGACAGGGTGTGGATTGTTGTGTGATACCTGCCTGCTCCGGGGCATGGCCAGATGCCACCGGCAGAAGGCCTTTGTATCTCCCAGAAGGAGGGGTATCACGCAGCTCACACCTCTTATCATTGCTAAAAAATGGGTTGTGGTGCAAGAAAATGCCAGATTAGTGCTGCATGAGTGACTGCAATGGCAGAAGAAACAGCCAGGGGCAGAGTGCGGTAGTATGCGAGCAGGCCAACATGACTGGTATACCAGCAATTTTTTTTTTTTTAACCAGGCAGTGTTACCTGATAAATGTATGGGCGTGTTACCTGATAAACATATGGGAGTGTTACCTGATAAACGTATGGGAGTGTTACCTGATAAACTTATGGACAGAGCATACTGTCAGTCAATCACAGACCAGCATTTTCTTACCCATTTTGTAAATACTGATATCATGGTGAATAGAGTGTCACTCTTTGGCATATAGGCACTGATCATAGGGTCCTTATGTAGATTACAGGCCAAATAACAATGTTTCTGTTTTTTTGCCATTTTTTTTAGATCACCTGTTAGATGAAGATTCCTCAGACCAGACCAACCTTCATTCTCTGACCTCAATAGTAGACAGTATCACTACAGATGTGGTTTCTGGCACCTACTCGGAGGGCAGTCTTTCAAACTGACCGGAACAGAGAATGGTTGAAGCCCACATGCCATGCTCCTATGATCTGAGCTAGGAACACAAAACTTTCCAGTGTCTATAAAGTGTTTGTAGATAAAGGTTCTTCTCTCATAACCATAGCAAACTGGGAGACAACATTCAAATGTCCCGCCCTTGTAAAATGGACATCCTACTGTACATGCTCCAATGAGACAAGAGCAGGTGTGAGCAGGTGCAGTCAGTTTTAAAACCAGCTACCCAAACCCACAAAGGTTCTTGATTCTGATCCCTTATTGAAGAAAGCAGTCTGAATATTAATCATATGATAATTATATGCAGAATATAGATTTGCATTTCACACCATATTTTTTCAGGGGAGGTTTTATCCTTTTCAGAATTTTGGACTCAACCAGGTTTAAGAGGTGCATGTTTTTTTAGATCTGCTCCTGTTTCAACCCTGCAAAACACCATATTTAATATTTCTAAATGTTGTAATATGTACATCAGAAAAATATGATTGGATGAGAAGAAAAATTCCTAAAGGATTTGTGTTTTACTATCCCACAGGATTTCTTTACTGTCCAGTACAACTTGTTTCAGGATCTTATTTTTTAAAATCCTACAGGTTATCCTCTAGAGATGGCTCACAAAGGAAGTGATGTACAGCATAGGAGATTGTCAGAATAAGTCAGCGCCACTGCTTTTGGGGGGGATGCATGTTAAAAAGAATTGTGTTGCAGTTAACTCTGTAAATAGAAAATAAGGATTGTCCACCTGCAACCAGAAAGTTCATTAGCTAAACCTTAAAATAGGGTCATGAACCTGAAATTTAAAATAATCCATTCATGTTTTAAACCAAAGAAAACTTATTGACATACCAGTGTTGTTTCCTTTAAAGCCAGCTAATTAAAGCAACAGTGCAATGTGTTCTTTCTTTTACAGGACCGAAAAATATTAGCATGTCCGTTGAAGTTCTTTCTGTGTGTAGCCTGTTCCATGAAGTATTTGCTCTGTTTTGCAAAATTCCTGCTCTTTGGCTACAAGCACTGTGGCTTTTGCAAGCCAGTTGGGTAATAGCTGATCTGGTGGCATGGTGGTAGAGTTACTGCCTGCCATGCTGCGGACTCAAGTTTGGGCATGGACTTAGGGTGTATGGGAGCTGGTTGGGGGAAGAGAGAATTGAGTGTTCCATGGACTGCTCTCCTCTCTCGGGTGGTGGGGTGGTTTGATGCACTGCTGCGTGCCACCCTGCAGGAGCTGGATGATAGTACAGTAGGTGCATCTACACAGGGGAGGGCCTGCATTGCCATGGCCCTTTTTAGTTGCGTGGTGGCTCTGATGTGTTCAAATCATCCCTCTAAAATATTTGAAAATGTATGTAAAAAATTATCCCTGTAAGAGCTGGCCCAGTGGCGTGGAAGGCTGAGGTGCCTGCACCTCAACTGGCACCACGCAACCTCGTGCAGGAACAGAGGCGGGTTACTGGGGGGCCTGAGTGTCCTAGGGACTGATCTCCTCTCCTCAAGAGGAGTGACCAGCCATTTGGTCCCTGACTGCCACCAGGTGGAGGCCCAGTGCTAGTGCAGGTGTAAGCGACTCAAAGGGAGGGGCCATGGTGCATGTGTGCGACTCAAAATGAGGGTCTGCAGTGCATGTGTGCCTTTACAGGCATGTGCCTGTGTGCAACCATGGTGTGGGGAAAATGTAAGAAGATAGAAAAAGAGCCAGGGAGGCATCATGAAGTCCTACCCACTCTCTCTTAGCCTGCGCTGCCACCCAGTACACTGGCAATTCGGGATGTGTGCCCTGTGAGGGAGCATGGCCCTCTTCTCCATTCTGGTCCTGCTACAGAGGGAAATCTGTGGGGGATTAGCCTAGAGGACTGAGGAGGTGGGTGCTGGATCGGTAAGAAGTGGGGACAGGACCAAGAGCTTGACTGCCTGGCTCCACAAGAACAAAGCATTATGGGGAAAAAATGGTTCTTATAGAAGTCTGTGGTGTGCACCCCTGCACTCTCCACACTACTGCATCACAAAACATGCGCGTGCAAGGGTGGGGCTCAGTATCGGAAAGGGGACCGGATCAGGCTCTCGGCTCCATGAAGTGTTATTAGATCCCTTATCTCCCCAAAAAAACAGGACTATGAACCATCCTTGAACTTGGGAGGAGGTAAAGTCTTTGGTGGGTTATTTTATAATAAAAAAGTAAGGTGTTCCTTAAAATACAATATTCAGACACAATTCTGCTAGTATTGTACTTGAATTTTTGAATATAGTGGATCTCTCCTTATTCTTTATTGCTGTGCATAGTTGCATGAAAGTGGTATCCTTTTCCCCCAGACATCATCCAAACCTCCTGCTTTTCTCTCATCGATCATAATTCTCTGTGACATCACACAACCTTTACAAACAATAGTGATCTCACAACCAGATGGTTATAACATCAGCAGAAGGAAAAGTAGGAGAGAAAGATGACATCTGAGACACTAGGTGCCTGTTTTCATACAAATGCCCTCTGTTGTGTATAAATAAGGGGAGATAAACGGAGAACATATTTAAAATAGAAGTTGAATTCGGTCTAAATATTTTGTTTTCAAAGTTTTCCCAGAGACTGGAATATATCTTCAATGGCAGATTATTTTCTCACAGTAAGTTGTGCTGCTGCTTTGCACTAGAAGGTTATATTAATTTAAAGGTAACTTACATCCTGTACAAGAGGGGGTGTTGAGTATTTTCTGTGTGTTTTGCCTAAAGCTGTTGCTAATGTCGGGGCCAATATTTTTATAATGCTGTTTGACCAACTTGCTTTTATAACTGGAGTTCTGAATGCCATAGATGTAAATATGAACTACTTGTTTGTTTTTTCTACAGAGTTGTGTTTGAGTGCATTTGTTATTTGTACTTTTGCTAACTTATTTGATTTTTTTTTAAATAAAGATTGTTGTTTGAACACGGATGTAAAGTCATTTCTTTATCAAATGTGTGGACTGACCAAGTGCAGGATTTGTTGGGCAGTAAACAAGGCGCAGTCTTGAATTTCATACTTCAGAAAATGTCTCCCCACACATTTCAGGAGTGTTTCTTTTACTTCCAGCAGCTTTCCGCAACAATATAAAAAGAAAAAGATGAACCGAGAAATGTGCATGGAACCATTCCACAGGCATGGTGGTGCTCTGGCATGCACATTATCTGTTTATTTAGTTATGTATTTGTAACTACTCCTACCAGGATAATCCCATGAGAGACAGCATCTCGTTTTCATGGGCGTCCCAGAAAGGACAGTAGCAGTCAACAGATTAACAGAGCCCAGCAAGAAAAGTTACAAACAGGCTAAATATGCACAGGGGAAAAAAACTGAAAATGTAAGTACGTTTAGCAGTAATCAAAGGTATGTGAGAGCTAGTTGGCCTGTGTGCATAGCAAAGTGGACCATTTGCATGTCGATTCCCGCATTAGCATAGCTGCTTTCCCCCTTACCCAGTGTTTTTGCAACTCCAACTGCAACAATGCAGGGAAAGGCTTGTAACCCCATTCTGTGTGTCACAGCAGGGGAAGGGCAAGAACTGCAACTTCTTATAGTGCCTCTTGTGTACATTCCAACTGTACAGGCTTTGTGTAAGAGATAACACAAGACAGGGTGTGTGGTTATAAGGGAATAATGCATAACTTGGGTGGTTGTTAAGCACAAAGCATAGCTGAGTGTTGCAACCATCTGAGACGTGCATAATTCCCTTATGACCACAGACCCTGGAGTGTGTTATTCCACTTATAGAATGGACTTTAATCTGTTGAAAAAATATGTAGGTCAGGTGATGTGCGCAGTTCTCAGAAAATAATCAGTGGTCATGTGACATGGTTTAGTTAATGAGGTTACAGAATTTTCACGGCATAACTTTTAATAAAATGTTGGTAAAATAATAATACTAGTAAAACCTTTTGACTTTATAAACCAAGCTGCATGGAAACTACCTTTCTAAATTGTCAAGTATTTGCAAACAAAGAAATCCGAAATTGAACTTTAATTATGAAATTGAAAGTATTTAATACAAAATATGTTAGAGTGGCAATGGGATCACACCATGTCAAAAAGCTTAGACTTTTTAATTGTTAATATAAGAAGAATAACAATTAAACTGGACACTATCACATTTTTGCCCTCTCCAAACTACATAACCATACCAGTCATTAACAAAATCATATGTGATAAAACATTTTATTGTAATCATTCATAACATGATACGAAATGTATAAAGCAGTACCTTCCAATATACATTTCCATAAATAAAAGCTTAGAATAGAGAAACAGAATATTATTTGGTAACATATGTAGGCAGCAGAAAGCAAATATTTACAGGTTACCAGGTAACACAAAATATCGCGATGAAATAAAGGGTGTGAGGTGGCGGATGGCGTGCACAGTACAAAACAGCTTTGAGGTTCATATGCTGTCATCTCAACCCCTTGATGGAAACACATGCCCAGTTGTGTGTGGTGGCCTATATTTTATTTTATATAGTATATGTTTCTTACATAGGAGTCAATAAAGCATCCCCCACACTAAAAAAAAAACTGTTGTTTCTTAGTTCTGTTCTACGATCAAAATTACATTGAAAGAAGTTTACAAATTAAAAGATATAACTTTGGGTGCTGGGTAGTTAGTAAGCAGCTGGGTGTAGGGTGAATGAGGAATTTCACATTTTATGACCTTTGAACTGTACAGAACTGTTTGGAATGTGCACAACACTTTGAAATGCGCACAATGGTTTAGAATGTGCACAGCAAGGATTTTGAGCAGGCGGATTGTTATACAGAACAGTGGCTAATCATATACTATAGCAGCATTTGAAACACACAGAGAATGACATAATCATTATAATTTAATAATGAGTTAGCATCTCAGACACTTCAAGAAATAAAAAAAATGTATATATATTTTAGGGAGGCAGATTTCAGTCTAGTTGATTAAGATGAACATGCCTTTTTTGCTTCCAGCCCATAGCTGCCATTTTAACTGGCAAATAAAAATAAATTATTTACTTATTTGATTTTGATAATCAGATGAGCCCACTGGAACATAGTTCAATTTTTTAGGAATGACCCAATCACAGAAGTGGCATACAGTAGAAAAAGCACTGCAACAATACAGAGGCTAGAGAGTGTGCAACAGAGCATCAGAGACCAATGATAATAACGCATGTACATGAATACAGTTACCACAGCAGAAGAAAAATAATCAGCATTTATGTAGTGCTTTTCATACACACTGTATCTCAAGGTGCTTTACATGCAATGTGAGACTGGTAGTGACTGAATGTGTGGTGGTAGCCAATCTGGACATCACTCACACACACAGCCTTGGACAATTGCATGAACTGGTTTTATGGGAAGGGGAATGTTGGCCAGGACACCAGGAATAATACTCTACTTTTACGAAAAGTGCCTTGGGTTATTTTATTTCCACTTGGACAGCACCAGAGATGGGTAGAAGAGACCTTGGTTTAATGTCTCATTCGAAGGAAGGCAACCCCTGACAACACAGCATTTCCCAGGTGCTGCGTTTGGGCGCCAGCATATATAGTATGAGCCCAAGTCTGGTGTGGGACTAGAACCCACAACCTTCAGGCCCAGAGGCAGATGTGCTACAAACTGAGCCATGCCGACACCTTAGAAGTAAGACTGACATTAATTTGACTGTTGGTGTGTGATAGCTGTGCATGTTTATTTTTAAATGTTATAAAATGGTTGGTAAAAATGCCAAAAGCTGATTGGTGGAAAGCCAGTTACATCTGTGACGTTATCTCAGCACAGCCTCACAAGTAAAGCTGTTACCCACAAAACAGCCTACTTAGGATGGGAAACACATAAATGGAGCCATTTTATAATCATGATATGCACTTCAGGGCATGTGTCACTGGGATACCACTCGGCCTTTGGCCTCATGCCTCACAATGTACAAGAGGAATGATGTTATCCTAGCATGACACACACAATGGTGGGCCTTATTTCTTAATTTCATATTACCAATGCCACTCCAGGATTAGCTGACAGTGGACAGTCAAATGTCAGGTGGACTGTCCTCTCTTCCCAGTGTACTTGAGCGCCTCACCTCAGCAACACAAGAGAACACCACCCCTCCACAGAATTGGATTCTAGGGATTGTATGTGAACCCCAGACCCCCAGGAAACAGTACAGTGTGCTGATGTCACACCACTGGGGTGACCTAAAAGTGCACACTTCATTATAAGGTAATTTTGTCATAATTACAATTTCATTTAATAGAATAGTTTCATTATAGAGAAGTTAGTACAGACCTTCAGGTTAAACCTGGTCAAATTTCTGCATACCAAGGGAATTACAGGGGTCTTGGATAGTAGGGTGGGTGAGGAATCCCTATAAATGATCAAACAGGCACAGCACACTTGTAGTGTATGGTGGAATGCTGTTATGCATGACATTCCTTGCCTGGAATATGCTTGTGCTGCAGCAGTGACATCATTATGTTGTTGTGCTGTGGTAGTGATGTCACTACCACAGCACAACAACTTAGAATGCCACCACACAGCTGCTTTCCTCTACCAAATTGAGCTGGAAGCTTTTTTGTTTTTTTAAACTTGAACTTACAGAAACAGCAGCACCGCACTGAATCAGTAATATGAGCCTGCCAACAATCCTTGAGTGCCACCCACCAACCATCAGTTCACAAAAACGAAGTGGAGTGCCTGAAATGGGCATGGATGTCAATACATTATGAAAGACAATGTATGGGTGTCCATACACAGTCAAGCCTATGTCTTCATCTCGAGGTTTCTATGGCAACAAGTGAACCTCTCGAACTTCGCTCTCAAGGTTCCTGGTTGCCATCAAAAGCCTCTGGATGCAAACACAGGCTTGTTGTGTATGGCTGCCCATACATTATCCTCTATGTTAGTTCCTGCTTATGAAGTGGTGGGGGTAGACTTGATATATTTAGAATCGCTTTGGACCATAAACAAGAACTGTCAGCAATAAGAAAACATTTTTTTACTGTTTAGTGCAGTATAGTAGAATGTATTAGGTCAGTTTTGTTGACTTATAAGATGCCATTTCCTGTAACCAGAAATCCCAGAATTCCCTGCAGTTGACATTAGAAAGGGCTGTAGAGCTGGGAGATTCAATAGCCCGCAGTATATGTTAAAGCTTTTGCAAACTAAAATCAGATGTCTGCTGATCCTGCAGTGCTCACAGGGCTTCGTACAGTACTCTGACTGTACCTAGCCACAGGAGAACAGCAGCCCAGCAAACAGAAGATTACAGCTTTTAAAAAACTCTAACATGCACTGCAGGCTATTGAATCTCCCACTGCTGCAGCCCTCCTTTGATGTCAGCTGCAGGGGAGTCTGGCATTTCTGGTTACAGGAAATGTCAGCTTACAAGTCAAATGAAAATAACGTGATACCATCTACTGCACTGCGATTTTATCAGTAAGGAAACAAAGTGTTTTTGCACACAACGGGCTAACTGGGATCAGTGTCACACTTGGGTGTGAGACTCTTATTGCTGACAGCTCCCCTTTAAACGTCTGTCACTATGTATTTTATTAATAGTTATAGAAAATATGAATAATTATTAATTTATTGCATAAAGTATTTCTTCTAATAAACATTCAAAACTGTAAAGGGGCCTTAATTTAAAGAGGTAGTGCCACATTTCTTCAGGTCTCGAGGCCCAGTGTACGTGGCAGCATACCTTGGGACAGTGAAATCAGTGTTTTACATGCCTACTTTTAGGGTCTCATGTAGTCACTTAGTTCAGTGTTTAACCAGTAAAAATCCTGATCCACAACTGCAAATAATTTAAGTGGCAACATGGTCTAGTGGCTAATGCATAGGCTTGGGAAACAGCATAACTAGGTTCAAATCCCACCCTTACTGTATAACCCTGGCCAAGTCATGTAAACCTCTCAGTGCTTCTGTCCAGCCAGCTGTAAAATTAGTAAAAACAGGACCTCACATAAAACAAGATACTGTATCTCAATTGGAATGTTTTTGAAAATAAACTGTGAAAACCAATAGAAACATGGAAGTGTCTGCAGAAAAGGATATGTAGGCCCATCCAGTCTGCTCTATTTTCCCTTCCTGTTACTACACCCTGGACCCTACTTGGTCATCCATCTCCCTCCATCATCCCTCACTTCTGTTTATAATACCCATGTGCCAATCCCACACATATGTGAATCTCATCACTGTCTTCACCCCTACCATCTCTTCTGGCAGGCTGTTCCTGGCATCTACCACCCTTTCCATGAAGAAGTATTTCCTAACAGGGAAGAAATACATCTTTACAGAAAGGGTGGTAGATGCCGGGAGCAGTCTGGTAAAAGAGGTGGTAGGGGCAAAGAGAGTGGACTATCTCACAAGTGCCTGAAAGTCGGGAAGTAGAAAGCCAACTTTTATCTAACGTATTCAGAGTGCTGTGTCAGCATATGGTAAATCTGTTTGGAATTCTCTTAGTTCTGCTTCTGACAAAATTCAGTGGAATTTTGGAAATTCCACCTAATATGGTGGAATTCATTTGGAAGTGAAATTACAAAACTAGGTTGTGGCTTGTTATTTAGACTGTGGATTAGTAATTAGCAGTTCACATAAGCCATGGATTAAGGTTCTGAAGTTTATCTAAATCACAGATTTTTTTTTTTCAATCTGCAGAAAACGAAACATAGCTTATATTAAACCACTTTCAGAATTACATGAAATTTATCAAAAAAATTCTGAAAAGTATTTTGGAAAAGCTGCCCAGTAGAATTCCACTTTTTGTACAAGTCTGCCACGTGGGCTACAAATAAAACAAAAGGGTAATTTTAATGGCATGCTGAAAATAGAGTTGAAGTTTCAAGAAAACTCTATAAAAGGTAATTTTGGAAATGTTTATAATGTGCACTCTGCTTTGAAAAGTATGTAAGCATGAATACCACCCCCACTGCACACCCCATATGGGTAAAAAAACTACAAAAATGGCAGGCTTCTGAAAGTATGGAATAAAGCATGCTTCAGTTGTTAATGCACACCCTCCCAAACTCAGGCAGACCGGATGCCTCAGTGGTCTTTTTCTGCCGTCATTGTCTATGTTTCTGTTTCTAAATAAGCAGCACTACTGCAACAAATCTAGGAGCAGAACTTGCCAAGAATGGTATATGTAACAGCAATGCAATTAAAAATCCCACTGCAGAATCCTAGTCTCGACATTTATGTTGCATTTTAATATCACTAAATTCCCGGATAACCCTCCCGTATTAAGCGCTAGGGAGACTGAAAATAAATGGCAACCATGGCAAAAGCTGAAGAGCAGGTTGTGTAGACATAAAATATTAAACCTTTTAAAAAGAAGTCAGCCTGACTCAAAAGGCACAGTTTATCTTCAAGTGCGATGAGGCTGGATTTTAACAGCTCGCTCAGTCTTGGTCACTCATGCATTATGGTCCTGCCCCTCACACTTAAACAGAAAATGCATATGTTTGAGTTAGGCAATTACATATCTAGCTAGCTACAGTATCTATCTATCTGTCTGACTCTCTGTATGTCTATCTACAGACAGTATGTATGTATGTGTGTGTCCATCTATCTAACCATCTGTCTCTCTATCTAGCTATAGACAGTACCTATCTATCTATCTATCTATCATCCATCCATCCATCCATCCATCCATCCATCCAACTATCTATCTATCTATCTACCTACCTACAGGCAGTATCTATCTATCTATCTATCTATCCATCCATCCATCCATCCATCCATCTATCTATCTGTATGCTATGGCTGAGTTAGTATTTGTGTTAAAAATGTGGTTTTGGATGACAAATATCTCCACCATCTTAACTCTTAGGACTATGGAATTTGATATGCATAGTCCCAGTCTTAGGTGCTAACATTTTTGGCAATTTTGTCAAAAATCAGTTTGGCAGTATAGAAGTTGTTAGTTAATGAATTTACATAAAAATCCAATATTTTGAACATTTACTTTGGCTCACTGATAATGAAAAGACTAGGCAGAGTTAAATGATGACACTTACAGGTTAGGTTATTTTGCTCCAAGGAATGCCTTTCTTCAAGTTTAAATATTTTATTTAGATTTTGAGTTATAAGGGTTTAAAGTTTTACACTCACACACATGAAAAAATAGCTGATAAAGGTTACTTTTTCCCAGATTCAAGATGGACACAAACACAAAGTTTAAAAGCTGCAGATATTAAAGAAATCCTTAAATCTAAAGGTTGAAACTTGTGTTTTGTCAAAAGACAGTCTAACAAGGCAACCAAGGTTACTTCCCCCACAAAAATTAGTCAGTATTTTAATTAGAAAAATAAAACTTCCATAATTTTCTTGAAAAGTTAGTAAGACTGACTGTACTGAACTCTACATATTTATAAAATATAGCATGTGGACTTGGTCAATCAATCAATCAAATTTTATTTATCAAGCACAATTCATGGATGTCAAAGCGCTATACAGTCGTAAAAATTCACTAAAACAATTTAAAACACTCTAACCCTAATTAACACTAATAATAAATATATGCTTCCCAGTACCATATCTGATTGCCATATTAAAAATCAGGAAAGGCCAGCTGGAAAAGATGTGTTTTAAGAGCAATCTTGAAGCTCTCCACTGTCAGGCACTCTCGTATCCGACGAGGTAGAGAGTTCCACAGGATAGGGGCAGCAAAGACAAAAGCCCATGCTCCAGAAGTCTTCAAATGCACCCTGGGAATCTCTAGCAATCCCTCGTCAGCTGAGCGGAGCAGTCAGAGGGGGCAGTAGGAATGCAGAAGCTTTTCCAGGTAACTCGGACCCAAACCATGTAGGGCTTTATAAGTCAGTAAACCGACTTTAAAGGTAATCCACCACTGAATAGGCAGTCAGTGCAGAGTGCGTAGCACAGGGGTAATATGGCTGGATTGAGAAAATCCAGACAGTAACCTGGCCGCTGCGCTCTGCACCTGCTGCAGGCAGTGGATATCTACTCCTGGAAGCCCCAGGTAAAGGAAGTTACAATAAACAAGGTGCAAAGTCACAAAAGTGTAGACAAAGGTTGAAAGAGCACCAGATGGAACAAGGTGCTTAATCCAGGCAATGTTCCTCAGATGGTAAAATGAGGATTTCACAACAGCTGACACCTGAGAATGAAGTGTCAGCCCATCATCAAAAACCACCCCCATACTCTACACCCGTTCAGAGGTCAGCAGCAGGGAGCCCCCAAGCCACAGCCCAGCAGGCCATCCAGCAACCAACCCCTCTATCCAGCAACCCAGCTCTACCACTAACACCTCCGTCTTGGCAGGGTTCAGTATAACCAGCTGGAATTCATCCAGTCTTGGATTTCTACAAGACAGCTGGAAAAAACTGAGAGTGCACTATCCTGGTCAGGTACAAAAGACAGGTACAGCTGAGCATCATCTGCATAGCAGTGAAAACTCAGCCCATACCATCTCACAGTTTCTCCTAATGGGAGCATGTATACCGCGAACAACATGGGGGACAGCACTGAACCCTGTGGGACACCACACAGCAGGGAGAAAGGGTCAGAGAAATAAATTCCCAAAACTACTCTGTGACCTTCCAGACAGGAAAGAATTGAACCATCCGAGGACTGTACCAGACAGACCGCAGATGTACCACAGGCGATCAAGTAGCAAAAGCTGAAGAGACATCCAAAAGGACCAAGATGGAGTGACTCTTCTGATCTCTAGCCATCAGGAGATTACTGAATACCTGAACCAGAGCGGTCTCAGTACTATGTCTCTTATGGAAACCAGACTGGAGTGGATCATAGATAGCGTGGATAGTAAGATGGTTCTCCAGTTGTAGCGCAACAACTTTCTCAATAACCTTCCCTATAAAGGGAAGGTTAGAGACTAGTCTGTAGTTTGCAGGGAAATCTGGGTCAAGGGATGGTTTCTTGAGAAGGGGGGTTACCACAGTCTCCCTCAAGGAGGTGGGAAACTCTCCCGACTCTAGTGAGCACCAGATTAACTCTGCCAAGACTGGGCCGATTGCATCCACACACCCCATTAAGAGGTGGGTGGGGCCCAGGTCTGAACTACAGCTTGTTGGTTGCATACTCCAGAGAAACCACATGATATCCATGATTGCTGGCTGGTCATAGAAACATAGAAACATGGACTTTGACATCAGATAAGGACCACTTGGCCCACCTAGTCTGCCCATTTCCCTACCTACTGGATAAGCTGCAGATCCTAGTTAACCAACAGTCAAACTCAATCCAACAAAACAGAGGAGTCATGACTCCACTCCAACCACCAGTAGCCCCCATAGGGCACGACAGGTGAATCTCTGACCTGATGTTGGCAATCTTACCAGCAAAGAAGCGAGCAAACTCATCACACTCAATCTGCAAAAAGGCTTTCTGGACCCATAGACAGGCTGGATTGCATAGTCTGTCAACTGTTCGTAACAGCTGAGCTGGTCAGTTCTGAGCTGCAGCAATCTTCCTGGACAGAAACCCTACCTTCTTACGGGAGATTGTTGACTGATAGTCCATATAATGCTCCATCAGTCTAAGTCTGTCAGCATCCAGGCTGGACTTACGCGAGGCATTCTCTAACCTTTGACCCACTCGCTTCAACTCCCTCAAGGGCCCATCAAATCAAAGGGCCTGAGGCTGAAGAGTGAGTGGGAAAACACAGAAAGGAGCAAGGGTATCCAGAGCCCCCACCACTGCTAGATTATAAGCTAGAAGAAGGTTCTCTGGACCCTCACTTGCATCTGGGATTCCTGATAGGTCCAGTACCATCAGGAGTCTTCAGGCATCACACCCCGCAAAGGGCGATATCAGACCATCTCCACAGGAGCAGGTCTATAGGGGGGAGCCATGAAACTGAACCTTATGATGTGATGGTTGGACCATCCAACTGGTTCCACCAAGTTGGAGGTCTCCAACCCCATGAAGAAAATCAGGTCCAGGAAGTGACCGCGTTTATGTGTTGCAGAGGTAACTACCTGTGTGAAGCCCAGCAAACTCATAAGTTGCAGGAAGTCTTTTCCAAACTGCAAGAGTTCATCGTCGACCCAGGTATTGAAGTCCCCCAGTACCATCAACCTGGAGGACTCCAACACCATGTCGGCGATGAAGCTCACAACTTCCTGCAAAAATTGATTCTCATCTCTGGGTGGACGGAAGATGAGAATAATTTTGCACCCCACACCTGTGGCCATGGTACACTCAAAGGATCTGGCAACCTCAACTGGCACATCAACAAGGTCCAATTCCAATTTAAAACAAATTGCTACCCTCCCCCAGCCCTGTGGCCTGACCTAACATGGTATAGCACCAAGAAGCCAGCTGGAATCACTGACTCCAAAATGGGACCAGCATTTTTATCCAGCAAGGTCTCGGTGCTGCAAGCCAGATCAACTGACCCATCCAGATCAGCCATAATGGCGGATTTGTTTTTAATAGATCTGGCATTGCACAACACCTGGCAGTTCGATTGAGAAACTGGAGCAGTTCGAAGTACCTGCCCACTAATTGTGGAGTCTTTGGGTAAGGGCACTAAATAAGGAGGACCTTGTTCAGTGCTCCATTTCACCCCAGGGCATCTTCTAGACCCCACTATCCCATTCAGGCTGCCCAGCTCATCCCCCTGCCCCAGGCCCCCACCCTTCCTCCTCCTCCCCACTACATCAAGAGCTCTGTAGTGGACATAAACTGCTGCAGATGGTGGGGGCAGTTAAATGGGAGGTGGTCCCGGAGCTCAGAGGGAGAATAGCGCCTGACAGGGTAGTACACAACTAAACAAAAAGTCGATAAAAAACAGCTGAGAACATGACAAAAAATAAATATCAATTATTGGGGGGGTTGGGAGTTACTTGTTCGACTGTAAAAACCATAAAAAATATATTAAGTCCTACGCAAATTAAACAGAGAATACTGATTGGGCAACCATGCACAACCAGCCTGTGCTGCCACAGTGGGGTTCTGATTACCTCACACCTTGATAGCAGAGGCTGCAAGGTCCAGTGTAATCAGAAGCCTGAGGTGGCAGCGCAGGCTGACTGGGCATTTGGTTGCTCAATCATTATTTTTTATCGTGTATAGTTTTTTTAATTTTATTAAACAAAAAAAAGAAAGAAAGGAAGTGTTTTCACAATGCACGTATGACAGGCAGATGGTTTCAGTTCAGAACTTGAACTGATTGCTGTGCGCATGGTAGCACTGTGAAAAACACCAGCTGCCTCTAGGATTTCCAATCAGCTGGAATCTTGCTGTACCACAGAAGGGTACAATCGCATTCCATGACCTTTGAGCTGTGGTACAACAAGGTTTCAGCTAGCAAGGAAATCCATGCAGAACAAACTCTCACTATACACTACATATTTATGGTCCTAAAGCATGACAAATTGTAGAGAATGTGATACAAAAAAAATGTGCTAAAACAATCAACATAGTTATGACTCCTCTCCTGCTCATCTGCTTGCAAGTTATGTCTCAGCTACTACAGTACTTTACCCAGGGCCTCTGGGCCCTGGGTGAAACAAAGTCGAGACTTACCTGTATGAAGCAAGTTACAAATCCTCTCCTGCTGGCCCTGCACAAAGCAAGTTATGCCTAAAGGTTATATGTCTGGCACTATATTTTCTCAAAAAGCAAGGAAAATTTGTTGCAATAATGTTAATGTTTATGCTAGAGCCACAAAGCTACAAAAGAAAGAAAATGTGTCATTAGAGTTTTCAGTGCTAATAAGCCACTCCCTCCCTCCCTTCCCCATGTCCAAGGCAAAACTATAGCTCTGGGCCGTGCCCCATGGGTCTCCTGCTTCAACCTACAGATCTAAGGATGTGCCCCTAGGGTGCCACGTAGGTGTTCTATTTGATGTAGTACCCTGCACAAAGAAGAACACTTGTCGGGCATGGCTCCAAACCTACAACTTCCATTGTACAGTTGAAAAAGCAGACCAGTGGTGCATGGTCCCAAACCTACGAGCCATAAGTGAAGCAGCAACCCCAGACCAGTAGCTTCTTTCACGCAGGGCCCTGTAGGCTAATGCGAAGCATCAAGCATGTTGGGCACAGTCCTAGATGTATAGCTTCAGTTGCACAGGGCCCTGTGTGCCCTATGTAAAGAAAGATATTTTTTTTTATTTATTTAGTTGTTTAACCAGAAGTAGCACACTAAGCTGAAAGCTTTTTTACAGGAGCAACCTGGGAGCACAGGGACGTTAAGTGACTTGCTCAGGGTCACACAGTATGCAAGTGGAAGCTGTGGGATTCAAACCCAGGTCTGGTCTGCTGGATGTCACCAGATCTGCAGCTCAGAGCCTTAAACCACTGCGCTCTACTGCCTCCTAGATTGTTGGGTACAGCCCCAGACTAGTATCTTGCATTGTGACGGGCCCTACATGCCCTATGCAAAGCAACAGACCATGAAGCATAGCCACAGAGCTGCAGGTTAGAGCAGCAGAACTGTGAGGAATGGCCCTGTAGCTTGGTCTCAGGCCTTAATGGCAGGGATGGGGGAGAGAAGGGTGCGTATTAGGGTTGAAATCCCTAATGCCACATTTCCCTCCTTTTATGGTTTTGTAACACTGTTTGCTTTAAATCAGCAGTGCAACGAGAAATATAAAAAAAACAGAGGTTCAGTTACAGTTAACAAATATATTAGCATACCTGTCAAATGTACCTTTCTAGATGTCTTCTATGCTGCACGCTATGATTTTTTTTTTCATTTTCTCGATCCTAACCGTTGCTAGGTCTACAATGGCGTTTCTATGCCAAATGTAGCAGCCATATTTCCTTCTTGAGAAAGAACTACATTAAAACATTAATAAAAAACTAAGATGTTGGTGGCACTAGAAAAGTTTACCACCAAATGAACCTCGAAGGTGCCTGGAATCTTTTATAGTTAAAAAAAAAAAGGTAGGGTCAAATTTCTGATCAATTTCATTGCACTGCTGCTTCAGTGTAACTTTTTGTTTTATATATATATGTAAGCAATAACCCATGACAGGGTATGGGGTTATGGGGATTTAATGCACGGCTGGGTGCGTTGAGGGTGAGGTCGAGTCGAAAGTGTCTCACAGCACCCCAGTCGTGCATTAAATCCCCATAACCTGGAGTGGGTTATTGCACTTATAACATGGGCTACGTAAAAACCACAAACAAAAAAAATTTTTTATGCAGTTTAAAGCCCAACAAATGTACTGTATCCTTCCACCTTGAAAAATAGTCCCTAACAAAAAATGCACAGTTCTTTGCTATTATGCACATTAAACTGTCACATGTACAGTACTGACATGATCTGTGACATTTTTGTCCATAATAAGCTCTGCTACCATGCCTGCAACATTTCATTTGCTCCCTCCCCCCACATGCACTTTTTTATGCAACAGGTGTTTCGGCAGTTTGTTATAGAAATGGTAAAACCCTACAACAGTGAAAAAATAAACAACATAGACCACTGTATAGTCAAACAAAAGACAAATGACATCTGATATTTCATTTATTGAAGGGTTTTACCAGGAAAGGCCTGCTGAGCCATAATACAGTAGCTCATTTCCGTAGGCATCCTGGGAGAAAATAAGTTGGTCACTGAGCATGCTCAGAAATGTAACTTCACATGTGAGAATAATTTCTGAGCATGCTCAGTGTGACCAAAATTAGTGATATAAATTTTTAAGCATTCTCACTGATCAACTTCATATATTTTGCTTGTGTTTTTTGTCCGCAAACATGAAGGAAAAAAATACAGCATTTAGGAGGTACAAAGAAACACAGAGGGAGGAGGATAACGAGAAGTACCAGGTAAAACAGAGGGAAGCAAGGAAGGCAGTGAGACAAGCAAAAGTGCACAACAAAGGAAAGGATAGCCAAAGGAATGGTAGCTGGGGACAATACTTTCTTCAGGTACTCTAGCAAGAAGAGGAAGGCAAGGGGAGGGATCCTGAGGATAAGGAAGTTGGTAGATGGTGACTGCAAGGAAGATGGTCAGGAAAAAGCTGACATCCTGACCAGATAGTTCTGTTTGGTCTTCACAGTGGAAAGAGAGGGGGATGAGCTAACAAGAAGCAGCAAGAACACAGATGGAGGGATGTAAACACAAGTCCACTTACAAAGGAAACAGTCTTGAAGGGACTTACAAACCTTAAAGTGAACAAGGCCATGAGACCGGATGAGATACATCCAAGGTTGCTAAGGGAACTCAGGGAGGAGCTTACTGCACCACTGGCAGCCTTATTTAACATATCACTGGAAACAGGAGCGGTTCCAGGGGACTGGAGGAGAGCTGATGTAGTTCTGCTCTGTAAAAGCAGCAGCAGGAAGAAGGCAAGAAACTATAGTCTGGTTGGTCTCATGTCAGTGATGGGGAAATTAATGGAAACCCTGTTAAAAGAAAGGCTAGTGGAATATCTTGACACCAGGGGGTTGCAAAACAAAAGACAGCATGGATCCATGAGAGGAAGGTCATATCAGACAAATCTGATAGATTTCTTTGATTGGGTGACCAGGGAAATAGATCAAGGAAGGGCTGTGGATGTGGCCTATTTGGACTTCAGCAAAGCCTTTGACACTGTACCACATAGGAGATTGATATAGAAATTGTGCAGTCAAGGGGTGGAAGCCAAAGTTGTAAATTATGTAAAAAAAATGGTTAATGGATAGGCAGCAGAAGGTGGTGGTAAATGGTACTCACTCTAATGAGGGGAGAGTAACCAGTGGGGTGCCACAGGGTTCAGTATTGGGGCTAGTCCTGTTCACCACTTTCATAAGTGACATCGCAGAACAGCTTGAAGGGAAGGTATGCCTCTTTGCAGACAAGAACAAGATCTGCAACAGAGTGGATACTCGGGAGGGGGTCAAGGAAATGAGAAGGGACCATAGAAAACTTGAGGAGTGGTCAAGTGTGTGACAGCTGGGGTTCAGTACCAAAAAGTGTAAAATCACGCAAGTGGGGCATAGCAACCTGGGAGATAAGTATAAAATGGGGGGGGGCGAGTACTGTCGGTCACCAAGAAGGAAAGGGACCTAGAGGTTATAATATCTGATGACCTCAAAGTCACAGGGCAGTGTGACGAGGAAGTGGGCAGGCCAATGGAATGCTGGGGTGCATAGGGAGCGGTATTATAAGCAAAAGGAAGGAGATGATATTACCACTGTATGGATCACTGATGAGACCACACCTGGAATACTGTGTACAGTTCTGGAGGCCACATCTCAGAAAAGACAGTGACAGGGTAGAGGCTGTACAGATTAGGGCAACTAAAATGGTACAGTACATGGGTTTCATGAGAAACTGTATGATGAGAGACTGAGGGATCTCAATACGTACCCCCTAAGGGAGAGAGGGGACGTGATAGAGACCTAAAAGTACCCAACAGGAGTGAGCAGGGTACAGGTGGGGAGCCTGTTTCAAATGAAAACATGCAAAAGAACACAAGGGCATGCAACAAAGCTGGAAGAGGGAAAATTTTAGAGGAATGTGCCGAAACACTACTTCACTGAAAGAGTGGTGGATGCCTGGAACAGCCTGTCACAAAAGGTAGTAGGGGCCAAAACTGTGGGGGTTTCAAACATGCATGGGATAGACATGGGGTAATACTAGTAAATAAAAAGGGGAGGCACCAGAGGCCAGTTAGATCTGCTTGGGCAAAATAGGCAGGGAAAAAAATGGGCAGACGGGGTGCACCAAGAGGTCCAGTTTTGCTGACAAATCCTATGTTTCTATGTTGCCCAACATATTTATCTTGGCAAATTTATTTTCACACTTGTTATATAAATATATACAGTACATACTGTATATATATATCCCAAAACTGCGAACAACCTTTCCATTTCTGGATGCTGCTGAAAATGAGCACATCTCCATGGTTTTCCAATTCTTTCCTGAATAAACATAATTAATGGAATAAAAAACCTTTCCAGCCTCAAGTTGAACCTTGTTTAATGTTGAATGATGCAATATAAACAGCTGGGAAAGTTCTAAATTCAGTAAGCCCCGACATGTGACACAATGCACTAGTGCAGCAGCGTCACTTATTCAGTGCAACTGTGACATTTATATTGTATAATTGCAAATGTACACTTCCTGTACCTCGAGCATAAACATATAACGGCTCTACACTGAACATTCTCAAACCAATGGATCAGATAAAGAGAGAGTCACTCTCAGGAGAAACTGTTCCCAGCAATGAGAGGAACATGCCACTGCCAGTAAGGCTGGCGCACAACATCAGACAGTAGCATTGACAGAACAGTACATTATGACAGCATAAGCTAACACAACCAATGTCGATAATGTATGGCTCCAAGGGCTGCTACAATGCTAGCTTTGTGTGTTGCTTGTAAATGCTTTGTATACATGGTAGGTGAGAAAAGAGGAAGCTGTCAGTGAATATAGGGGATGGGAAAGAAAAGAGAATGAACTAGAGAGGCTAACGGAAAAACTGATAAACAGGTTTTGCGGCCTTCTGTCATCAAATGGGTTCTCAGAACAGTTGGCAAAGTAATGTACTTTCATAAGACATGTTCATCTTTAAACCACAATATTGCACTGTGAAGGCATCAACGATAACAGCACATCATCAATATACAATATTTCAACTATGTTATCAACATCTGTATTATTAACATTTTAATATACAATACTATACACAAATATGGCCATTATGGCAGGGTTAACACAAGGCAAATCTGGCAAAAAGAAATCTAATCTAACGAGCAAAGAATTTTCAGATTTCTACCAGACATAAAGCCTTGTAGTGCTATTAGTAGTTAGTACAACGGATCTTGAATTCACAGAGCTCTGAAACGAGTTGGCATCTTTTACTACTGAAGCTAGGATAGGCTACGTACAATTTCTGGCAATACGATTTTTGTGCAAATATTTTAAAAATAGGAAAACTTCAAAGGATGTTTTCTCAGAAATACTCAAATCATTGAGGATTTCATGCAGTGAGACAATTCCAATGCTGATTACGTTTTTAACAAGGTGATTTGTAATTATATGGGCTTGCATCAACTCCCAGAGCATGTTTCATCCCTTAGTCTGCCCTGCTTCGGGAGGCAATATGTATTAGAAAGTAAACTAAGCAAACTGGTCCACACTGAATCAAAAGCCTTTTCAACTGTATCTAACACCATCTTCCTTTAAACAGCTAGTAACACCACAAACAGTAAACATAAAAAGTTAAACATTTTTAAAAAGTAGTCAGTTCTTGTTATTTCAGAAGTATTCGTTTTTCTTTTCTTCATTAGAAAGTTAGGTTTGCAACAGTGTGTAGAACCATTATTTAGCCAGCAGCTAGCCTATCTAATTCTAGTCCTCGTCATACAAATAGAAACATGAAATCTGTTGGCAGGTGAGGACCGCCTGGCCCATGCACTCTGCCTAATTTTCCCTACCTACAGGATCACCGTAGACCCTACTTGATCTCTGGGTCATTCTCCCTCCCCACCATTCTTTTCTATTAAGATTCCCTCATGCCTGTCCCATCCCTCATCAGCAATGTGACTTCACTCACTGTGACATCACTAGTAACCAGCATGGCAGCTGGCGAGTGGTTTTGATGTCACAGTCAGTAAGGTCACAATATCGATGCAGTACGGAGAGGAAGAGAACTAGATGTGGCAGCCTCCAGGCAGAGTAATGTTCCACACATCGCACCTAGTAATGCCAGACAGAAAATCTTCTAATTAGCCAAGAGGAAAAGAATAATGCAGTTGGCTACTTTTGAAAATAAATATTAATTTCAGGCAGTACACTGATTCCTTAAAATTAAATGTAGTATCCCTTCTCCAATCATGTTGCATAGTCTTCATTTTACAGTATATATAAGATAGGCAGCTTTTATAATTACCTAAGATAACTTCTATAATTACCTACTACTATGTTCCATTTCTTAGCGCTTGCCTGTTTCTGCTTTGAGAAAGTCTTTTATAGCATGCCCATTCAATTGTGGTAGTAGGGTCTGGATAGAATCCAAGCCCGGCTAATACAGTCAAACTTTATAAGGGGCCAAGATATCCCTCATGCTTGAGACGGTGTTTACCATACTATGTGTATTGTCAAAAGCGGGGGTCTATCGGGATGACGAACTGGGGTACCACTAGGAAGAAGCATGCAAGGTTGGATCTTCATTTTGATATCAGGCCACTTCAGAATTCTGGAAATCTTTGTACCTTGCCTGCAATCCCCCCCTCCCCCCAACAGCCCTTATATGTGGATATCTTGCATATATCAACTGACCAAGGTCATATATGTGGTATGGCTCAGGCTATGGTTGCACTTACACAGAAAAGAAAAATGACGATGCTGAAGGTTTATTTGTGTTGTGGGTTTTGTGTTTCTTTGCTCTACCTCCTCCAGGGCACACAAAGCTCCACTGCTGACCCAGAACTTGTCAGATAAGAACTGTAAAATGTTAGTACATGAAAAAAGCAGCAAATTCCTGGTTCAAACTGCTTGCACTGGAGTTTTATGGAACTCATCATGAGAAGGCTAAAATGCAATAACTTCATCCCTCTTTTCTTTCACCAGATGCTTTTTAAATGAACTATTTTGCACCAGAGGGATAGCTTGTGGACTATATCAACTGCTCTGTCCCCATCCTGACATCACCATGCCCTCTCCGGCATGGGACTTACTCCCCTAATGCCCCATGCTGCTTCCTCCTTCCCACACAGCACAGCATGGTAACTTTTACAGAGATGTGAGGGCCATTGGTATACGTGTGGGCTGGAGGCATCTCCCTAGTGTGTTAAGCTTTTGTTCCCCCCCTCAATATCCCTGCTACCTCCCTGCTACTAAGGTTGTCACTGACCTGCCTGAGGATGGTGGTGGTGGGGTCAGACATTGTATGGTCACCAACAATGTCTATGCCTCCCCAGTACACACAAGTAGTAGCAACATGGCAGTGGGAAGAGTGGCCACCTCCCACCAGAGTCCATGTCTACCTCTGCTTGCAACTGTCCCACCATAGGGAGATCTGTGAATTTTCTATTTTCCTCCATGATAGTACCTCTGCATTGTTGCTGTTTATCCCTGAAAAAAATGTGCATTACCATTATTTATTGTTAGGGTCCCTCTCATAACCCTGGCAAGATACCGGCATCTCTCTACTGGTATTTCTGTATTTACTGGTCATTGACTTGTACAGTCCCTTTTGGGGTTCATTGATGATGTTGTTCCAGGGTATAATTCTTGTCAAGTATGTGCTCTCACTGTTCATTATTTTGTGTTCATGCTGTTCTCTGTTATACGACACCCTGATCGCCCAGGTTGTGCCTGACAGCAGTCCCTGGGACCAGTGCACTCACCCGGTTAACAAACAAACAAATTAAAATAAAAATATATATTACCTCTGTAGCATGCTCAAGACTCCAATGGCCATCACCGGCCCAGTGCAGGGCTGGCCAAGTGAATGAGCAGTTGTGCTTCTGCACCTCCATGACAGCAACCTAGGGAATGGACAAGGGTCACTCGGTGGGCTGGCACAGTAAGGGAGGATCAACTGCCCAATAACAGCACTTCTTCCTCAGGGAGGGGGGACACCGGTTCCCACTGCAGATATTGCCACCTGGAGGAGGCGGGGCACAGCAGCGGTAAGGCTGGAACATGGTGTTCTGATGCACATGTCCTGATGCTCCAGTCCAGGGGAGAAAACTGGAAGAAAAAGATGCTGGGCTGCTCCAAGCTGGTGCCCCCCACAGTCTCATGCTTGTCTGACATGGCTGACTACCCACCCCGTGGGTTTTGTGCAAACGGTGGGTAACCGGTAAGTTCGTAAGAAGGTCAATGACAGGGCTGGGGGAGTGCCATCGGGCAAACTTGGGCAGGAGAAAATGCGGATTAAAAAAAGGGTGACTCCGCTGGCCTTGATCTGGCAGTTGGGACTGTGATGTGACTCCAGGTTGCCTCATGGCAATGCAATAGGCTACTGCTGGCACCATCCAGCTGGGCTTCTTTGGCATTATTATGTTTGCCAGTCAGGCACACTTGGCACAAAACAGAACTGCTTTACCTGACAATTTCGGGCAGTTACAAGAACGTGCAATATAAGGTAATAAAACCGATTAATAGAGCCATGCAGAATTTTCAAATTCCACCTCCCCTTGAATTCTGTAGAATTTTCAGAAACTCCACCAAATTCTGCACAACTGCATCAGAAGTGGAATTCTGAAATTCCAAAAGTGGAACTCTTTTAATAATCTGCGGTTTACATAAGCTGCAGAACAGTATCCTGAAATTTACATAAACTGCGGATTCATTTTTGAGAAACTGCAAATAATATTCCTTGGACTTTGTATAACTCAGCTTACAAACAAATGGTTTTCAGAATTCTGTGGAATAAATCAATTCTGAATAACATTTCAGAACTGGAATTGCCATTATGTATCCGTTCCATTGGAGGAATTCCACATTCCGCACAGCTCTACCTATTAATGCTTAATTTGCTTTATAACCCCCGCTATGGGCCAGGTCGGAACCTCCTTCCACCTACTGCCTACTTGCCCTTATACCCTCCAGTCGAGATCCACCAGCTATCCACTGGGACCACCGGCCCACCCACGATACATCACTGTGCTGTCCCCCTGGTTTGTCCCCCAGGACTAGGGTCATCTTTAGCACCATGGTGAGTCTCCCACTGCAGACATCTGGCCACCCATGGCGGAGATGAAGACCAGTGGCACTCCACCAATGGATGGTGCAACGAATCAGCCAGTGGAGGTGGTGGACTGGCAGAGGATTCATTCTCCAATCCTGCACCTCCATTTTCCATTTTTCTGGTCATCCCACCCCATGGCTGGGAGCATGTACAGGGATAGGCTACCAGGAATCCTTGACGCAGCCAATCTGGACCCACACTCACTATGCCATGCCCAGAAGCTGCTGTTCCCCTGCACCACCACTCATGTGCACCCAGGTGGTGGTAAAGCAGTGGGACTCAACACCTCCCTCCCCCATCAGAGGAGGAGAGTGTCCTCTTACATGCTCTACCACCCTCCCCCTGACTGGTCCTCCAACAGCCCGGGATCATTCCCAAACCTGGGTCAGCGGTGACACAAGCGGCAGCTCTACCACTGTGCTGGTGGGCTGGCCCTCCAGTGTTACGATCTAATATAAAAAACAGATGTCCAGCACTGTGCTGCTGGGATGGCTACTCACATTACCACGAGGGAGACCACTTGTCCCTGTACTAGAGGAAGAGGAGGAGTGTAGACAGTGCTGTGGAGGCAGTACATTCAAACTCCAGAGGGGAGATTGCACTCAGACCCTGTGTCTCAGAGTGGCTTTGACACTGTGAGTGACCACAAGATATCTAGCGCATGTGTAGGAAGGGGTTTTAGGGAGACAGTGGTTAGAAGCATGATAGTATGATTCTTGAAGAAGAAGAGCAATGCAGGTTACACAGCATGATTAGCAGAGTCATTACGGCTGATAAGTTTGGATGCGTACCCATATTTAAATTAGGTACAGACATCGCCATGCAGCAGGAAGAAGGGATAAGATGAACACAGAGTACTGTCACTGCAGTGCTTTGATGCCTGGACAACTACAGGTGCACCAAGGGCCTTTTGGTACTCCAGACATCCCTGCCCATGTGTTAGATCTGGAAAAGATGACAGGGAGACCCCCCCACAGTTGGAAGAAATCTGCAAAGACATCATGAGGTGGTATCTGGAGGATGGCAATGGGTAGCTTGCTGGTGGCACAGCAGATGTTCAGTTGGCAGTGCTGGTGGGCAGCAGCTGAAGCCTGAGGGACAAGCAGATTAGGATAAAAAAAAACAGCATAATTACACTTAGGCTCATTCTTGAAATTACACACTGGACAGGGACTCGAATGGCTTCATCTGATAAGTGGGAGCACAATATTTCCCTAAAATATCATTTGTTCATTTAAAAGGAAAAGTCCCCTCAACCTACTTTCTGTATACCTGTGTAGTTTGTAGGCATGAACAATGATTCCCTCTCTTGCATCCCCCTAATGTCACCCTAATTCAAATATGTAGAGAATACTGGATGGGCAACTATGCACAACCAGTGTGTTCTGCCACAGAGGGGTTCTGATTCCATCTGACCTTGAGAGTGAAGCTCGAGAGGTCCATGGGATTCAGAACCCTGAAGTGGCAGAACACACTGGTTGTGCATAAAGTTGCTCATCCTGTATTTTTAGTGTAGTATTACATGAAATGTGCACACGGTGGTTCTTTCATTTTCAGAATAAAATTGACTTGTGCAGTCTCTAGAGGTTTCAGAATGCCGCTGCTCCACAGAATAAATTCCATGACCTTTGAACTGTGGTACAACAGCATTTTGAAAGGGATATAATTCTATATAGTATAATGCTCTTCCTATACAATATAAATGAGGTTGCTTCACTCTGTTCTGCCCTGGTGCGAAAAACTGCTTGACCCCTTTCCAAAGGTCATAGCCCGACTCATGTAATGCATCCTGGAATTTTATGATGTTTTAGTGCCAAAGCCTGCAGTAGTTATACTGTGTTAGTCAGTGCTGTTGCTATCTTCTGCAGTCCCTATGTTCTTGTCTTATGCAGGCCATGAAACTTTTCAAGGCACAGTACGTGCCTTGCTGTTTTCTGTAGTTTAACGTGTGTCTGAGTTAGAAAACATACTTTTAGAGAATGCAGAGATTTCACAAGACATGTGACAGAACTGAATGAGTATAACCTGTGCTGGCTTGTGCAGGTATGCATAATCAACTTCCATGATGCCTTGCATGAGTGGGGTTATGACCTCTGCAATGGAGACAAACAGGTTTTCACACCAGGGCAAAACAAAGTGAAGCAACCTCATTTATATTTAAATTAGGATGAAATTAGGGGACCAGCCTGCTGGTGCAGGGGCAGGTTGCCTACCTGCGACGCCGGCAACCCGGGTTCAGGAATGGACATGGGACACTGGAGGCCAGATTGGGGGAGAAGGATTGAGCGTCCAATGACTGCTCTCCTTCTCCAGGAGGGAGGGGGATAGAGTGTTCGGTGCAATATGGACACCTAGCAGAGACTGGGTGTACTGATCACACTGACACCAAGTAGCTTAGGGGGGCGGGGTGGATGCTGGATGTCAATGCATGTCCCCTGCCCCACTCACTGTGGAAAAAAAGTGCTGCCAGCCACCCTAGATGAAGCTAGCCTTCAGCTTCAATTAGCTCCCAGGCTGGCCCTTCGACCTATCCTGTTGTCTGTGGCACTATGGGCCAGTGCTTCTTCCCAGCCTTGGGGGATAAGCCAGGGAGTATCGAAGAAGGCATAGCCATATGGGAGTGGAAGCAGGGGGTCCATGACCGGGCAGAGGTACTGGGCGGCTGGCGGCAGAAAAAGTATAATAAATAATGAAAAAAAAAAAAAAAAAAAGATGGCATTGGGGGATGCAAGCGAGAAAATCATTGTTAATGCCTACAAACTTCACAGGTATACAGAAACTAGGTTGAGAGAATTTTCCATTTAAAGGTTCCCTGACAACCCTCTCAAGCCTTAATTTGTCCCTAGATTAAAAAACACAAGTTATGACTGCTCACATTCTGTAGAGATTGCTGATACAGCTGGTAGTTTGATTCCAACTTCATTTTTTCTTTTTCAAAAGTAAAAAAAAAATGGATTATCCACCATACTGGAGTTACCACATAAAAACCTTTTTGTTTACATTCTTTGATCAATTTCCACTGCAATTTTCCTGGACTTAGGAATGCCCCGAACACAATCTAGCCACACATGATGCTGTGGGAGGAGAGGAGACTGTTGTATCTTTAGTGGCTGCACTGTTAGGGGGTGTGCCTAATATTCGGGATGCACGCAATGAGAGTAGATCAAGGATTTGAAGCAAAACAAGGTTGGGTAAAATTGCACCATTCCCATGCATTTCAGTTCTACTAAGAAAGGAAGCTGATCAAACAACCGACAATTCCAAAGCGTTTTTAAGAAGCTAAGCAATCATAAAATGTGGGGTTTCAACTAGAAATAGTGTCCCTTTAACACAACAGTGGATCAAAATCTCTTTTGCATTCTCCATTTGTATTCAACTGTGCAAAACACACAGCAGCCTAGCATCCCATATACCAGTATATGATAAATGATATGAATTATTCTGAAGAGCAATCCTCTTCTGCAAGATTTACAGACTAACAGGTGAACTGCGACTACGTTTTGAACTTAAAAGTAGCAAACCCTGGGTTTCTGGAACCAGTAATACAGTTGGTTGGAGGGTGGGTCTAAACAAAAGCACACTTAAAAACAAAAGCACTCATTTCCAAGGAGAGACACTTTTTTCTGTAAACAACAGACTAGTACTCATCTATCCAGATAATACAGAAGTGCGTCACAAAATCTTGATCAGGAATTATAAGTCAGAACAGGAAGAGTGGTGATATGAAGAGCTCTCAATATTGCACTTTTACCTAAATAATTTAATACAGTCCAACTTCAAGGCAGTCAAAAAAACTGACTAACTTCCCATTGAAAATCAAACAAGAATTCGCTGGGCACAACATCATCTGTGAATATTGGCAACTTCAAAATAAAAAAAACAGAAATATTTAACACAGATTTAAAATGCAACTGATATTCTCTTAATCCCATTAAATATCCTACAAAAATCTCTTACATTCATATTTATTTACATTTACAAAAAAAAAATTAATTGCATTATATGTATACAATTAACACATAAGTTACACTTGGGAGAGACTTTTTACAACCATTGAAACCACAAGGCCAAGGCAGACAGTAAAACAGAAGCTGAGGATGATATGTTACAACAGAGAAAAAAATATGGCAGAAGGAGATAGCAAGGTATTGTACTGTTCAATAAGATGCAACTGTCTCCAAGTAGAAGTTCGGGTTGGGTTTTCTTTGTCTAAGTCATATGTGCCTCGTAGTTACTGCGTAGTGGCTTTCATCCTCCATCACGAATCCGGCAGAGACAGGATGTGTTAGTCCCGAAAGGCAGCAAGCATGTGTCCATAAAGGTAGTGGGAATGCACTGTAAAAGCAAAAAAAAATCTGAATAAAGGACCTATGATAAGACGTCAGACCTCATTTTCAGCTGTGTCTGAAATATTTGTATTGCTATTAAAGGGGAACAGTCACCACCAAGGGTCCCCATACTCCAGTGTGGGGCTGGTCCCAATGTGCACTTTGTGTGCCAAAAACATTTTGGTTTACTCTGTTTCCTGTAGTATAGTAGACTGTATCAGAATAATTATGCTTACTTGTAGGCTGACATCTGTTCCTACAAATCCCATAATCCCCTACAGCTGACATCAGAGCAGTAGGCAGCAGTGAAAAGATTCAATAGACTGCAGTGCATGTTAGAGTTTGTATCAGCTCTCACTGGTGTAGCCAGAAATGTCCGTTTTGTACACACAGTCTTCAACAGTTACACCCCCCAATTAAAATATGTACATATCCTCTCCAAATGGTACCCATTTCCAAACAAATCAGATTGTTGTCAGATGATTCCTCTAATCTCTAAAGAGGTTATATGTATCTGTCTCCTAAACAACAGAAGTTTAAACAGAGACACTCTTCAGTGGCCTACACTAACCCAGATACTACAGATCAGAATGAAAATGTTAACAGAAAGGAAAATGGTTCGTAACAGGCACTCAACAAAACTGTACACATATGTGTACAGTGAGTATGCCTGCCTACATCCTTGTCAGCTCTGATCTTTTGTTTGCTGGTCCCGCTGTCCTCTCTGGGCTAAGTAGCCACAGAGGACTGCACTTAGCCCCTGGAGAAAAGCAGAACCAGAAAACATCTGATCGGATGTTATCAAAGCTCTAACATGCACTGCAGGCTTTTGAATCTCCCACTGTTGCCTGCTGCTTTGATGTCAGCTGCAGAGGATTCTGGGATTTGTAGGAACAGAAGATGTCAGCCTACAAGTAAGCAAAATTAGTCTAATACAATCAACTATATACTACAGTAAAAAGAAAGAACACCAAAATGTTTTTGCACACAAAGTGCACATTGGGACCGGCCCCTTGCATGCACCTGGGACTCTTTGTGATGACTATTCCCCTTTACATACTAACAAGTGGTCCAGAGGCATCTGAACTTTGATCACAAAAAGCAGCTTTTGCACCAAAAGAACTTACACTTGCGTCATTTATTGACTACAAGTTGCTGCAAATCACAGATACGCGCGGAACATACCTGTACGTCTCCCCATTTTGGAAACCCTGTTCCAAGTACCTATGTAAAAAAGCTGACTGAATTCCTTCCATACATGAAAACTGTCTCACGTCTTCTAGAAAATTTCTCTAGAAAAGTGCGCTTTTGTCCACAAGATCCTTTTTAGCACAATCCACCATCTTTTGACTAAAGTACTGTCCTTATGTGATGCAAATACTGGCCTGCAATCCGCTAACAAAAATGCTGTCAAATTGGAAACTTACAATGACTTGGAATTAGAGCTGTATGGGATCTTCAGAATCCCCTTTCCGCCAGAATTCCACAGAATTTACGAAATTACAACTAATGCTACCAAATTACATCATCTCAAAATGAAACGTTGTTAAAAACTGTGGCTTAGAAATCCTCAGTTTACATAACTGGACAACATTACTCAGCAGTTTATGTAAATTACAGATTGATTTTCCACAAATCGTAGGATACAATTTGACTCAAAATATGCAGTTTATCATTACTTGTGGGGGGGGGCAGGACTTTCATAACTCACTCTGGACGCTGCCTCTTGCGCGTTATGATCCTGCCCCCTCACGCTTGAAGACAAATTGCGTATTTTGAGTAGGCCTATTGCACATCCCCTATTTGGCACACCATCAAATCTCCTGATAATTAGGGCCCCTAGTGCTCTACGTCTCTTTGTCCTGATTTCTGTGGCAGGGCGCTTTGACTTTTCCAGCAGCGTTTATTTATTTCTGCGACAGAACACAGTCCTGCAACTGGCTGAGCTATGATGTGATGACTTCATCGATGTCATCACATGCCGAGCATAGAGGAGAGGCTTCAGAATACATGAGCTAGGAAGGGAATCCAGGCACTGCAGAAAAACGTATACTTAAATGAAAATTCACCATGAACAATAAATTCTGCGGCACTGTGTTTATTCTTCAGCATGATGCAAATTCTGTGGAAAATTCTGCAATTGTGGAATCGCAGAATTCCAGGGGCTTTGCAGATAATGTTTATCCAGACATTAGATGTGTCACAGTTCCTATCCACAACATAAGAACCAATCAGAGGGCTCCTTTCACAATGCTGATGACATCTGGATAACCCTATTGTCATGCGGCACGAAGTCAGCAGTTGAAAGCAAAGAGAAACAGTTAATCTTCATATTGACCACAGATTTAAAAGTTAAGGCTTTTAAACTTATCTTGTATCCATCAAATACATAACGGTTTGCCTCAAAATACACAATATATTTTCAGTTGTGAGGGCACAGGACTTTCATAATGAATATATGGCCTCACCGCTCGGGAGGTAGGGTCTTGCTCCCTCATACTTGCAGATTAACTGCATGTTTTGAGTCAGGCCATAGTGCATCCAGTATTAATCAGACATTTGTGAATACCATGTATAAAAATAAAAGCGTGCCAGCAGTGCCTGTGAGTACTGGTGCTTGGGCTTATAGTGGATGTGGATGTAAGTGAAGACATGTTACTCCTATTTTATACAGGGGATTGGAAAACATATAGCCAGATAAGTGACAGAAAGGCATAACTCTCAGACTTGCTTCGTTATAGAAATGAAGCCCACACCATACAATAAGAGGAACTGATTATAGCATTCAAGACATCCAGTATGCCCAATCACTACAAAAAAAGTTTGAAAAATCAAAGCAAAGCAAGGATTAAGCACCCATGGATATACATATTAAACATCATGGGAAAAAAACAACAATGAAAGCCAAGACTGAAAGACATGCCCACATCAAGGTCAGGGTAGACAGCTCACTCCATTAGTTGCAAAGCGTTATACAACAATAAAGGAGTTAAACACCTAATTTAAAACGGGGGGTTATTTCATACAAATCAAGTTTTTAAAGCCAGGTCTGCTAGCCCCTAAAGGCAAACAGATAGGGAAACAGACAGATACTACAGATTTACTTTGTACAGACACGGGATTCATACACGGACTACGCTTATACTTACCCTGAGTCAGTGCTGACTCACTTAAGCATTTGAATATCAGCAGGAGTATGTCCGAACTGTGGTTGTGTCTATTCTTTGTGACCCTGATGCTCCCACTGTAATTCAGTCAAAGCAAACAAAGCAAAAACACACACACCATGCAGTAAGTATGGAAGCAAACTCAAGCCTGAAAAGCCAAGCTCTGCTCATGTTTATCGGTTAATGGTCAGTTTCAGACGTGCTGCAGCAAACTCTGTTTTAAAACCATCATTAAGAATTCAACAGAAAGGTGTCTATCATGGTCTTCTCAGCAATGGCTAAGCACTTTGGCCATGATTTTCCATTGGGTGGACGCAGCACTTGCCTCCATTTTTCAGACGCATGCGTCTAGATGTCTGCATCATATTCACAGACATCTGGAGGCAACTGCAACAGTTCCAGCAGTTTACTGCATTTACTACTACAACTGCGGGAATCTCATCTGTTTGTCAGATGCAACTGTGGGCTTCCATCCCAAAAGTTAGACCAACTTTTTGTGCTCTAACTATTCGGGTGGAATCCTGCACTTGCATCTGAGAAACGAATGCGAGTCTTTGAAACTGCCGCCACTTGTTCCTTGCTAACGGATGAGACATACAAAATTATTTATTTTATAACAACTTTTAAGAATTTAGATAATACCAAATTATTGTTGGAAACACCTCTTAGAATACAAATACAGTATTCATTTCACGGAATGCACTGCCTACTGATTGAATGCAGTCAACACATGTGGCTAAATGCCTATATTACACTGTATAGCAATATGTATACCCTAATGCAATACTTTAAACATGTATATGCTACAGCTTTTTATTTTATTGCTACTTTGTGAGGAAACGGGCTTTGATTTAATTGTAAAACAATACTGAAAATATTAAGTTAATGCAGTCACTAAGTTAACCTTTCTGTTTAATATTACAGTGATAACACCATGGTAGTCTGGGTTTACAAGGCAATAACTGGACTGCCCTCTCTGTTTATTAACCCACCTGGTCTAGTTATTACCAAGGAAAGACAGACCATTATGGATGTTATTGCTATTACACTGAAACAACCTGAAATCTGTCTCTGTGCCGCTATAGCATGCCTGTGAGAAACCAGGAACTGTGTCTCATAGTTGTACTGTAGAGTTGCTAGATGTCTCTGACTGGCTGCTGCATGCTGAAATGGGAGGGCAGACTGGGCTTGCTGTCTGTTTGACTAAGTACAACACATAGCAGCCAATCAGAATGCAGAGTCACTGTCTCATTATTTAGTCTACTGTCCGGTTTTCATAGAATAATGGGACATCAGCGCTGCATTCTGATTGACTAAGAGGGATCTTTTCCAGTACAGTGTAGCAATAATAGCATAGTGGTGGGGGTTTGTGAGGTAGTAACCATATCCGGGACTGCATAAACTCTGAAGCAACAGGCCAAGGTGATCTTAAGTTCCCAGATATTATTACTGAGTTTAACCCCAGCACTATAGCCATTATACTGAAAAATAAATTTGAATAAAAAAAAAAATGTGTTTGATGAAATGTTAACAGAAGTTAAAATGAGCTTTCTGTTGCCATTTTTATTGTACAGATTAGTGGCACAATATTGACAGTGAAGAGCAGTTTGTGGGCATTAGCCAATCAGAATGCAGGAATTAGCATACCGTTGCATTATTGAGTTGACTGTCCGCTTATGGCAGAATAGCAGGACAGTAGCTCGCTATTCTGATGGGGTGATGGGGAATGTTACCAGTATAATGTGCAGCAGCACAAAGGGTGAAAAGGATTTACTCTACATGGCAGCCATACTTGTTTTGTTGAAGATATGGAAACTACCCCATAGCTATGTAATGAGAGATCATATATGTTATGGGAATATCAAAATTGAATTATGGCAGATCTAAAGTATCTGTCAGATACTAGATAAATTAATTTATGACCCACTTAATACAGATAAAAATTAATTCTATGATAGGAATATTATATTGGTTGAGGAGTCTGACATCAAATGATAACTTTCAGATCCTGGGCATCATTACTGAAAACCGAGTATTGTATTTGGGATTTTTATAAACTTGGGCACATCATCATCAATGGTGATAGGAAACCATTCTTAAATATCTGCAAATTCAAAGGATTCCTTGTCCCTTTCTTTTAATCCTGTTATTTTACCTTTTTACTGCTACAGATCATGCATAGCATTTTCCCCCATTAGTGCCTACACTGCCGTTTCCAGCTTCCATAGACATTATTTTATGATGTCACTTTAGACTATCCCAAAATGTTAACTAGTCAATGTGGAACAATGAGAACAGACATCTCACAGAATGCCCAGAAAACACTGGAAGAGAGAGTTATAACTAGCAAAGGGCACGAATCAAAGAAACACAGATTTTATCACCAAAAAAGGACATTGAGACCCAACCAATCTGACCCCTGTCCATCACTGCTGACCCTAGTTGGTCATAGGTGTCACTCCCTCCCCCCCATTCCTCTGCCTAATATGCTCTTCTGCCTATCGCACCCATGCTTGAGGCTCCCCACTGTCTTTGCACCCTACAAAACGGAGCCATCCCCTCGTGTGACTAGCTGAGCAAAACATAACCCTGATCACTGCATTTTACAGTAATAAGGATTTTCCCTAAGAGTTGCCGTACTTGACTACAGAAAATATTTAACCCACCTTACTGGCAGTAACTCCACTTTTCTATGTCTGTACAGTCCCCTCACCAAAAAAAAACAACGGACATGACAGCACCCATTAAAATTTCCATACTGATTTTTACACCATTCATTTTTACTATCAAGTATCAACTTTATTTGTCAGTGTCATCTTCTAAACGTTGAGTGCTGACTGATTAAAACAAAATGCAGTATTGGCTAGCAAATGCCCAGTGAATAATCCGATCATCATAATACCCTCAGTAGTCGCAGTCAGTATAGCAGAATTTTGCTCTAATCATTCATCATAAGTTGAGAAGCTCCCCACAGCCATTTTCAAGGCTCAAGTCTGAGTTTTTGTCGAAACATGCAACTTTTTCTTCTGCTCCATCCGACCTCATAGCTAAATATTGTTGTGTACCATCCCACCCCATTGCTAAATATAGTTGTGTACTGTGTGAATTACGTTCATTCTTACAAACATAATTATATATTGCACAGAGAACTGCACATGTAAGTAGCTGCTGTCTCGTGATGTCTCTCTAATACAGACACTGCTCTTTCTTAGCTGCACAAAAAAAGAGCACAGGCAGCTAGACAGGAACCAAAATATGATTCCAAAGCTCATTTAATCAGAAACAAACCTTTAGAAAAACAACTCATGTGATTTTTGTAACCTAAAAACAGAAAAAACAAGAAAACTCGCACACGATGCCAACTCAAAATCTATGACTCGCCTGTTATTTCAGTTGCACGTGCAAATAAAAAGCAAGCTGATGCCATCACAAAACATCTCAATGTTTCACACTACCACTTTGTGAACGTGAAACATTGAGACATTTTGTGGAGGGGTTGGCTTCCACCAGCTACTGAAATAAATGGTGAGTCATAGACTCTGAGCTGGCGTTGTGTGTGAGTTTTCTTGTGTTTTTTCTAGTTTCAGTTATAAATGTGCACACCGGCACTCTGAGCTGTCCTTTTTGTTTTCATTCATTTTTGTAACCTCTTACATTTCTTCAAGATGTAGCAGATACAACTTACAAGTGTAGCCTTTAAAGGGTTTTATGTGATAACAGCAACTTCGAAATGGCGAATCCGGAATTATGAAGGAATTTCAACAAGGACAGAAACAGCAACTATTTTTCTTCAGGGGGCTTTACCCCACACACACACACCTTTCTTACTTAGATAACCAACTCTGAGGTTATAGCACCTTAAGGAGGAGGTAAAACGTCTCTTGCCATTTCGTCATCGATGAAATTCCATCGCCGACGTCTGGACTCACTGTTTCGGAGTCGCTGACTTCACATGCCACCCATTTAAAGATATTTAAAATAGTTTCCTGTCTACTTTATGAATGATTCAGGTACAGCCTAAACAACATTACTGAACTGTGCCCCCTGGGTTTTTCCAACTGCTGTCTTCTTATTAGTGATATCTGCGAAACTGTTTAATGCAATTGGAAACTCCATTAATTGTTCAAATCACAGGAAAGGCTGAGCGCCATTCACAGTGAATATGAAACTTAAAAAGAGTATGGACGATCTATTCTAAATAACCGTACAGGAACATTTACTATCTGTGTTAGAAAACTACAAGTGATATCTGAAGCTTTTCCTTTGGCTAAGACCCATGCATCTGAAAGCTCAGTATTACCTTCAGGCGGCATCTTCTTGGGCTGAACAGGTGGAGAGGGGACTGGCATGGCTGTTACCCTAAACCCCGCTGGCAATGTTTCCGCAGCTCCAGGCATCATGCCCATGGTGTGAATATCTCGAGGTCGAAAACGCTTCCTCCAAGATGGGGCTCGTCTAAATGATTTCTCATCTCCCTGCAATGATGGTTTCCTTTTTAAGCATTTTATGAAAATAAGCTGCATGTTGCTGCATATGCATTCCATACAAATCCTTAGTTAATTTAAATTTATTTTCACATTCTTGTGCATTTTTGTCCATTTGAGAATAAAGTGTATTTTTAAAAAGCACAGTTCTATGAATGGAAATAGAGCTTTCTATGCATTTTTATAATTCTCAGACTATTTACTTTTTACATTTTTTATAAAGAATTTTTTTTCTCAGAGCTCAAATATCATTGAGAGAAGTCATTCTTGCAATAATTCAGACATTACTTTAGCTAAAAAATACAGTTAAATAAAAATTAAATCTGAAAATTTAGAGATGTCCTAGGAACAAAAAATATATAACTAACTAAAAATTCTTTATTTGCTCTTAAAACATGAATGGAACCATGCCTCTAATATTTGATCATGAAAGATTCAAGCAGATGAAGACATCATATTTTCATAAATGCTTCAGAAATAATGAACTAATATACATTATATGAAATATGTACAGTGAACGAAAACATTAATATCTATGTCTGTTTCCAAACATAACATTTACCAAATGTTGTGGTACACCTTTTATTAGTACTGGGTAAAATAAGAACTCTGCTATGTCAATTTTGAAAAAATTACTCTTGACATGAAAAATTATGGATTTTTGGAAAATTTAGAAATATAGAAACATAGACTGTGCTGGCAGAAAAGGACCACTTGAATCATCGAGTCTACCCAGATCGTGCCTGCCTAGTCTGCCTCTGTAGACTCTGACTGATCTCCGGTGACCCTTCTTCCTCTTTTCCAATTCACTAATATTCCCCAATATGTATGTCATGCATGCTTGAAGCCTCTACTGTTTTCACCTCCACCACTTCCACTGGCAGTCTGTTCCAGGCATCTACCGCTCTTTCAGTGATGTAGTACTTCCTCACATCCCTCTAACTTCCACCTCCAGCGTCATTACATGCCCTCTGGTCCTGGTGGTCTTGTTCATCCCTGTGAGGTACCTGTAGGTCTCTATCATGTCCCCACTTGCTCTCCTCTCTTCCAGGGTGTACAGTCTCTCCTCATAAGGCTTTTAGTGCATACCCTGCACCATTTAGTTGCCATCCTCTGGACTATCTCCACCAGCCTCCAGAACTGGACAAACACGCCAAGTGGGGTCTCACCAGTGAGTGATACAGTGGCAACACTACCTTCCTCCTCCTGCTGGAGATACAGCTCTCAATGCATCCCAACATCCTACCTACTGTTTTGTCACACTGCCCTGCCACTTTGAAGTCATCAGACATGAGAACCCCAAAGTCCCTTTCCTACTTGGCGACTGACAGTCCCCCCCACCATCTTATACTCAGTTCCTGGGTTCCTATGCCCTAGGTGCATAATTTTGAATGTTTTGATGCTGAACCCCAACTGCCATGTTTTTGACCACTCCTTGAGTTTCCCAAGATCCCTATATAATCTTTCCACCCCTCCTGATTGTCAACCCTATTACCGATTTTGGTGCCATCAGCAAAATGGCTTAACTTTCCTTCCAGTTTATCTGCAAAGTAACGTATGAAGACACTGAAGAGGACCTGCCCTAGTTCTGAACCCTGCAGCACCCTGCTGGTCACTCTTCCAACCTTAGAGTGAGCACTGTTAACCACCACTCTCTGTCGCCTATCTGTTAACCAGTTTCTACCCCAGTTCATCATTGAACCATAGATTGATGGAACATTATAAGATCTATCAATCAGCAATAACCCGTAAGAAGGCTAAATTCCTGTCCAGGGAGATTGCTGCTGCACGGAATCGACCAGCTCAGCTCTTTCAGACTGTGGACAGACTGTGCAATCCAGTCTGTCTTCAGTCTGGAAGAGATTTTTCATAAATAAAGTGTGATGAGCTTGCTCGATTTTTTGTGGATAAGGTTGCCAGCATCAGGGCGGGGATTGGCCCAACTCCCTCTATGAGGGATTGCGGATATTGGCGGGAGGTTGCGTGCACCTGGTCTGTCTGGTCTGACTTCAGCCGGCTGAAATTCTTGGACATTGTGAGGATTGTCCAGACTTTGTGACCAACCAGCTGTAGTTTGGATCCAGGCCCTATGCCGCTATTGGTACACTGCGTAGATGCTATCTTCCCAATCCTTGCTGAAATTGTCTGGTGTTACCTGGAAAAGGGGGGGGGGTTCCTGATCCCCCTCAAGGAGGCAGTCATTCAACCACACCTTAAAAAACCTTATTTGGATCCAGACTGTCTAGCAAACTACACACCTGTCTCTAATCTATCCTTTGTGGGTAAGGTTATTGAGAAGGTGGTTGCGTTGCAGCTGGATGACCATCTTACAACCCACAATGTCTTGGATGCTCTCCAGTCTGGGTTTAGGAAGAGACACAGCACTGAGACCGCCCTTGTTCAGGTGTTAAATGATCTCCTAATAGCGAGAGATCGAAAGGCTCATACTATCTTAGTCCGTCTTGATCTCTCGGCGGCATTTGACACTGTAGACCATTGTTTGCTTTTGGAGCACCTGCAGCTTTTCTGTGGACTATCTGCCACAGTTTTGAGTTGGTTTCAATCGTTCCTCATGGGCAGGTCACAGAGGGTGGTCACTGGAATTTATTCCTCTGATGCCCTCCCCCTGTCCTGTGGGGTGCCGAAGGGCTCCATATTGGCACCCATGTTGTTTTCAGTGTACATGTTGCCATTGGGAGATATCATTAGGAAATACAGTTTGGGTTTTCACTGCTATGCAGATGATACCCAACTGTATATGTCCTTTATGCCCGGACAGGATGATGCAGTCTCTGTGCTTAACAACTGTCTAACTGAGATCAAAGGCTGGATGAGCACTAGCTGGCTAAGGTTAAATCCAGACAAGACTGAGGTGTTCGTTGTGGGCCTGGGTCATTCAGAGGTGGGCCCTGGGACTGGACATCCTTCGGGTTTATGGATTGACGGTGTCCAGCTCACAACCTCAGACCGGGTGCATAACCTGGGTGTTATTTTCGATAGCAGTTTGACTTTGAAATCTCAGGTCTCCGCTGTCGTTAAATCTTCCTTTTACCATCTAAGGAATATCACCCGGGTGAAACACCTGGTTCCTCCGGCTGACCTTCCTACATTGGTCCACGCCTTCGTAACCACCCGCCTTGATTACTGCAATGCTCTCTACCTAGGGCTTCCTGGGGTTGATATCCGCTGCTTGCAGCTGGTGCACAACGCAGTGGACAAGCTATTGACTGGTACGTCTAGGACCAGTCATATTATGCCTGTGCTGCGCGAACTGTATTGGCTGCCTGTACAGTGGCAGATCACCTTTAAGGTCGGCTTGCTGATCTGTAAAGCCCTACACGAGCAGGGACCCTGATATCTGCAAGAGCTCCTTACTCCCTACTGCCCCTGCTGCTCACTCCAATCTGCCAACGAGGGATTGCTAGAGATTCCCAGGGTTTGTTAAAAAACATCTGGGGCACGTGCTTTTTCTTATGCTGCACCCACCCTGTGGAACTCTCTACCTCGTCGGTTAAGAGAATGCCCGAACGTCACGAGTTTTAAATCGGATTTTAAGACTTATTTGTTTTATCAAGCTTTTCCTATATGATTTGTATTTATATTAATTTGTTTATACTGTATTTTATTGTAAAGCGCCTTGATAATTTGAAAGGCGCTTAAGAAATACATTTTATCTTATCTATCACTTTGGATTCCACCCCTAGGCTGCTCAATTTCTGAATCAGTTTTCTGTGTGCATACTGTCGAAGGCATTGCTAATGACCAGACAGACCATGTCCACTGTACTCCACTGATCTATTTCTATGGTCACTCAGTCAATGAAATCAGTCAAGCTGATCTGACATGACCTCCCCCCAGGAATCCATGCTGCCTTTGCTCTTGCAGTCTCAGTGATTCTATTAATTTCTGCACCACTGAGGTGAGGCTCACAGAGCTGTAATTGCCAGCCTCTTTCCTGCTGCTGCTCTTATGTAGAAGGATCACATCTACTCTCCTCCAGTCCTCTGGAACCATGCCTGATTCCAGTGAGCTATTGAATAAGGCCATCTGCAGGGCAGCCAGCATTTCCCAGAGTTCTTTTAGTACCTCTGGATGTAACCTGTCTGGTTCAATAGCCTTGTCAACTTGGAGAGCTGCAAGTCCCTTCAGGACTCTTTTTCTTTTCAAAACAGACTTGAGTCTGCCTCCTTCCCCTTGTTTCCGCTGCTCCCTGGTGATCTATCCCCACCCCCATGAAAATTGAGCAGAAGTACCTGTTTAGAATGTTTGATTTTTCTTGGCCCCCTTCTGAACAGTCTCCCTCTGCTATCCTCCTTATCCTTACTACACTTTCCCTTGCTTTCTTCTTCCACTTACGTACCTGCAGGAAGTCCCCATTTTCTACCCCTTTGGCTATCCTTTCCTCTGTTACCTGGTACACCTGCCTTTCTTCCACCCTCTTAGTTTCCTTATACCTCCTGAATGCCACCCTTTTTCCCTCACCACTTCCCTAGAGTGCCATAATGGTCTCTTTTTCCTTCTACTTTCATTTACTTCCTTCATGCAGTGGTTTTTGTTAATTACTTCTGCCCCCCCTTATTTGTCCCCGCTATGCCACTACCTCCCTGACAGTCCTACCCCACACATGGCGCAGTTTCTGCAGCAGTCTCCCATTTCTTTAAAATCTGCTCTCCTAAAATCCAGGATCCTCATACTCATACAGTTTGCCTCTGCCCCCCACCTTAATGTTAAGCCACGCTGTATGGTGATTACTGGTACCTAGGGGACTGCCCACTGTGACGTCCGCAATGCTGTCCCTGTTGGTGAGCACCAGGTCCAGCACTGCCCAGCCCCTAATGGGTTCATTGACCAGCTGCCTGAGAAACGGCCCCTGTAGGGAATTAAGGATGGTCCTGCTCCTTGCTGAGGTTGCAGCTAGAAGGCTTCAATGTACATCTGGCAGGTTGAAGCCCCCAGTAGCAACACCTCCCCCTTATTTTCCACCCTGATAATGTCTTACCCAAGTGCTTTATACAGCTCCTCTCTGTGTGCTGGATGTCTGTATACAACCTCTGTATGTATGGTGGCCCAAGTTACGGGCTCCAGAATGACCACAGTGCTTCCAACCCTACCTTTCCTCCAGGTTCCGCTGTATTTCTGTAGCCTTTATTCCCCTCATTCACATAAAGTATTACCCCTCCTACCTTCCCTTTCTCTCCTGAACAGAGAGTAGCCAGGGTATGGCCATATCCCTGTCAAGATTGTCAGTGCACCAAGACTCCGCTGTGGCCACCAAATCCAGGCTAGCCTCCTCCATGATGGCTTCCAGGTCCTAAATTTTGTTTCCGAGACTTCTTGCATTGCTGCACATGGCTCTCCTTACCTTACTCCCTCACTGTCTGCCTCCCTGCTTTCTCTACCCCCCCCACCTCCACCTGTGCCATTCCCTGAAGCTCCCTCAAGCTCCCACTGGTTTAGTAACATTTCTGCAATGAGTAAATTGCAGGATGTTTAACATGAAAGTCAAGTTAAAGTACATATTTTTTATTTTATTGTGGAAATAACTGGATTGTCATTGACTGTGACTCGCTGACTACTGTACAAACTCAGAAATGAAGGCTAAGACCATGTCATTTTCAGGTTTTCCACAGAATTTGGTGTGTTATGCATCAGAATTCCATAATTAATGCTAATTTCCCATGGAAACTGCACTAATTCACAGACTACTACAGAGTTTCCAAATATGGTATTTCACAAAACCCATGGAAACGATATCTCCATATTTTACCCAACCCTTGCTTTTATGCCACCTAGTAACAAACACAGTCAACACAACGCCTCTTGCTTAGTGAGAGACTGATAAGACAGATCAAAGGGATGGGTTGGCCGACATGCAGTCTAGCCATTAATAGCCTAAAAACTGAACCATATCAAATACAAAAGGGTACCTAGTTATATTTTGTGGATGACTTTAGCTGCACAACTGGCTATTCTAGTGGCAAATACTGTAATTCATATCAGATAAACCAGGATCAGGATATGATGCTCTTTCAGGGCTGGTCAGCAACCATTTTTCATTTATATAAAGAATAGGTATCCTTTCTTCTTTTCTTCTTTTTTTTTTGAACTTTATCTTTATTAAGCTTTCTTTTGTAGATACTGAATACATACAGTAGTAGATTCCAAATATTGACAAAACAGCATCTTGTTAGCACCCAGATTTAACAATCTAATACATTCGTTACCACATTTGGGGGAGATCAACATGTATATTTAAAACACTTTATAGTAGTACTTCGGATATGCTCACCAAGCTATGACGAGTGGAATAAAACTACGTAGATAATATCCAACATAAACCTGACATGACACTACTTAAGTCACTACTTCCACTTATTTAGTCTTATATTAAGGAATACATACATGTTTTGCAATCATTCCCCCTTAAATCTCCCACAACTCATACCCACCAAACGTCACAAAAATGAAAATGACCCACAGACTGTGAGCCAGATCCCTTCTAATACACTAATACTTGAGATGTTTCCCGCTTCTGGACATACAACATTTTTCAACAGCGCCATACTGGAAAACAAAATTATCTCTCAGCGAACTCTCCACTGTAGAAACATACCCGTCCCCCAGTGTACTGACCCCAGCCAACAAATTCAACAATTACATTTTAATGGATTTTCGATATATTAACTGGTAACAGTCAATATTATGACTACTGGGTCAGGGTTTTCCTTTCTTCTTTTTGATATAATTAATATGAATATGAGGAGCAAATATAGGAGCCTGTTCTGCGAGAGGCGACGCACAGATCCTGAAACTAGATATTATCATATATACAACAGGAGTAAGGGTTAAAATGACAAGATACAAAAAAAATCTTAGCCAGTGACATCAGTAACAGCAGCATATCAAAAAATATTATAGTGTATGGTAGAACATTGTTGTAGGCAGAAATCCATCCCTAGAACAACATTGTGCTGCAGTAGCTACGTCATTTTGCCGTTGTGTTGCACTAGCGATGTAACTATTGCAGCGCAACAACACATAACGACTTCACACACTGCCTTTTTTCAAACTATGGCATCCAATGAAGTGGCCATGGCAGTGAGAGAGCTGACCACAGAAGTGAGTGGTGACTGAAAGAACCACAGTGGTCTGTATTGCACTCAAGCCCTGCAAGTGGAGCATGGTGGAGGATGTTTTTTTATATCTGCTGGGCACAAGCTTGCGGTAATGGTTGCCCATACACTATAAAAGATTTTGTATGGGCAACGATACACATATAAGGCTATGTTTCAGTTCTGAGGTTTCCATGGTAACAGAAGACCGCTTGAACTGCTCTCTCGAGGTCTTATGTTACCATGTAAACCTCTCAATTGAAACAAAGACTTGCTGTGTATGACTGCTCATACACAATCCTCTATGTTGTTACTGTTGTCACAATGGCTATTTTTAAGGTTACTGCCATCACTGTGGAATGCAGAACAGTCAGAAAGCAGTTTCACAATGCTGATGACATCACAATGCCTAGTGCAGCTCTGAAGCCAGCTGTTAAAATAAAAGAAAAACTGCAACATCTTCAAACTGCAGATTTAAAAGCTATAACTTATAAACTGCTGTTGTAAATATCAAATATGCATTAGCCTGACTCAAAATAAGCAATTTATCATCACTTGTGAGTGGGCAGGATTTCCATAACTCACTCGTGGCTCTGTCACTCATGAGTTATGGTCCTGCCCCCTCAAACTTGAAGATAAATTGTATATTTTGAGTCAGCCCATTGCACATCCCTATATATAACTGAAGCCATCACCACTATATAAAACAAGTCAAAAACTCTGCAAGAGAGACTATCACAAACACAGGGCTAGGGAAATCATTTCTATGAATGGAAAAGTTCAGAAGGAGTGTAGAAACACAGTAGTCCTCATTCTGACAGTTATTCATTGTCCAGTCATCAGAACTAGATGCTATATCTCAAACTTGCATTCCTTGATTTCACGGCGACTACACAAGAAATCTATCATTTGCCAGCCTGTGTGAGGCTAGCCCCCACAGCGGACATTACCTAATACAGATTCAGGAGTGCTAGCAAGCAGCTACTCAAGGCGCCTCACTAGGAACATAATAGAGGTGCTACAGTTTGCAGAACAGTCTGCAGGTCTTTTACTCACCTCTTCAAGCCGCCTGTCTGTTCCTAAGTCCAACAGGTTGTTAAATTCCCTCTCCAGAACCTGTCTTGCCTACAAACAACATCAATGAGAGAAACAAATGAAATACAAACATGACAATTATTTCTGAAACATCTTAAGGGAAAGCCTTGAAAAATTGAAAACTATATCATTATTAACCTATAAAACTATATTTAGAACAATTAAAGAACTAGCAACACCAAAAACAGCAGGCAGACATTTTTAGTAATTTTTAAAAGTAGAGTCCCTCATTACTTCTTATTCTTGAAGTGATTTGCGCCTCATTAAATGGTTTTCTACCCAACAGATTTGGGTGTGATGTTAAAACCAGTGTTTACTTGGAAACAGACATACCTACCTCTGTTCCTTCGACTACATCATCATCATGTGACCTCCCTCATTGTAACAGCACACGTCCTGCTGCCTGGTTGGTAACGTGTCACAAGTTATCAAAACAGCAGCAGTAGGTTGACTCTTCTTAGTTACTTTAGTTGCTAGTGATGTCACAGGCAGTGAGGTCACAATGCTGATGATGCACAGGAAGGAACAGAGCTCACTAGAGTATGGTCAATGGAGGGAAAAGAACTGAGGAAGGAAGGGGCCACCCACGATTATATAGGAACAGCCTACATAGGATGTCATCGCGGGTGGCCCCTAGTAGACTGTTTGCAAAAAGTTTCTGTGTGGTCCAAGTGCCTGAAGCCTATAGTTCCACAGGTGTGGACTGATAAAAGAATTATCCTCGAAGAAGATCAGAGCTCACTATGTCAGCCTCCACATGGACTTTTGTTCTGCACATCACACATAGTACTGTCACATAGAAAATCTTCTAATTAGCAAAACAGAAAAGAAAAAAATACTTCATATATAAGAAGTGACAGCTGACTACTTCTTCAAGCTGTGTCAGAGGCTTAGCAGGTTGCACATTCGCCTCTGAGACTGGAAGATTGGAAAGCTGTGGGTTCTATCCCCACACCAAGAACTTCGTTAAATCCCAATGCTGGCACCGCAGTGCAGCATGAGGGGGTGCGGCACTCGTGAGGTGCTGTCTTTTGGATGAGACATTAAACCAAGGTCCTATCTGCCTGTTTGGGTGGACATTAAAGATCCCATGGCACTTCTCAAGAATGACATGGGGCATTTCCCCAGTGTCCTTGGCCAAATTTCCCTCATTCACTAAAACTACCACCACCAGCTTAATCCGGTTTAATGTCAGTTGGTTTCCATCTGTATCCTCCTTTCCCTGGGAAGAGGCTGAAAATAGGCTGAGTTGTCTAGTCCTCCTTTCCCAGTCAACAAAAGCTTGATTAAAAAAAGTTACTATTAATTCCACCAGGCAGTACTCAAGATCTTTAAGATTTAATAACAGACGAAGCAATACTCCCTATGCAACAGTAATCACTGACTGGTTTTGCTGGTTTGAAGGTCTCTCGATGAGGCTGTAACCAACGAAACTGATTGGGCCCTTGTGAGAGCAGCCCCTCTGTTATCAACAAAACAGGCAATTCATCTTTTGTTTTGCACATACTTTTTCACTTTTCTAAGTGCCAGATAAACTTTGTGTGCAACAATATTTGGATGTCTGGTGCCAGCTTTCTTTTTGCTTCTCTCACTGTCTTCGCAGTCATGGCACAGACAGTCTTGGTGTGAAGCGACTCCCTAATTGGCCCAGGCTAAGTTTAACAATAGTACTAAGGCACTCTAGAGATTAAGTTACCTTTGTTCAATTAACTTGAGTACCTCATAATTTGCACAGGGTAGCCAAAATAGTGCTATCATTTGCAACGTTGGTGAATTAGATTTGGGAACACGTCCAGATTGCCAGAGGGCTGGTGAGGGTTCGGTGGGGGGAGGGATCTGAGAATCTCATAGAATGCTTACCTCCTCGTGGTAGGAGGCTGCCTATCTCTCACCACTACAGCACCTCCTGGGGGAATTCAGGGGGCAGGGGTAGGGGCATGCAGAGTGGTAGTTCAGGGAGGGGTGACCCACATGCTAAAGCTGTGAGTACGCTCATTGCATGCACATGCAGCCAGCGGATGCCCGCATCTCAGGGTGGAAGAACATGAAAAAATAACAGAATGGGGAAGAGCTGCCTAGTGGTGAACTTGGAAGGGACCATCCATCCAGCATGAAGGCCAGCTCCTCCACCAACTCCACCCTCTGGGTGGGACGTGGGAGGCCACTCACAAAAGACTATCACCAGGAGGGGTCAATCACAGAGACAGAGAGATAAGCTGCTATCTGGGGTTCAGGTCCACTGATGGGGCAGATTAGTGGACACAGGGGAGAGCACCAGTTGGGGTCAGGGTGAAGGCAGAAAGACTAATTAAAAAAATGATTTGCCTAGATTTAAATTAACTGACATTAACACAGCACCTGATCATTCCTTAATGTTTAAGTGAGGGATAACACATTACAGAGCATGCGGTTATAAGAAAAAATTGACATTTCAGGTGGTCGTTAGGCACAAGGAATAGCCAACTTCTGCAACCACCAGAGAGTGCAACACTTCCTTATGACCATGTCCCTGAGTGTGTTATCTCAGTTAGAAAATTGACTTTTATTTGTTTAAAAAAATTCGGAGTTATGCTGGCCCAGTGGTGCAGTGGGTAGAGTCACTGGAGGCCTCACCAGCCACCATGCTGGCAACCTGGTTTGGAAACAGTCATGAGTCACTGGGAGTTCACTTGAGAGGGAGAGGATGGGGGCTGCTCTGCCTCCCAGAGAGGGTGGGTCTTGTAGGCTGAGGAGTGCTAGCCTGGCCCCTAGCCCTGGCTAGGGTCATGGCAAAACAGCTGTTGGAAATTGTCTGTTGGGAATGGGGATGAGTTGTTGCTGCTCGTGTCCTATGCACAGAAGCATGTGCAGGGCTATCTTTAGTGGCATGGCATGCCCACGCCTTCCTGGGGCAGGAAAGTGCAAAAATTGTCTGGGCGGCTAGCTGACTCCCAGCCACCTGAATGCTCTACACCCAAAGAGCACCCAGGCCATGCTGCTTCCAGGCAAGGGTAAGTCCTGGAAGAAAGTCAGGATGATGAAGTTGGGGTGGCTGGCACAGGAGGAGGGCCGCCCAGACCAGTGGGGTAGAAAAAAGATGAGGGAAGAAAAAATATATATATATATATATATATGTTGGGTTTAGGGTTTGTTGTTATTTAGTGCCCGGTGCCTCCATTTTGTATCTAGCCTGGGTTCGGGGAGAAAACATTCGCTCAGCATCAGGGCTAGGTTTGTACTTCTGGACAGGGGCACCCAAGTAATTCAGGAAGCAAGAACTGAAAATGTCCAAATCAGGAGTGGGATTCTAAAGTGGGGCTTTTATTCACTTCAACACAAGAATAGAAAGCAAGATGGACCCACACGGGGCTACACTCACTGGTTATGCAGTTCTATAGAGGTCAGAACACATCTTCTTCATCATTATAACAACTCTCAGGTTTGGAACACACTGGGCTCTCAGCCTGAACTGGTACTCTCTCTATCTTGGATTCTCTGGCATGGCCCTCGGCCAGCACTGGCACACACTTTCCATATGGCATGGACATTTCTGTTGGTGGCTTCCTCTACCACCCATGAGCATTTCCTAGCTCTAAGAGAAAAACTAACATCCTTAATCCCACATCTGGGTACTTTCTGCAGACACTGGCCAAGTACCTGGGAGAAAGCTATAGGTGCTCAAAGTGAATCCGAGGAAGTAAATCTGGTTACTCCAGATGGGGGGGGTCTCCCACCTCTTGTCCACAAATCCATACCCGGCCATTCATTTGGAGCCAACACCTTTCCTTTGAACTCTCTGTTTGTAGAATGCTATCTCGAAATGTATATCACATTTAACATTCTGCTTTCTAGGTAACTGGTATCCTGACTTGCAGCGTTCTCTAAGTGGCTATGTCCATCCCTGTAGACGCCACTGGGTAGATGCATTTTAAGTCATACACATAACTTAAAGTACTGTACTTGGCTGTCCTTTCCTGACCCACAGTAGCAGATACTTTACACAACTGTCTCAGTGAAACATAGGCTCTCTGGCAGAGCAGACTCACCATGGTTCGCAGGTGCCCCAGGGCTTCTCTCACACGAAAAAACATACTTCTGGTGCCGCAGCACAAATTCTCTTCAGGCAGCTTTTCTTCTTCCAGCAGGGCCAGGGGGTTGCCCCTTAAAAGCTGGTCTTGTCCCCCCCCCCATCTCTCTCAAGGATGGGGCACTGGAACAAACTGGGGAACGGTCTCAACCACTTCAGCAAGTTTTCTTCTGTGTCCTTCTCTAGGATGAGAACACACACCCTCTTCCTGTGGTAGCTCTGTTACAGAGCTGGGCTATGAGGGGCTGCCAACTGCAGTGCACCTCCTCCTTCCACTGAGTCTCCCTCTAGACTACTACAGACTCACTTTGAAAAAACCCCAACATTATAACCTAACTCCCAGCTGCAACATTCCACTGTGGCTTACGCTGCTGTGAGAATTCTATATGATGTCATCCCTCCAGCTCAGCTGAGACTGAGGACAGAGTGAGACAGTGTGAAACCCATTTAACTGGTGCCTCACAAGCTGCCTTTCCCTGCCTGCCACTAGATATAAGTGGGATTCTAATAACCCCGGGTGACAGGGGGGTTACATATATATATATATATATATATATGTATGTAGTTCAGATGAGGTGTGTGGTTGTTAGAAAATAATCAATGGTCATGTGACATTTTTTGACTAATGAGGTTACAGGACTTAAATGGATCATTTTATAACAATAAATGTAGAGTCACTGGAGGCATCACCTGCCACCATGCTGGCAACCTGGTCACTGGGTCCGATTGACTGGGCTCAGTAAATCACATGATCATTGGTCCATACTATCGCATCTAGATAGACAGATAGCAAGCAATCAGAAACTGATAAGACTGCTCAAAATATCCCAGCCCTGAACAGTTCTGTCATACTTCATAGTTTATTACAGTGTTCCAGAAAATCTGTCTGTATCAAACCCAGATTTTGGGAACACATTAACTGATGGAACGGCCTGCAGAAAGTTCTTGTGTTTCTTACCTGAGTATTCTGAGTGGGTATTTGCAACACAAGGGCTATACTGTTATGGTCAAAGTTTTCATCCAAGGCAATGAGCGCCCCATGAACTCCACTCTCCAACAGGTTGTTTGCATACTCCCGCAGTCCAATTGACTGGACCCAGTGAATCACGTGCTCATTGGTCCATACTATTGCATCTAGATAGACAGACAGATAGACATAGATAGATAGATAGATACTTTATTTATATAACATCCCTTCCCAGAGGCTCGGAACGCTTAACAAAACATTTAAAAACAACAAACAACACACAGTTTCCCCAATAATACAACGCAGAGTATAAATATAACAATATCAATCACTGTTTGTCTATAGCTTAAAACAACAGTCAGTGCATTACTAAGCTTTCCTTTATTATATATTATGTAAATCATAGGTTTGGTTAAATAAAAATGTTTTCAGCCCTTTTTTAAAGGTTTCCACCAAGGGTGCCTCCCTTAGATGTCTTGGCGGTGAGTTCCACAGGGTCAGTGCAGCAACGGAGAACACGTGGTCCCCAGAATGCCATAGCCTAGCCATGAGAACTACCAGAAGGCAACCCTCAGAGGAACAGAGATCATGAGTTGGGCAATGAGGAGCCAGGAGGTCTTGCAGGTAGTCTAGTCCCCCTTCCATGCAGGGCTTTATAGTCAGTAATTTGACCTTGAAGGCAATCTTCCACCTTACCGGCAGCCAGTGCAGCTCACAGAGGACAGGCATAATATGGTCAGATCTTAAAGCACCAGTCAACAATCTAGCCACCACATTCTGCACCAGCTGCAGATGGCAGAGGTTGCCTTCAGATAGCCCCAGGTACAGAGCACTGCAATAGGCTAACCTGGATGTGGCAAAGGCATGTACTAGAGTGACCAGGTCTTCGGTTGGTACCAGGGCCTGGATCCAGGCAATGTTCCTCAGATGATTAAACCCGCTTTGGACGACGGCTGACACCTGAGCATCAAGTGTCAGACTGTCGTGAAGGACCACACCTAGGTCCTTGACCTGGACAGAGGGCATCAAGGGAATGCCCCCCCCCGGTATCAAACCAGGTACATTCTCAGATCTCTTTCCATCCCATCGATGACCCGGATCCACCACCAGTGCCTTCGTCTTGTCTGGGCTGAGTCATTACCAGTTTTGTGTCATCCAGTTCTGGATCTCATCCAGACATGTGTTAAACACAGAGGCTGCCATCTTTGTTTCCAGGTGCACAGACAGGTACAGCTGGGTGTCATCAGCATAGCAATGAAAACCCAGCCCATATCACCTGATAACAGTTCCCAAGGGTAGCATATATACCGTGAACAACAGAGGCAATGGGACCAACCCCTGTGGAACTCCACAGTGTAGAGGCATCGGGTTAGATGAGAATAACTCCATTGTCACCCTAAAGTCCAGTTAAGTGGGTATATTAGCCATCTGGTATTCTGGTGTTAAACAAAAAAAATACACATACCAAAAATACTGAAATATGGAACTTAAAATTATGAAAGTGTAAAAACAGTAGACAGAAATTATATTGTAAAAATAAAGACGGACACCCCAGAATTCCTCCAAGGATTGCCCCCTGGGGCAGGGCTGGGAAGGGGAGGGCTGTCCTCCCCCCAACAGGGGACTCACATCTAGAACTCGGTGTGGCAATCAGGTGGCGACGCAGGAGTGGAGGCAGGCAGAAATGGCGTCACAAACCTGGTGCCTTCCTATTTTTCCATTTTCTCTCTTGATCCCCTAGCCATAGCATCACATATGTGTATGTGTGTGGAGATGCACGCAGATTATGGGCCTGCGGTCTCCTCCCTTCTATGGCGCTTAACTCTGGCACTGCCATCCAGCCTCCAGCAGATGACAGCCAAGGAGCAGGACATTGTCCCTCCCCTTCCTGGGAGAGGAGAGGAGAGTGGTCCTTTGGATGTTCAATCCTCTCCCTCCCTGGCACCCCCAGCTCGTTCCTGAACTCGGGTCACCTGCGCGGGAGAGGTAAGGTGCATAGCGCCTCAGCCCTCTATGCCACCGGGCCAACTCATGAACAAAATAGCTTTTAATTACTAAGCAGGCCCAATGTTCATGTGAACAGCATTTTTTTTAAACTTCTACTTATTAGTTAACCAGTGTTTATAGCAACTGTATACAGGTTGAGACGCATGGGCATTCAGTCTCTGTTACCATCACACTAATGCCATTCACGTTATATCGAATACCATAGCTTTTGTTAGCCATTTGCACCCCCGACTTTGACTTCTGCCCTAGTAACTACAGAGTATCAAAAGGCTCTAGGCCCAAATGATGGAGTAATTCCTGTGGCTCTTATTCTCAACAATGTCTCTGATCTGTACCCCCAACCACCACCACATTACTACATGTCAGCAACATTTTAAGCATTGCTTTTCTAGTCAAAATAGCAACATTTTTCTTCTTTATTTCTTTGCTCACCTTTCAGTTCATGCTGGACAGCCTCTCGTCTCCTCTCGAGATCCTTTCTGTCATAGTTGAGCCTCTTCAGGCACATGATGCCGTACTGCAGGCTGGTTCTGGGTAGACGACATGACAGTTTAGCTTCCCTAACACAGTCAATTCATATGCTATAGCTAAGCAGCTGTAGAGTATACTGAAGAGTGACAGTGACCCCTGAGACTTCTGCAGTGACATCATTTGCTCTTGGTAAGAGTCCTGATATATGAATGAGTATTGCTTAAGGCACACATCATTTAAAAAACTGTCATTAGAACCAGTTCTATGACTAGGAGCTTCCAGTCCAAACACAAAAAGCAAGAAGGACTTTTGCAAATACAGTGTTCTCATATATCCTCCTGGTTATTCAATGAGGCCCTACAGTTCAACACGCTGTTGGACACAGGCGCAAATGCATGCTACGTCTGCATCCATTATCTTGTGTCCCGGCAGCCCCACCACTAATTTCAGAAGTTGCGACCATTTACAACCAAAAGTCACAATTCGCAGCAAATAAAAAAGAAAGAAACCGGCACAACTGTGTCCATGTTGGATGCAACTGTATCCGTTTTTTGATGCAAATCTTGGATTCTGTCTGGCCAGTCAACAGATGGTCTAACAGGTTTGGATGCATTTCTACTTTAAAACAGCAGCAGATACATTTTGGGTAGATCTCTTTGAAACCCCCCAACAATATCACTAGCACTTTCTAAAATGAAACAGGGTGTTTCCCTAGTCAAGTCAGAATGGCAAAAGGCAAATTAGTAGAGGGGGTTAGGAAGGACTGGAATGGGGAATCAGAATGACTTGTCACTTGATAGTTGTGTGTTTTGTTTAACTTTTTCTTTTAGTACCTGTGACACAATATATCTCTTATTAATTTGGCTCATAATGGTGGGTTCTTAAACAAATGGGGGGGGGGTCTGAGAGTACAGACTTTGATTGTCAAATGTATTGTACTGATACAGTGCCATATTGTTCTGTGTTTGTGTGTGTGTTTTTTTATGAAAAGTTTAATAAAAAGAATTTACAAAAACAAAACAACGAGCAATATTCCTACCCACCGATGGAAACTGTCCACCATCTTCAGATGGACTCGCAGGTCTTTCTTGGAAAGGTGATCCAGCATTCGGGCATCGACCAAGCATTCCATGAAATAACTGCGATACTGCGGAAGCCCCAGGCTAGGTAGCCACTCATTCCCAATCCACTCGTGGTTCATATCGCCGTATGCCAGTGTCTGGGAAAACAAGGTACATCGAGAGCCTAAAGTAAATGTCTCTGTTACAGAAGTTGTCCTTACAGCATGAGAACTTCCTCACATTCAAAATCAAGTCATGGTTGATAAGTTAGCGCACATTTGTTAAATGAGTATTTTATGCTAACAATACAACAAAATGTTATTAATGCAAGGTCTACATAGGTTAGCAAACTATTTGATGCATACAATTTTAATTATGAAATGTGGTCTGCTGAATAATTAAAACAGCGACAGCAGCCAGTTCCACGGCAGAGAGCTGTGAGGGGCTGCTCTTTGCTCATGACTGAGATTCATTCTCCAGGCCCAGGACGTTAGGGTTGAAGGTCATTGAGGAAGGTTCAGATCATTGTAGGGACACACCCCAGACGGGGAGGATGGGTTACAGTGTGCCACCACAACAGCGGCTCCTGTGGGGGGCTCCTGATGAAGACATCCTTAGTGGCATGGTAAACCCACACTGCCAGACATCCCACCCCAACACACAAACACCACAGGAATGGATAATTTCTAACAGGGGGGAAGTGGTGCCTGATGCACCAGATGACACCTACCTAGAAACTCCTCCCATCCCACCCAGCGTGCTGGAGTCACCGGCCCCAGCCACTCATCCCCCATTCAAACATATAGGTCTCTCTCTGGTGGCAGCACCAGGCAGCCCCCATGCAGGGGTGAGCCAGACTTGTGGTGGACTGGTAAGGTACCAGGGAGTCTGAAAGGTGGCTCCAGTAGCAGGCATTGAGCTTGGTGGGCAGAAAGCAGTATCCATGAGATGCGGCCTGAAGTAGGGGCACATTAGGTGGCAGGCAAGGAGCATGTACAGAAAAATGAAAAAATCAGATAGATAATTTTGATTTAAAAAAAGCTCCACTGTTAGTTAATCCTGTATATTTTTGAGTTATTGGCCCCATACAATATTAAAGGAATTTTCCAAGATACACACCTTGGCTTCATATCCCAGTACCTTATGGCGGCATGAGCCAATTTCTGATCAAAGTATAATTTATAATCTTGCCCTTTTAGGGAGGAAACGGATCGTAACTGCAGCCAAACCCATGGCCAGTCGATCCCTTCCACGTCCCGGTCCACCATCCCCGCCCCCGCGCACAGACGTTTTGTGACATCTAAACTGGGAGATCACAGTATATTACAGATTACAAGTTTATGGGGACATTTTTCAGTGCCTATTTACGTATGTTTGAGCAGTCTTAGAGCTAGCCACTGCTCAACCAATAGGGCCCCCATATTTGTTACAGTGGCTCATTTTTCTCTAAGATTGCTCAAACATACATACGAGTAATAGGCACCGAAGCATGCCCCCATAGACTTGTATGGAACGTGCCCCATGCTGTCCCTGCTTAGATGTCACAAAAGTCTGAGCATGGGACGGGGCTGGTGGACCAGGAAGTGAAAGGATTGGCTGGCCGTGGGTTTGGCTACAGTTACAATCTCTTCTCTCCCTAATAGGACACATTTAGAAAGGATACTTTGGGCAGAAATTGGCTAATGCTGGTATAAGTTTTTGGGCTTTGAAGCCCAAATACTTTAACAAAATCCTGGAAATTTAACTATAATACTAATTTTAAACACGAGTCTCGTCGTTCATACAATAGGCAACACAAAAAAGAAATTTTAAAAGTACATCATAAATTGATTACATTTTTTCTATCATAAAGCTAAACCATTCTTTTACACACATCTATGGTAGAGATAATGTAAGGAATAACACATGACATTGTGTATAGTGATTCTAGAATGACAAGACAAATTCACGGGCCTTCAACCACACTTGAGAAGTACAGTTATTACAGTATACTGCCCCACATTGAGTGTTATGTAAGTAATAAGCCATGACGGGGCATGCATTATAGTATTTTAATGCACGCCTCAGGGAAATAGTAAGGCTCGAGGCCAAAGGCTGAGTGTCCTTACTCCATGGGAAGTGCATTACATATACAATAATGTATGGGAAGTGTGTAATTAAGGAAATTAATAGCCATTCGAGGGTGGGATACATAACTTTAGGCTAAGCCCGAGGGGTTTATTAAAGCATCCCACCCCGACGGCAAACATTAATTTCGAATTAAAGCACACTTCTCCATACATTGTTATTTATAATTGCTGCGCAACAATTTTTTCCAGCCCTGTGTCTGACTCTGACACACAGACATGCTGATTCACACACACACACACACACAGTCTGTGTGTCTCCCCATTAAATTTTTTTTTGTTGTACTTTTAATTTCTACAGTTGCTTTTTCATTTTATTTTTTACTTTGGGCAGATTTGTGTGTTGCGATCGGGATCGCGATGTTCTTACCTCAAGGAGGGAGGTCAGAGCCGTTCTTCGTGGCAGTAGTGATCGAGATTTTTTTGGCGTTGTGCTTGGGAGTTGTGCGGTGTGATTGTGGAATGGTAGGATCAACCAGATATTTCTTAAATAAGCAAAATGCGTTTCTCTTTTTTTTAAAACCCCAACAAAACAAGCAGGCATCCCAGTCTGGTGGCTCCTCGCTCTGTGGGAAGAGAACCCGCTATGTTTTTTGAGCCATTTTGCCCACCTCCGAGGAATGCAGAGCCAATCAGGATGCGGCTCTTACGTGATTGAGGTGACGCTTGTTTGTCGTTACAACCCGCGGGTTATAACGGCAAATTATAACTGGATCAAGCAATGGGAAGAATTGCTGGCAAGTTATTATAGTCCTATGATGCATACCCTGGAGGGGCTTACTCCACTTATAAAATGGTTCAAAGTAGGTTTATTGGCGAGGAAAATAAGACTTGGCAGCTGACTGTGTGTTCATCAAGATTTAATGCACAGTCAGGTGGCCTCTCTTGACCAACGAAATTTCTAGATTTTTTCTTGATGTTTTTATAAATTCCACTTGTAAAATGGATAAAAAGCCCAAATGTGTTATAAAGAAAATGTAATCACCACCAATGTAGCCACTGGTGGAAATGGGACAGAAAATTAAAGGAGAAGTCCAGATAATTCCTGGGGGATTCACCACTTTGGTGCAGGACAGAAAATGCTTTTTGGGGGGGTCCCCAATAAAATATTGCATTTCTACATTCTATTTGATGCTTGTTATGTGCTTTGGTTAAATATTTTATGTAGTGTCAATCCATTTTGTAATTTTTCAGAGAGCTAAACTGGACTTTTAGTTTCATTCCCAGAACTGAGCTCTTGCAGGTTCTTGCCCATTTTTATCACTGAGGTTAACCAGTACCTACTTTATCTGATGCCCAGAACCCACCTTCCCCAAGACACACACTTACTGTACAAACCCCTCAAACATCCCTCTGTAGGAACACAGTCCTCATTTTACCTCTCAGAAACACTGTGTCCCCACAGGAAAAAGATGCTTTCCCATACTGTACACTGACACTTTAAAGCGAACAAGGTTATTAATGCTTGCCAATAAATTAACAGTAATCTTTATAAACACCAAAGGACTAATTCCCGCTGTGTTCTAGGCTTGTATCTGTGAGACTGAATTATGTGTCCTACATTTCACCTCTTTTTTCCAGATTATGAGGGACTGGGTTCCACATTTACATGATGAGAGGTTAAGAGGTGCACGCTCACACACAGACACAGACAGACAGACACACACACACACACGCATGCATGCACACACAAGCACACACAAATGCAGATACACACAAATGGGCTATAAGTAAGGAGCTCCATTTAGCCACTAACCTGAGCCCAGCTGCCCTCCTCGTTCTCCTTCTAAGAGTCATAATTCCAGCATGTTAGTAAAAAAGCAGTTAAAGAAAGGTTTTAGTAGAAGACATTGAACAACTTTCAAACAGGAAATGAAGCAGCCTGCACACCAAAAGACACTTAAAAGTAACACTTGTACATCTAAGCATTGCTGTATTACGCTTCACTTCAGGAAAAATGGCATTATGAAAGTTGTCAAAATAGCCATGTTGTGTGGTGGAGTTTCACACAAATGGAACTTAGCAGAGAACTCCCTGTCTTTACAATATGTATCTTAAAGCAGCAGTACATGTTAGTGGAAAACAATTTCATCACATAATTTTTTAGTAATAATGTATTTCTGGGAAAAACATTAATAAATCTGTTTTTCTTTTCATTGTATTTTTTTTCTGAACTGAGATACAGGGTTTCGAAGTTTTCAAAAGTTCAAGTTCTCTGGTCATTCCTACTATGATTAAATTAAACATTTTGATGCGAGTCTGTGCCAGATACCGTCAGAAATGTGTGCCAGCATGATTCTAATATGTCTACAGTATGAATCCATCATGTAAAGTTAAAAAGTAATCTCAAGGGAAGGGATTTCTCAATATTGCTAGTGGTGGCCATATTCAATTTACTTGCGTCATCAGTTATAAAATCGGTGATAAACACTGTTTTAGTAACATCTGATATAAACAAAATTGTGCTGATGATAAATCTGATTATGTTAGAAACATAGTAATGCAAACAAATGATCACATATTGTGCCAACTAACAAATCTAACAAATGCTGCTGCTTTAAATGAGCTGATTCCTACAGAAACCAGTAAAATCTGAAAGACAAGGAACATCAGCATAAAATTGCTGAGACAAAGGTTACATGAGAAGGGCACTAGTGGTTTCACAGAACTACAAAACCACAACATTGTAAAGCATCATGGGAAATATTTGAAAATCACCATGTAACTATTTAGATTGGTTTTTCTTTAAATAGGAGTGCATGGTGCCAAATGGCATCTCACACAATCTGCAAATGCTGAGAACAGAAGATACAGACACATGTTTCATGCTTCACAAGATTCTTCAGTGTGTTTCATCTGTGTCTGAACCCAGAAGATGAGAGAACCAGCCTTATGATGGTCTTTTGGGTTTAGGTTAGGGTGAGCCCAAAAATAGGAAAACAATCTAAAAGGCAAAGAACCTCAGCACAAAAGCACTGAGGCAAGTGTGTTACCCGAGAAGGGCACTGGCAATAAAGCCAGGTAAAAAAAAAAATACAAAGTAACAGATACTTCAGTAAAGCAAAGCAGCATGGGACATATATGTAAATCACCATGAATAAATTTAGACTGGTTCTGCTTTAAGCAGAAATGTAAAGGTTGAGACACAGACGGGGCACACTAATGAATCCTAAGAAGGACGAAACATATGTCTGTATCTTCTGTTGTCAGCCTTTGCAGATCATGCTAGAGGCCATTTGACACCATAGACTCCTGCTTAAAGCTGAACCAGTCTAAATTATGTTATTGTAATCTGCATACACTTCCCATGATGCTTTATTTAGCTAATTTAAATCCAAATTATGCCATAAAATGTTTAGTTACAGTACTATGCTATCTTGTTTGAACTTCAGTGGTGAGTTTTCAGTTGAAGTCCTAAGAATGAGTCAGAGGAAGAGACAGAGATAAGGAGATGTAGAAAGAGAAAGGAAGGAAAGAAAGAAGGAAGGAAAGAAGGAAGGAAAACTAAAAGTATTAATGTGGTTGGTGAATGCTCTAAGATAAAACAACTTGTTCTTTTATCTATGCTGCAGTACTACGGCACAGTATATGCAGAAAATCATAGCAGAATTTTAGACTGATAACCCAGTGACTGAGCTACAGGACTCTGTGAGACTGCATGGGACATCCCCAGGTCTCTTGTTCACCAAGCTAGCAGAGAGTGACTGTAATATGGAGCTGATGAGTTCACACTCTGGATAGAAGGCCAGGTATGTTGGTTTATTTACTGTATTAATTAATTTATTTATTTAAATACGGTAACCGGAAGAGGCACACTGAGCCAAGGCTCATTTCCAGATGTGACTTGAGGGAAGGGGAAAGGGAGAAGCACAATTACAAACAAAATATAGTCAGGTGATGTGGTTACAATAAGAATGACATAAAGAGCGTATGTTCAGTGCAGTACAGACAGAATGGCAAAACACTGCATTCCTGGTATCTCTTCTGGCTGTTCATGAGTCAAACATGGTGTTGGGTGCTGGGTCTCAGAGAAGGGTCTCACCTGCACCCTTCCCAACTGATGATCGGGTGCACTGACATGACATAGCCATATAGCCATGAGGCGGGGACAAGGAGTTACAAGTCAAAAACATTTGGATATGTAAAGGACTCTTGTTTCCAATAAAGCAATAATTGTACAAAAGCACCAAGGATGAGAAAACTCACCCAGTTTCCCATTCATTTGTGTGTGTGTGTCTGTGTTTGTGTTTGTGTGTGTCTGTGTTGAGGGGCTTTCTTGATTCGAGCTGTTCAACATTTAAAGACTTGGACAACGGGAGTGCAAAGGAGAGGCTGTGCCAGTCTGGATTCTCCAGCTGTGATAAGTTCTAAAAATAAAAGTAAATTAAAATGTGAAACATCTTAATTATCATTTTATTTTAAAGTTAAGGGACAATTTTGTTATGTTGCTTTATCTGCTTATAAGTTGTGATTCTAACCTTTGACAGAAACCTATCATCTGTTGGGTAGCAACACTACTTGTACAGGGGAGCTGCAGTCTCTGAAAGCCATCTAGGCATGATGTCTGGTGTTTCATTCGGTCCAGCCAGACAGTTTAATTCTGATGGCTCTCTTTGTGGTGCTGTTATTATACTTGGCAAAAATCCAGCTCCCATGGGGATATCCTGCAAGACAACTGAATTTTTGTTGTATTTAATAATGCCATAGCATAACTGACTCTACTGTGCAAATAATTTTGACAGAGGTTTATTTAGGTATTGGGCTGTGTGGAATTAGAAGATTCTGAATTTGTAGATTTCTGACAGAATTCCATGAAATTCTGCAAAATTCCACAGAATTTCACAACAGTCTGCAGATTTTTTGAATTAAGTAATAAGCCACAGCAGGATGGGAATTATATGATTTTAATGCCTGCCCCAGGGATGTAGTAAGATATGAGGCCGAAGGCTGTGTCCCTACACCCCTGGGAAGTGCATTCAGTCCTATGATGCATCCCATGGAAGGGCTTATTATACTTATAATGGCTCTAAGTAGCTTTTTGGGGAAGGAAAATGAGACTTGGCACCTGACCATATATTTATATTTAATGCACGGTCAGATGATGTCTTTCAGTTAATTAAGTCTCTAGATTTTTTCTTGACATTTTATAAATGTGTTTATTTGGTCATATGCATAACTCAGCCAGCTATTAAGCTAGAGACCTGGAATTTGGCACACTTAATCATTGTTAGGTGTCCTAAGAATATACCAAATGTCATGATATTTGGATAAAAGGTTTTGAACCCGTAGAAGTTCAAAGTCTGGCATTTTATTTTTTGGAGGAAATTTCATAAAAATATTTATCTGCTTATAGCCCAATCACATTTGAACAAGATATCTACAAATTAGCATGCATAACCTTCATGGAAGGGTCATAGAAATGACTAAATATGGAGAGATTTGTTTCAGAAATTAAGTTACAGTGGTTCATAACTTACCATATAATTTGTGACATTTTGTGAAAACTTGATAAAAACACAGATGTTTAGAATTATCCTGCTGTTGCAGGTATAGAACTGAAATGTGCCATCCATATCCAATGTCAGTGTATTCTGGTAGTTAACAAATCTGGAACAATTGGCTTAGCAGTTAAAATTACAGTGGAAGTACTGCAAATTATTAATGGCAACATTTTTCTCAAATATTCCTGCTAGAATAACTGGTGATGCCTCCAGAATTCCACTTCTGGAATTCAACATTCAAAAAACAATTAACCCCAGTGCATCTGATAAATGAGCAGAGCTGTTTGCAGTCCTCTAGTTGATACAACTGCCATGGAACATTAAGCATGCCAACTTTGGTAACATTTGGGTGAGTGATTTTAAAAGTAGATGCAAATAACTCAAATTAAAATTTTGGTGGAATTTTGCAGTACTTTCACAGAAATTCCACAAAATGTCAGGGAATGAGAATCTTACTTCTAACTGAATTCCTATGGTGGAATTTTTGCATTCTGCATAGCTCAGTTTCAGCATTGTGTTCAATAAATACTGTTGGGGTGGGTTTCTGAGTTGCTGGAGACCAATGTGGCCACCATCAATATCTGGAAAGGTGACGATGATAATATCAGCACCACTGGATTATCCTGAGATGTAATAATAGTTGCAATACTGTGTGAGTAAATGACATCAGTATGGTGGTATCATCAGGGGAAAATTTAACTTGGACTCTGATTGGACGAGAGTGCACAAGTGTTGTCATGTTTCCTCAAATGGCTCCTGTTTTGGGGTTTAATTCCTTAGTTCATAACCTTGCTAATTTTCATCTGAAGGTCCAGCTACATTCCATTTTCAAGACCATAGAAATGGTTACACCTTGACAGTTATCAATCTATGTGAATTTGCACAGTATTTTGCCTACAGTAGGTTTCTGTGGGGCTCCCATTCAACCTACAGTGCAGATCAGTCTAGTTTATTGTCACTAATGGTCACCAGATGGGGATGGACTTCTACCACCAACTTCTCTACCGTTTTTGGAACCACGGATCATGTAAGTTTTAATTCCTTTTTGAGACACCTTTTGTCCCTAAGGCTCTGTTCTGAGGTTACTTCAACCATCTCTCATGCCAGGTCTATTGAGTAGTAGTTCAAAAACAAACTTCTCTTTTACCAAAGCTCTCTTGAGGTTTTCTGCCAGACTCAGTTTTGAGGTAAGTTTTCTTTGATGACATCATTACAAAATTTAGACTGAATTAGCATTACTAATTAGTAAGCAGATGATTCCCAGATGTTCTGTTTATAATTGTTCCAGTTGAGGAGGCCAGTTCATTTGAATGTGCTGCAGAAGCAGGTGTGGGCTATAGAATTGCTCTCATCTACCGTCCACCCGGAGACGGGAAGCAATTCCTTAAGGAAGTGGCGGACTTCGTCATCGATATGGCATTTGAGTCACCCAGGTTGATGGTCCTGGGTGACTTCAATGCCTGGATCGACGACAAACTCTCACAATTTGGACAACACTTCCTCCAGTTGATGAACTCACTGGATCTGACACAGGTGGTTACCACTGCTACTCATAAGTGTGGCCATTCTCTTGACCTGGTCTTCCTCCTAGGGATCGAGGCCTCTGACGTGGGGGTGAAACCAGTCGGATGGTCTGATCACTACACGGTGAGGTTCAATTTTGGCACCCCCCCTTGTAGGCCGACCCCTGTGGAGATGGTCAAGTACCGACCTTTACAGAATATTACTTACAATGGCCTTGCTGCGGTGCTTGAACTATCACAATTTCCTGTGCATTGCTGGGATCCACAGGCTCTGGTTTTGGCATATAACAAAGCCATTACCTCAGCCCTGGATTCTACTGCTCCACTACGTGTGCGTCCTCTCTCCCTTCGCCCCCGGGCTCCGCGGTTTGATGGAGTCTTGAGGGAGTTGCGGTGACTAGGACACAGGTTAGAACGTTGTTGACAGAAATCCAGTTTATATGCCGACCATCTTAGACTGTTAGAACACTATCACTCAGAAATCTCTCGTAAGAAGGCAGAATTCCTGTCCGGGGAAATTTCTGCCGCTCAGAATCGACTAGCTCAGCTTTTCAGAACTGTGCACAGGCTGTGCAGCCCAGCCTGTCTGCAGCTCTGAAGAGCCTTTTCACAATTACAGTGTGATGAGCTTGCTCGGTTCTTTGCTGATAAGGTGGCTGACATTAGGCCAGAGATCCACTTGATACATTCTATGCGAGTTGCTGAGGATCAGGGCCTGGTCACTATCCCTCTGTTTTCTTGGAGTACCTTCGACCATCCAGAAATCATGGATGTTATGCGGATTGTCCAGGGGATGCGCCCTACATGCTGTAGTTTAGACCCGGGCCCTACATCCCTGATTATGGGTTGTGGTGATTCTATCGGCCCAGTTCTAGCACAGATAGTCTGGTGCTCCCTTGACTCGGGTGAATATCCCTGTTCCTTGAAAGAGGCAGTGATGACACCTTTGTTGAAGAAAGCTTCTCTGGACCCAGACTCTCTTACAAACTACAGGCCTATCTCGAATCTCCCCTTTGTGGGGAAGTTGATCGAGAAAGTAGTGATGGCCCAACTGGAGAACCATTTGACCATCCATAGCATCTACGAACCTCTCCAATCAGGTTTTCAAAAGAGGCATAGTACCAAGACTGCGCTGGTTCGGGTGCTCAATGATCTCCTGATGGCGAGAGACCAGAGAAAACAGTCCATTTTGGTACTTTTAAATCTGTCATCAGCTTTTGACACCATTAACCATGGGGTTCTGCTTGAGTGCCTGAGATTTATCTGTGGACTTTCTGGCTTGGTCCACAGATGGTTTACTTCCTATCTCACTGGAAGAACTCAGAGGGTAGTGTCAGGGTTTTTTTCATCTGACCCTATTTCTCTGTCTTGTGGGGTCCCTCAGGGCTCAGTATTGTCCCCCATGTTGTTTGCGGTGTACATGCTTCCCCTTGGAGACATTGTGAGATGGTATGGTCTGAGGTTTCACTGTTATGCCAATGATACCCAGCTATACCTGTCTTTTGCCCCCGACCAGGAAGGAGCAGTCTCAATATTTAATAACTGCCTCAAGGAAATCCAGGATTGGATGAAGTCCAGTTGGCTGAAGTTGAACTCTGGGAAGACAGAGGTGATGGTTTTGGATCCAGGTCGCTGGATAGGGGGTCTGGAGGCAGGCTGCCCCCTAGGATTGTTTCTTGGGGACGCTGAGCTTCAGGTCTCTGAACAGGTGTGAGACCTAGGGGTGATGTTGGATGCGGGGCTGACACTTTGGACTCAGGTGTCAGCTGTTGTTAAATCATCTTTTTACCATCTGAGAAACATCGCTAGGATCAAGCACCTTGTTCCATCCGGCAACCTGCCGACATTAATCCAAGCCTTTGTGACCTCGCGTTTAGATTACTGCAGCTTGCTTTACTTTGGGCTTCCGGGGGTTGATATCCACTGCTTGCAGCTAGTGCAGAATTTTGCAGCCCGGTTGTTGATGGGGACGCCTACCTCCTCCCATATCACACCGGTGCTGTGGGATCTGCACTGGCTGCCGGTTCAGTGGTGGATCACCTTCAAAGTCGGGTTACTGACATATAAAGCCCTACACGAACTGGGCCCTGGCTACCTGAAAGAGCTCCTGATTCCTTATCACCCTGTGCGACCACTCCACTCGGCTGATGAGGGATTGCTGGAGATTCTGAGGGTGACTTTAAAATCTGCTGGGGCCCGTGCTTTTATGTTCGTGGCCCCATCCCTCTGGAATTCTATACCCCATCGGATTAGGGAGTGCATGACCGTGGGGAGTTTTAAACAGGCCCTAAAAGCATTTCTTTGGATAAAAGCATATGGTAGTAATGACTGTTGATCTGTACTGTATATTTTATATGATGATGATTTTGTTTTAACTGCGTTAACTGTTTTAACTGTACTGCAGCTTGGTATTTGAAAGGCATATTATAAATAAAGTATTATTATTATTATTATAATGCTGCATCTTGTATTTTTATTTTTCAGATCTGTGTTTGTGAAATGCAGGGCTGGATGAAGTCACCTACTCTTTGCTTGCATACTGGCAAATCAGAACTCCTGGCTGCAGTTCTATATGGGTCATAGTCCATTACTCTTAATTACAATAAGATTGATATGCTGCATCCTGAAAGCTGATTGGCAGAAACAATGACTGTCCTGTGATAATACTGCAATATATCATGAAGACTCTGAACTAACTACCAAGATTAGCTATACCACAACACTTGTGGGCTTTTTTTACAATCAAAATAATTCAGTTAAGAGTGTGGAATATTATGAGATATTGTCACTTTTTTGGTGGGGGGAGCGGGAGGCACTCCACGTTTCCTCATGTCTCATAATGCACCTGACATATGATGTCATCCGATGATATACCCATCCCTGTCACAGATTATTGCTTACTGGTACTCCAGTTGTTCCCAGATATCGGAAAAGACCAATGATTTATGTTTAATGACAAGCTACTATATTACTAATAACTACTACTACAAGGCATGCTGTGCACCACGGAGAAATCTTTAAGGGAATGGAAGGCATTGGAAGCATTTCTGAGTCATACTGAATTCCCCTCTGTTCTCTCACTGTATATTTCTCTCTCCTTTTGTTTCTGTCTCCCTTGGCAACCCAAAACGGAGTTTAAAACTGATTCTGCATTTGGCCCCAATTTTGTCGATATAGTTTCTCTAACTAGTGATATCAATAGTTGCCATCAGACACTGGTGCCTGATGCTGATAACGCTACCTGCATAACTTACAACTTTGATGAACACTGAGTACACTGAGGTGCTGCTCCAGTTCCATTCCATGTAGCAGCCCACACAAGTAGTGGTATCAGTGTCAGGTGACACTGACTGCTATCGATGATGTTACTGGTCTGAGCACTTATAAGGGTACACTGGGGCAGCCGCTAGATACAGAGCCAGTTTTAAAGGACAGGGAGTCAGAAAACAAAACAAGAGACAGAGACACATACTGTATGCGAGAAGAAAACAGGGCAGGAAAATAAGAAAAAAGGAAGCTACATTGCTTCTTTTCTCCTCGAAAGACTTAAACAGTGCATTATTTGAGGTGCAGACAAATGGCAACTATGACATTCAACCTGTGCACACATGATGAGTTAAAGCAGAAAAAGCTGCTGATTTAGCACGTCATTTTGTTTTGATTGTCCAGTGGGCAGGGGATCTTTATTGTGGTGCAGTTCTGACTGCCCCATAGTTACTTAAATGGACATTACGATCTGCCACTGATTTATTTGTTGTTTTCACCAGGAAAGACATACTGAATTGAGAAGAATGCATTTCTAGAGGTGTCCTGGAAAACAGGTACAAGGGACAATAATTAAGTAATAAATTAATAATCTTTCAGTTGTCCAAAAATGATGTTACCTACTTGTGGCAGCTGTGGTTTTGCTCACTATGTCATGTTATTGGATTAACTTGCATACTTAGATTTAAATATGCCAGTCCCATGAGATACGTCTGAAACTATAAAATGCTGAAAACAAACAAAAAATTGTTTGTGATGCATTTTATTGGACTAGCAAAGAATTCTTTACAGAAAAAAAGACTAGCTTTCAAGAGTTATACTCTTCATCAGTTCAGACCGAGCTGATAAAGACAGTGCAACTGTTGAATGCTAGGTCCCTAATCTCTGGCATAAAGGACTGGTGCAAAAATGGCCTGCATGACTTTTTTCCATCAATCCCTTGCCTGAAACCCAATGGGCTGTACTCAAAGGGGGTCTTCGCTCTTTCCGTGTGGTTGCTAACTCCATTACGGCCATGCAGCTATGGGATGAGGGTTGCCATACAAACTGCACGCAATGCAATTCAGGAAGGATGGCGGCCCTTGCAATGTTGGTTGCAGAGCATAGTGACACCCCGTGCCTTAAGAACTGTTTAAGGCAGGTGATACAGTGTCACAACTCTTCCACAGACCGTTAGAAAATGGACAGGTCATGGAGATCATCGTGGGACCAAGTAGTGAAAATGACAGTGTGGTGAAAATGGGGTCAAGAAGGGGGTTCTAATTGGATGCAGAAACATATCTGGTTCTGAGGAGTGAGTTGGGGGAGGCCACATGACCACTGGGGAAGAACAAGTGTTAAGGCTGAATGTGCTGACATTGCTGACTCAGAAGCTGGTCTTAGATGCAGTTGGGGGACAACTAAGGTAGTAGCACCTTGGCCGCCAGCATCTGTGCATGGCATAGCACCATGCAACGGGCATTATGTTACACACTGACCTGCAAGAGTGTCAGAGTTCAGGTATTAAAGGGTGTGAATCCTCTTTGCACACAATAACATTTGTCAAAACTCATTTGCATTCCGATGTAGTCACAGCGGCAACTCCTCTCCCTCAGTGATGAAGACAGAGTTCTGTGCATAGTCACAGAGTGTAGTAGCAAACCTGGAAGGCAGTTTGTTTCTCTGCACATCAACACTTTGCGACTGAGAACTGTTCACCCAGTCTTGTTTGCTAAAGGATTTTTATGTTAGTCCAATAAAAGATATCACCACCAATTTTGTATTACTTTTATAAAAAGAATGGTTGATCTAAAAGTATTGATTGCCTGATGGGTAAAGTCTTTCTGCCTCGGGGTTCTGACTGCCCCCCGATTACCCAAACGTTTGTCCCCCCATCTGGACAAAAACAGAAACCTAATATAACAGAAAAACTCAGTGCAACTTTACTAGTTTCTTTCTAAAAGAAAATTGAGTTTACGATTTTATTTCAAAGCACTGTAAAACACATGGCAAGAAGTGTTATCTGAAAGGAATTTGTTGGGACATATAGTGTTATTTAATGATTCAATCTTAGTTTTTTGGCTAATATCTGCTATTATTTTAATGATACCATGCTGTACTTCTGATGGGCACATACTGTAGATTTTAATAAGTCAGATACATATACAATGCCTGTAGAATTAGCAAGTATGCAAAGTGTTATCCTGAGAAGGCCAAAGATAAGAAAATGACTCTTCAGATATATTTGAACAGATGTACAGTAGGTATTAGCACACAACAGACTAACCGTTCTTGCAGGTGTTGCCAAATTTTCCATCTCTTCATGAGTTACCCAGACATTTCCGGAGGACTATGGGAGAGGGTCACGCAATGGCACAAAGTTCCAGAATAAAGACAGCAGTGTTCGTGAAGAGAATGATTACACAGCAAGACAAACAGGTTAGAAGCAGAACTATAAGCAAGTTAAAAATGCATGCCAGCAGTTGCAGACAGGCCTGCTGAGGGTCTTAAAGCAGCACTACAGATGTGTGAAAAAGGCACTAGAGTAGCTGCAGAGCAGCCTGCTGGGAGTATGAACAGTGTCAGTTTTCTGAGTACATTTGTTACTAAAAACACAAGAACACAAACAAGCAAGATACCCAGCAGATCAGATATTGGCTTTTTCATTCTAGGAGTGTCATTTTGAGGCTTCTGTTTAGATTACTGTTATTTCAATAAGAACCCAATGATGGCAGCCGTATCCCTTTTAAACTCCTATAATGTTCTCTCAATTTTCACTTATACAGACATTAGGAGACGTGGACAAATCATCTTTCATACCAATGCATCCTTCGGGCACACCCCACAGATAAAGGTCTTTTGCTGACAAATTTCTCCATTTCTATATGCAGATCTACACTTGCATGCTCTAAATCCTCCCTGAATTCTTAAATCAACTATTAAGTTTAAAAATGTCTCCAAAAATTGCAGCGATAAGCTCTTTGCTATTTCATTTTAAAAGCTAGATGGTGCAATTACTGTTGAGTTGTTAATAGGACTCTCTTATGAGTGCAGTTTGATACTACAATCAAATATCAAGTAATGCGTCCCGACTTACCTGATATCAGGCAATATCTCATGCAAAGAGTTGTGAAGACACTATATGTCAAGAAATCAAAGCTCCAGTGGTTTGCCAAAGCGGAACCCTAAAAGGGTTTTGTACTCCTTGCATGCTCTATTCATCAGGCCTACTCACAGAGTTTATAAAGTGAGTAAAGGATAATTTAGGACAAATATCTGCCTAACAAGGAGTCCCACTTAGCAATCACCATCTCCTTCTGAGGTCTTATGTGCCACCTCTACCTGATCCTAGTCATTCTACAGATAACATGCATTTTTAAAATTAGAACTAGAACAATAAAAGGAGGAAAAAGAGCAAAGGCTAGTATCTAACTATTAATGGTTCATCTGATTTACAATTTGACAGCAGCTGAGAAAAATAAATTAAGTGAGTAAATGTGGCATCTACAGAATACTGCAGTATTACCTGGATGACTATTAGAGTAATACAGACAAAAGGGTACTACTTATTACAGGGAAAGAAACACATTATTTCCAGAGCAAATATGAGCATTGGTGTTATTTATGGCAAGAACTTCCGTCGTGTCATTTTGTTGAACACTTAAGAAATGCTAGAAATATGAAAAGTTAAAACACCACATCAGCTGTGGTGACAAATTGTTAAATGGTTGCACATAACACAGGGGACCGCTAACTGTGATTGCTGCATGGAATACTGCTATTAAACATATGCTTCTTGAAAACAAGAGAGCATGAATTTATCTGGCTGGCACTTCGGGAGCTCTTGGGATCACCATTCTTTAAATTAAGAATGACGAGAGTCATTTAGATATCTTTTAAATTTCAAATCAGCTCCTGCACTGCATGGTCATGGTTCTAGCAGAAGAAAGGATTTTATGGTGTGAAACATCATAAATATTAATTGAAGTAGACATGCGTGCAATTTATGAGATTACTACTGTCTTACAGTTCATTACTCTTACTTGTGTAGGTTCAACGTGCTTACCGTTCTGGAAGTAGGAGGCGCAGAGGGACTTGTTAGTGATACCATCTCTTGGATGGCAAGGCGAAGCTTAAGTCGATGCAAGGGATTGCTAATTCCAATTTCTCTTTGAATTTCTGTGTCAGATAAGGCAGACATGATGGCCCCACTTTTGACATTGGCTCGACAGGCTGCTACATACCAGGCTGGCATTCCGACCCAGAGCTACCACACAAGAGAATATCTTTAATTAATACCTTTGTAAATGCACCACTATTAATTTCTCAACATTATACAACAGACCAGTTTACGAGGGATTCGTTTAAATGCCCTCCTATTGCATTTAACCTCTGCATTTGTAAAGATTGTTTCCTTCCTTTCCACTGTTTAAACAGCATATATACTGTAGCACTCGTCATAAATAAACAAAACAGGAAATGTATCTTGGAAATAATACACATGCAGCTACATCTAAGGTCATAACAAAGTTTCTGACCCTGAAAGGTCAACAATAATACCGTTTCGTTATAAGGAAAAGAAAACCGAGTCAGAGGGGAACTTGGGATTTATAAGAGATTTCAAGATTACTGTGCCAAATATCTATTTTGTGTGGCAGGCCAGCTAGCACAAACAGTAGCGCTACCACTTTCAATGTTGATGACACAGGTTTTGGAATGAGCCTAGAATGTTGGAGGGATCAGCGGGGGGGAGGGTCGAGCATCCCTGGGATGGTTCATGGACAAATCGCCACTTGTAATATCATCGCGGTCAACTGACAGCGGACAAAACGTAACTAGTTTGTTATCATCGTGGCTATCTTAGTCACGGACGCATAGTAACCCCGATGAAACCTCTGCCCAAAAAGTGCAATTTTCCTGGCTGTCACTTTGCCTGTCCTCCCCAATGCCACAGTCGCGGAACAAAGTGCTTTGTCTCTCGTGAGCCAAGGACCTCTAGAGAGAGACAGTGAGAGTGAGAGTGTGAGCAAAGAGAGACAGTCCATTGGTGTTTCCCTTCTTGTAGCACACAGCAGCAGCTCACATCCTGGATCAGCAAGAAAGTGACCGCAAGTAGTGGGAGGTGAGATGGGGACACACAAGACTGTGTAGAGTTGTTGGTGTGGAGGGTACGAAAATTTCCAGGTCAAGTGCTGCTGGATGTAGCAGCAGGGAGACAGCGAAAGAGAGACACACAGCAGCAGCACCCTCAGACCAGTGACAGCTAACAGCATGGTGCAGAGTGACAGACAATGAGAGAGACTTAGCAAGAGAGGAAGCCAGTGGAATATAGTAATTTTGTCCCCACTGTGGTGGTACCCCCCCCCCACCACCACCAAGCACCTGACACAGAGAGTGAGAGACAGCAGAGAGGGAGACACAGTTGTCACCTGGAAAGATGCATCATCTCAGCGTGCCTGTCCTGGTTAGTGTGGTGAGTGTTAACTGGCAGTAGTGCTGCAAGAGAGAGAGAGAGACACACAGTGGTGAGAGGGACAGAGAGAGGGTCAAACAAACAGGGTAACAAATTCATTCAGAATTACCCATGTTATGAGTACAGACTCCCCTGTTTTTTATTTAAATTAAGCTGATTCATGATGCACGCGACTAATTGTATCAACAACAGAATGATCGTGCGATGAATACTGTCATGTCGGGTAGTCCGTGTGACGATATGACCGCAACTAAATATCCACGATGATTAGTCCGGGGGGGGTAAAAAGCCGTATTTGCTCTGGAATTGCTTTCCTCCTCCGGGGCAGGGGGGATGTGGTGCCTGGTAAAAGTCCATCCCCTAGCAATGGAGGGGGGGGGGCAGTGAGCCAGAGACTACATAATGCAAGGGGATTAATGATGAGATGGACGTCAGTGTGTCAGTGGTGGGAGCACATCTGATGTCATCAGGACATCATTGCATGTCCTCCTCTCCGGGGAAAATGGGAAAACCCTGCTGACTGGGCAGATGATGCTGCTTCCTAACACCATGCCCACTATAGGATCCCGCCATCCTGGGTTCCGCCATCCCTCTCATCTTCACCTCCAACTGTTGGGCATTAGACAACTGTATGGGAGCACCATGGAGCGAAGGTGGCCCTGCCTCGGGGGGGGGGGGGTAAAAACCAAGGGGTACTCAAGCAGATGAGTCATGGGTGGACCGAGGGGTCTGGGGTCACAGGCCATGGAGGATCCCAGTGGGGCAGGATAAGGTGCTAGATTCAGCCAAAGGAGGTCCTGGCCAGCAGCCAGGGGATAAAACAGTTGGAAAAAAACATATATTTTGTGTCTGTGGACAGCTAAATAATCTGTCATATTTGGCAAAGTTTGCCATAGTAACAGATGAAAACAAATATGTACCCAGGCTTTTTCAATGTTACTCTGCATTGCTAGGACTGGAAGAGTGGGATTTCTGTGTCTATGGAAAGCAGAGCAATAATATCTGTGTAACAAAGACGTGTGACTTTGTTTGATGAACCCAAATCTCTGATCATGGGACAGACATGGTGGCTGGACTCTCTAGATCACAGGAACACACACTGCAGGGGGAGAGGTTGTAAAATGTTGCTCACTTCGCAAATGGCGAATGATGCCACTGTTAGAGGGGGAGAAGTAAAATTACAGAGTGCTTTATTAGAGGGCAGTCCACTGTTTTAATTCAGTCCAGCCTAGAACTTGAGAGAGGGAGCTGTACCTGAGGGGAATTCTATTTATTTATTTATATTTATTGAAAAGTTTCACCAGGAGGGCACACTGAACAACAAGCTGCTTGTCTCACGGTGCGACCTGGCGGGAGGGGTTACAGAGGGTTGTGAAGGATGATCAGTTACAACAGTACATGGGTAGTACAACAATACAACATTGTAAGATTGTGCAACAGTTGGAACACAAGGTATTGTGCAATAAACAGTAGTGGAACATTGGGCAAATTACAATACATGTCCAAAATCATACAAAAGAACATATGAACATACAAAACAGTAATAATGCAACAGAACCATTTATAGTGCATGGGTGTACCAGGAGCAGGCTCGAGGTAGTACACAAGTGCTGTTGGAGTAACAAGGATGGGGTTAGGTTGTGCACACTGGTGACCCAGAAGGGCAGGTACAGAAGAAAGGGGGAGAGGCAAGAACTGAATATGAGGAGAAGGAGTAGCCAGTTCCTGATTTCCCCCTTCAGGATGTTGAGAACCCTGTCAGGGGGGTTCATGGTAGGAAGGCAGAAACTGGGGACAGGTATTAAGGTTCAAGCAGGAACAGCTGAGGGAAAGGTAATTGTGTAGGGCAGAGGTAAGGGAGTAGTTGGAGGAGGAGTGTCTTATTTTAGGGGGCAGGGAATTCCAAATTTTAGGGAAATGATGGGTGAAGCCAGTCTGACCAATGAGGGTGGAGCGGCAAGGGACCGCCAAGGTGCGGGCACCATTTGATCTGAGAGAGTGGGGGGGGGGGGGGAGTGGACAGAGAGGATGAGATATAGGAGGGGAGCCCCCCCGAACCAAGAATTTGGAGGTTAGTTTGGCACAGTGAGAGATGCATCTGTGAGACAGTGGAAGGAAGGTTAGAGAGCATTGTCAGTTCACTACATCCATAACCAAGCTACATAACCTTGGGTGCAACAATAGTGAGTAGTGTATCTTCCTTGTGCCCTATGAAATAGCTTTTATTTTTTTTGTAAGAAAGAGCCATCTGCACATAATTTTCATCTCCAAAAGGCAGAAAAAATTCATCCCTCTTCAAAGACACAAAGAGGAAAAACCCAGTGCCGGTGTTCGACTACCAGATGCAAAAGAGTACCTAGTGTAAGTTCTTAGCAAGAATGACACAGAGGGTTCTAATGGCAGTTACTACCCAAGGACTGACATACTCAATACACTGATGAGTACAGGAGCTGTGTGCTATTTAGAAACAGAAACCAAAAGAAGGAACATAAGTAGCTGAGGCCAAGTGACCAAAACAAAAATAATGTCATAATTACACATATAAAACAAGGTTCACAGCAAGCGGAGTATGGAATCTGGGAGGCCAAACAGCAGTTTAAATGGATGACAGAAAGCCCTTTCTAGAACAAATTCATACATATGTCAGACTGACATTTTATTTTTTTCAGTTCAGTATGAAGCCCCATGTAGTAGAAAGAAGAATATACAATCCTTATGTTTAAAAAGAGAGTGTGCCAGCTATGCAGTAGGGCTGAGCCAGGTCAGTTCCAAATTGTGTAAGTTGGAGGGCCTGAGTGCTGTACGCTAACTTTTGGGAGAAAACAAAGGTTGTTAGTTTTAAAATCTCCCAATACAAGGACCTCAATGGAGAAAGATATGGAGGAAGTAAGAGAGAGAACATCAGGTGTCAGATTTCGGGGCCAGACCACAAGAAATGCCGGCCACAAAAAACGTGAGATAGCAGGGGATGAAGAGCTTGCTTATTAGAACCTCATGGGAAAGAGGATGTCAAGCAGACATGCATTAGTGCAAACCGGTGGCTAGAGAACTAAGCACCACTGTACTGTACTGTACCTGAACTGAGAAACTACTGGAGTTACTGAAATTGCATATTTTCTTAAAGTATAGTACCTATATAATTACCCATATCATCGCAATGGGCATATTTTTTTTCTGTTCCAGTGTGTAAAGACAGATTATTATACTGGTTTTGGCACTGCGCAAAAGTTATGAAATAGGACTGAGACACATTTTCCACTCTTCTCCAAATCGTGGACTTTAAAATGGAATAAGAATTTGACATGGGATATTTTTTGTTTATATAATTAAAAGAAATGTGTGAAATAATAACCGCCGTCACCTCTGACCATGATCTCATATCAGTAGTAAATATATCTGCATCTCTGCTGCTGACATGTCTCTTACTAGCTCAGGGGTTTACTTCATGGGAATCTTGCTAACCTTACCATCTCATTGATGTTTTATGACAGTTCCATTTGTCTGAGTATTGCCCTAACTCAGTAAAAGGATGGGCTACAAATATTCCCCTTCTAGCTTATGTAACATGTTTCACTGAAAATGCAGGGAAAGCAAAGTCACCTTGATCCCAGGTCAACTCTATCTTCATACTTAAAAAATAATAATTTTAATGAATTTTTGTACACAATATTAAAAAAAGATGGTGGATTGTGTGCAGCTCAATAATATTTGATAACTTCTTCTTTAAAATATATGGGTATGAAATTCAGTCAGAGTAGTGCAGAGTAAGTTTATCAGACAGTGCAGTTGATGGGGGCTTTTTGCTGTCAGGACTTGGGGTTTTATGGCCAAAGATTGAACCATCACAGTTGGTTGCCGGCAGTGGAAGGAAAGAGTGCCCCATAGCAAGGTTTCCTCCTCTGGGTTGGGAAGGGAGTAATCCCCAACTGCAGCACTGCCCCCTGGTGTCTCAGAGGGCTTCTTGCTAGCAGGGCCACATAGCCATTCAGAAGACTGGTTAGGCAGGGCTGGTGACTCCACCAAGGGAGTGGGCAGGTGGGGAAAATATGTGAGAAAAGGGGTGGGGCCAAGTAGCAGGTGCCGCCCCCTCCACTGAACCCACTTCCCATTGGACTGACTGAGGCATCCGTCACCCCAAGTCACCTCCCCTTCCCAAAGCAGATATTGGTTACTCTTTTGTGTGTCAAGGTAAGGGGGACCCCATAGGGGAGACTATTGTGGTTTCTGAGGGGAGCGGTTAAGTGATGAGCGGGCATGGGAGTCTGACTGTAGACCCTCCTTAAGAGGTTGGGGGAGAATTGTGGGTGGACTGAAGGAGGTACAAGGGGTCCCTCAGAAGGAGGATAATTAGGAATTAAAGAGTAGTGTAAGGTAGCCACAGGTTATGGTACCATTTACATAGTCAATACATCGACATACCACAAAACTCTCATTTACCTCTAGCCAAGAGACAACTGTAGGTCCATCCCACTGAGCGAATGGAAGACCTTTCCGTCGGGCATCCTCTAAAAGTTCGTGCCTGGTTTGAGACACAAAGTAAGGAATGTTAGTTATTGGCGTCCTCAAGAATGTTACTGCAGGAGGCTAGGATAAACCCAACAACCAAAACAAAAGTAATATAAGTACTATTAAAATTAAAAGCCCATAAAACAAAAGCCACTCCACTGCAGATGTGCCAGGTTACAAAACAACCAAGAACAGCAAAAAAACTGACACCATCTACTGATACCACTATCAAAAGCTTTTAACGTGCAAACTGTAACTTGCATACAGTAGTTAAACAGATGGCCCACAAAAAAAAGATGCCAAGGGATCTTCAAATGCCCCAGCTGGTTTTACGTATGCATGAAATCAGTCGGGGTAACTGAAAGACCATTGGATTTTTTCTGTCGTGAGCTCACTGACAAACAACAGTATGCAAGTTTCACTTTGCATATTAAAAGTTTTTGATAGTAATATTGGTGGATGGTGCCACATTTTTGTTGTTTTGTTAAAATTTAAAGTCTACAGAAAGGAGATGGCCTTATCAAAAGATGAGAGCTGATACCGTAACTACCTATGGGGCAGGATTCACAAAACAGATGCGCCAAGCGCAATTCAGATGCACCGGCGCAAGTCAGAAATGCGCCGGAGGCCGATTCAGGAACAGGAAGAAAGCACCAGTGCAAACGAGATGCCCTGCGCCAAAAGACATGCGCCATAGGTGCAACGTAATGACATGCAGCGCAAATACAGGGGACGTACCCATGCATACACAGCGCATCCCGATTCACAGAGCACAACCAGGGCGCATCAATGTGGCAAATCCAGTGCAAATCCAAGATGCGCCAAAGAAAGATAAGTACAAAAGAAGGAGACTAATTTCCAGCACACCAGCAGGCCATCAATGGAACGACAACAGCAGCACACAGCCACAGTCAGAGGGGAAGTGGAACCAGACAGAGGGAGAGGCACAGGCAGGCAAACTGCCAGCAACAACACCAGGCAGCAAGCTACACCAGAGGGCCACAGCGACAGAGGGAATGAACCCGGCAGCAGTTGCCATTGCTGGTGCCCTAGTGAGGAGGAGAAGCCAGGGCGCCGGAAGGAACCGTAGGCGGCCAGCCCCACAGTGGTACCGTGCCCAGCTGTCCTTTGAGCAGCTGACAGAGGTGGAGATAGTCAGGTGATACAGCCTCACCAGGGCCATGCTGAGGCAGCTCTGTGAGCTGTGCCATGATGTGATGCAGGCATCCACCGTACGAGGTCACGCCATCTCGGTGGAGACCAAGGTGACAACGGTCATGTGCCTGCTCGCCACAGGAACCTTCCAGAAGCCTACTGGGGACACCACTGGCATATCACAGGCCTCAACGTCCCGTCTCCTCACACAGTTCCTCACTGCACTGCTACCACATGCTTCGGGATACATCAAGTTCTCCAGCCCGCAGGCAGAGTGGACAGAAGCCATGCAGGGGTTCCACAGGGTGGCACGCATACCAGGTGTCATGAGGCCATCGACTGCACCCATGTGGCAATCCGTGCACCACCTGGTGAGGAGGGCATCACATACATGAATCGAGAGGGATACCATTCAGTGAACTGCCAGGTGGTGTGCGATGCCACAGGGCACATCACCAATATCTGTGCCACACACCCTGGGAGCGCACATGATGCATACATATGGCACCAGTCGGCACTCTGTACAAGGTTCAAGGCCTGAGACATCCAAAGTGGACACCTGTTAGGTACATGTGACTGAGCGCCAACAGCACAGGGTGGCACCATGTCCGGGACACAAGGGATGGGCTGTGGGTGGACAGTTGCAGGCATGAGGGCACTGGGACAGCAGGGGTGTGGAAGGGTGCATAGGTGGACCCAGGGTGGCATGCAACCGATGTGCACCAGATGAAGGACGGGGGCAGGCAGGGGCAGCCAAGGCAGGGATGCAGGACTGCCAGGCATGCGGCTGCAAGGGCGGGGGAGCAGGACAGGGGCACACAACACAGAGGGCGGGACGGGGACAGGGCACATGCCACAGTGTAACACAATGTACTAATGGAGACACATCTACCCCCACAGGTGACGCTGCATACCCATTGCGGCCCTGGCTCCTCACCCCCATCCGACGACCCGGAACAGTGAAGGACAAATGCTACAATAAGGCACACATCGCGACAGGCGCCATCATCGAGTGTGTCTTCGGCAAGCTGAAGATGCATTTCCAGTGCCTGTGTCGGTCAGGTGGTGCCCTACAGTACAGCCCTGAGAAAGCCTGTGGCATATTCCTGGCCTGTTGTATGCTACACAACATGGCCCATGACCATGGGATACTTGTCGAGGCCAGTGAGGGCAACAGTTCCAGGGGGAGGAGGAGGGGGTGGTGGAGGGTGCAGCCAGGGCACACCCTGAGGACCATGGAGATGAAGTCGGGCATGGGCACAGGGATCCCAGGCTGGCAACAAGGGCACGGGCATACCGCACACTAGTGGTGGAGGAACACTTCGGGACACGTAGGTGAGTACGCAGGTTGGTACGTGTGCAGGTGTGAGCACTACAGTGTAGGGACAGCATGACGGGGGAATGGCGGGCACCGTACGCCACACAGAGGCGCACACGCAGGCGCATGCACACGGTGGGGAACATACACACTCACACACAGGCACCATGCATACATTACCCCAGAACCACACAGGCCATGCCCAAACTGTCACAGGTCAGTGCGCTCTGCGGCCATCACACGGTCACTGCAGGCACCGTAATGCACTCATCATTCCCATGACACATGGCACGACAGCGGTACACAAAAACACACCAGACAACCTGCACAGGCTGCACAGGGGAGTGCCAGGGCAACCGTGTGGCTGGTGACTGCCGCACACAGCAGTGCTGGCATCACCCGCAGGGCATCCAGTGTGCACGGGCAAGCCACCTGCCACCACAGACCCCTGGGCATGGGCATCACAGGGCTGCCCCATGACCACCACGGACACGCGAGCGGCCTCTGCCACGGCCACTGGTGATGAAGGTGCCACCACTGGCCACAGGGGGTGTACGCAGGGACACCACAGGGGTGCTGCACTGAGACCATGAACGGGTGCTCAGTGGGGTGGCCATCCGACACCCACCAGCCGGGCCATGGCCGGTGGGAGTGGATGCCAGTGGCGACGAGGTCAGCAGCAGGGGGCCCACCTGGCCCCGCCATCAGGGTGTCCAGGACATGCTCCTGGGTGTCCGGCTGGACGAACGGTGTCCACGGTGTGCTGTGGATGCAGCCACTGCCTTCATGGCAGCCGCAATCTGCTCCATGACTGCGGTCATGCCCACCCGCATGATGCATGTCTCAGCAAGCATCTGAGCATGCCACACTGCCGCAGACTCATGCTCCTGGACCATGATGGCCCTGTGGCTCCAGAACTCTGCCCAGAGTGCCTCCTGACTTTCCACAGTTGCCCGCAACAGGTCAAGGTAGGCACCCATATCGTCAGCAGTTGATGTGGCACGGTGGCGGCGCTGACGTACTGGGGATGGGTTGGCCTCACCAGGGTCATCCATGAGTGGTGCATGGACCCTGTCAGGCTGTGATGTGTGCGTATCTTGGCTGGGCACTGCCACTGGCTGTCTATGTGTGTTGTCCATCAGGCCCACTGTACCGGATGCATGCACACCAGCACCCTGCCTGGATGTCACCGCCGCTGCCAGCACTGCACTGGCCAGCGGTGAAAGGGTATGGCACACATCACCCCGGGCAGCTGTGCCACCACTGCACCGGTGTCCAGCATGGTGGGAATGCCGTTGACACCCAGGGTCCTGTGCACAGGCATCCCCACGCCGTGTGCACCACCATCGACCATGGCAGTGGCGCTGCTGAAGGTGGAACATGCGTCGGTGAGAATGCCCTCACCCTGCATGCCACTGGTGAGCATGATAAGTGCGTCTGCTATGTCCACCACCTCATCCGGGTCAGCATCAGACAACCCAGTCAGGCCCCCCAACCATGCGATGTACCTACCATCAGTACCGCCAGCGCTGGTGGAGGGGTCCGCAGGGCCCTCTGTCACAGGGACCATGATCGGTGGTGCGCGGAGTGTGGACATTGCAGGTGAATACACGCCCACGTCAGTGTCATCGGCCCCATGGGGTAGGCCCGCATCGTCACCCGAGAGGGCTGCACAGTCGGCCATGGCCGCGCCCTGGAGTGGCGATGAAGTTGTGGAAGAGAGAAAGGAAAATATGGTTAATGCACAGGATGCACATGACACAGTGTCAACGTCACACACAGCATGGTCAGCAACACACTGCCGGGTATGCACGCCTGTCCATGGCAGGGCCCAGACAGGATGCACAGCTACTCACCATGCTGCGATGGGCTGCCCCCTGTCTGGAAGCCACCTCCTGGGACGCCATGCATGGCCATCCTCAACACACTGGCGGCCTGGAGGGCCTCGTTGGGGCTGAGCCGTGCCACCGAGCTGGGTCCTCCCCCTGTCCCCCGCAGGGATGTCTGGATGCTGGCCACCCTCTCCTTGGCCCTCCGTCGGCCGTCATTCCAATGCTTACGCCACTCCTGTACTGTGCGGTTGAACAGTGCCACCGCGTTCACCTGCTGGGCCACCTCCTCCCAGCCCTCCGCACGTGCCACCTGGCTGCCTCACCTGCCAGTGAGTACTTCCAGGTGTAGGTAGCATGCCTCGATGAGTGTCCTCTCCTCATCCTTTGTGAAGTTTGGACGCTGCCTAGTGGCAGCATATGCCTCCTCAGACTCACCCATGTGTACACATGGACCTGCACCCATCTTCTGAAGTCTGCAGCCTCACCATGGTCTGTGTTGCCGGTGGCCTGTGCCGTGAGCCGTATGTGGGCAGCTGAGCACAGGTGGACATGCACCATGGTATGTGGTCCATGTGGGATGGTGCACGTGCCACTCACAGCACCCAGGCCATGGTGGGGGTACTGTGTAGCCACCACAGGGGGTGTGACACAGTCCTGTCTGCCGTGGGCATGTCCCAGTACCCCTGCAGCATGCATGCTGCCATTATGGTGCCACATCCAACCTGGGTGCCACCCCTGTGATGGCTGCAGGACGGAGGGGGACTGCCATGTGGTGGCACGCACTGTTAGGGCGACAGCAGTGTGCGTGCTGGCCGTGGTGAAAATGTGCCTGCACGGGTGTTGCTCTGTGCACCATACCTACCTGTGGCATGGTGCTGCATCCACCTCACAGTGCAGGCCACCCCCAGTCATACATCCCATCCCTGTGTCCCTGTGTACATTGTGTGGTCCTCTGTACATGTCACATCCCCTTCCTGTCCCACACTGCACCGCCTCGGCACACTGCCATCCGCACCACAGATCAGCAACGGTGCTCCGTACATGCTGTGCTGTGTGTGTCCCGGTGACCCGGTCATCCGCTGTGGTCATGGCAAGGACCAGTCCATTGTTGCCCTGTGGATACATCCCTGCTGTAGTACAACACGGTTTGCCGTGAGTGCCGCCTAATGGATGTCTGGTCCCACATGCAGTGTACACGGGTCCCACCTGTTGTGCACGCTCAGATGCAGGCACACCAGTGTGTGCTGTAACCCTGTAAACATGGCTGTATACTCACCCTCTAGTCACTGACTTCTCTCAGTGTCCTGGACTCAGCCTGCTGAATTGGGAGCATTTATGGCTCAGGGCATGCAAATGAGGCCTGAGCACCTGTTAATGAGATGCTGATCGGCTGAGTTGCCCATGCATGGTTAATGAGGCTGCTTGGGGCACATTCTCTCTGAATAGTATAATTGTTCCCAGCTCATCTCACTTTGCACGGAGCATCTGTGTGATGCGCCAATGACCATACAGTGCATTCCCAGTGCATGCGTGGCCTGGTTGGCGCATCTGCATGACTTTGGGACATTCTACATGGCACATTCATCGAGAATGCGTGGTGTCCATGTGTTGCGGTGCATCTCCCATGATGCACCGTTCTGCCGCTGTCCGGTTGCGCCACTGCAGGCCTGATGATCGTGGTGCTGTGTGCCATATCGCGCAGCGTGTCCCACAATGTGCTGTCCATGCAGCACTGATCTGGGCCTTCCCAAGGATCGCGCACTATGCACGGTACATGTTCATGGTGCATGCCGTGCACAACATGGCGCCCGCATGCATAACACGCATGCGCGACTCTGTCCTGGCCATGCAGCGCCATTGTGTGATGGTGTGCACATGCATAGGCTTGTCACTAGTGGCCATTTGCGTTTCACGTTCAGTGCACGCTGCGCTGCACGTGCCTCACTGTTTCACGTGGTGCAAAACATTTGCTAGACGGTGCTTTTCCTGTTTGCACCTTGCCACTGTCTGATCACAGTTTAAGATGCCTAGGGCTGGGAGAATGGTGCTTAGGGCCATGAACTGGTCACAGATGGAGCTGCTACATCTTGTAGCACAGGACATGGCTGTGGAGGGGCGCCTGTTTGGACAGGAGGACCTCCATGTGCCCAGGGCCCAGGTGTGGGCCTCCACTGCATCGCGGATTGTGCGCCGTACTGGTATGCCACACACAGGGGAGCAGTGCAGGCATCACTATGGCGACCTCCAGAGGTGGGACCCAGAGCGGCTTGCACAGCTGCGGCGCCGTGCACGCAGGGGTGCACTGCCACGTCCAGGTAGGTGTTCTTCAGCTGTATCCTTGTGTGGCACATGCTGGGTGTGTATATCACTGCCCTCATGGTGCTCCTGTGCTGCACTGCCCTGGTGCCGGGGGGGGGCAGGTCATGGCTGTGTGTGCCTGCTAACATCAGGTGCTTCACGGCCTGGCATCACTGTCTACTGCATGGCCACGCACCGGCGGGGGGGGGGGCTGTGGCACTGCATCCTGCATGGTGGCAGTGTTCACTCATGATGCTGTTTGTTGTGTTTTGCAGGACCAGGGGCCAGGCAGCAGTTCGTGGATGCAGCTGAGGAGCGTTGTCAGTGATACATGGGTGCCAGGCCTGGTGCCCTGCTGGGGTGGGTGAGTACCGCTTTCCATGATTGCTGTCTATCTTGTTCTGTGCGGTCGGTGGTGGGTGGGGGGTGTGTTCCACATTCTGGCCCTCAGTGTGTGTTCTTTCTGTTGTTTGCTGTAGGTGTTCTGGCTCAACGTGCTGTTGTGGGTGGAGGTGGTGGTGCTGCACCAGTAGATGTGGACTGGAGGATCCGTGTGTCCATCCAGGCGGCCCTGCACCCTCTCTCACAGACTGTTCAGCACCTGTCAGCTGCCCTGCGGGGCGTCATGCTGCGCCTTCCGGTCCATGCCAGGGTGCTGCGTGGCAGGGCACGGTGCCGCTAATGTCCCCCTGCCACTTTCTGGGGGACATCCCGTGTAAATACTTACCCTGCCTTGTCCCCTGTTTCTGTCCCTTTCCTGTCCTCCTTCCCCTCCCTGGTCCCCCTCGTCCCCGTTTGTGGGTGCTGTCGTCGTTCCTTTTATGACGTTTGGTTTGTACAGTTTATATGCACATTACCTTTTTATAAACACGTTTTACTCTACACTTGTGTCCGTGGGTCTGTTTGTTCCAGCTCTGCGGTTGCTCCTCTTGCCCTGCTGTTTTGCTCCAGTTGTTCTGTCTGGCTCCCCTGTGTGGCTGCAGGGCATTCTGCTTGCCCTGGTGCATCGCTGGTTGCGCTGGTGCATCTGCGGTTGCGCTGTTGTGTCCTGTAGTGATTCACAGTGGTGTTGCTCTTAGCGCTTGCCACGGCGCATGCCTCTGTGAATGGCTATGTGTGGGCTCGGCGCATCTGACTTGCACCAGCACATCTGGGTTGCGCCAGGCGCATCTTCTTTGTGAATCCTGCCCGTAGACTTTAAGTGCTATAATGAACTGCAAAGTAACAAACAGCAACCTTTGCATGCTTCAGTGTCTGCTGAAACACACAGCCCTAAAGTTAGTATAGAGCAAAATTTAATTGAGTGACCCAATGGACAAGAAAGTTGCTGATGTTTTTGTCCATTTGGAATGCTATACGCTGGGTAACACTCAGAATTCTGAGGCAGGATAAGACAATGTTGTCCATTCCGTGCCTGCCTCATAGTTAACTTTAGATAATGATTTTTTTTAATTCTTCTGTCAACCATTTATCCAGTTTGATCTTAAATGATTCCTGATTTCTACTGTTGACAATTTCTGATGGTAGTCTGTTCATATGTTAACCACCCACTGTGAAAAGAAAAGCTTTCTCATGTTTGTTCTGCAGTGCTGCTATTCAAGCTGTTTATTATGTCCTCTTAAACTACATTGACTTTGACCCCACTTAAAATGTAAATTGTCAATTATCTCCTCTTCCAAATGAACACTGGATAATAACATTAAGACACCTCTCATCCACCTTTATTCTAAACTATGCAGCCCTAAATGTCATTTTTCATATGTTAGATTTTCTATTCCTTTAATCATTTTGGTAGCTGTATGTTGAATTGTTCCACTTTTGTAATATCTGCATTACTGAGTTCCCCCAAACGTACGATCCATAATCCACTAAAGGTCTAATATATGGCTGGTACAATGGCAAAATTATTTTTTCGGACCTGCATGTAGCGTTTTGACATTAGTAAGTAAATAGTTACAGTAGTTTACTGAAATATTACATTAACACGTCTCCTACTACTAAAATCACTGAATATGCATATCCCTAGGTCTTTTTCATAAACAGTTTCTTTTAGTTTGATATTATTATTTATCAAGTATTTCCTTTTTAGATTATTTCTCCCTCGATGCATAACAGTACATGTATCTCCCTAGTTGAATAACAGTTATCTGAGAGACCAGCATCCCACCAAAGCAAGAAAGAACGGGAAGAAGGGGAGTTGGGGGGACAGGGCAGTAGAGTGATTGCTAGACAGGACAGTATTGTATGTTTGTTCAGTTTTGTCATGAAGCAGTATTGATATTTCCATGCAAAGGGCAATGTGGCACTCAGTACATGTATAGGGTTACCACCTTTTAAGAAGCCCAAAGTGGGACATTTCCTACTGAAACATGATTTTTCACAGGACAGTACTAACTTCGACCAGTGCAACACACTTGTTTTCTTTATGTAATCAGAATTAAGGCAAAGTATTGTAGTTTCATAGTTGCTTCTATTGTTTCTTATCATTTTAAGGCATTTTAGTTAAGGTATTATAGTTTTATACAACATTTAGTGGAAAGTTAGAAAATATTTTTTCCACTGTAAAGTCAGGACATTTAGTATTTTTCATGTTTTTTTGCAGGACACAGCTGCCCAAATCAGGACTGTCCTGCGATAATCAGGACAGGCGGTAACCCTATATATGTAGCCTATTTTAGTATGTGCAGGTCAGCCACATTTATGGAAACTGATGTTTGGTGGTGGCCTGTGAAAGAGTAGGGATCGATGGCAGGATGCTAGGGCTGTCCATTTATCTGTGGGTTGAGCACACAATGCACAAGTATTGACACATATAGTGCAGGCTTCCTGGATGCACCTCAGTCACCTACTCCAGGGTAAGAGTTTAATTTCTTCGGCCATGTGAAAAGATTGCAGGGACTAGATACACACATAAAATGCTTTGTGCCAAACTGTGGAGTTGAGCAACCACAATCTGAGGTAGTCCATTGTCCACAGGAGCTAGAAACATGGCCTAAACATGATCTGAGTAAAAGATTAAATATTACTTTACGTATCCACAGTTCTTCAGAGCAAATGCAATATAAAGTACATAGCTACTTATTTAAAGGTTCTAGATGTATACCTAAAAGCTACCGAAAGTAGTCTAACAAAGAGAGGAATTGATAGCTCAGTGGATTGAGAGTAAGTTATGGAGCCTTTCACCTCTAGTTTACTGATTCAAATTCAGCCTAGGTTGGTAGTGACCAAAAAGTGTCATTATGTAATGTTTGTCCCGTGACCTACATGAAATGTGTTGTGCTGGTCTCTTTCCAGTGCCTACTGAGAAGGTGCCCACATCTGCAGATGTCTGTGTCAACTGTAAAGAAGCACATCTCCACCTGAATCCCTTCCCCAGTGTCATAGATGAAGATCTTTAAAAGACAGATCTCCCCCACAACTGGTGACCTCCCAACATTTGAGTATTCTCCATTGAGGACAACCTCTGGGTTCTTCATCTCACCCAATGTCTTACCCATCCTGTAATACTATACCCTATTCTAAGTTTGCACAGTTCTTTTGACCAGTTGTCAGTGTGGGACAGAATCGAAGGCTTCACTAAAGTCCAGATACAGAACGTCAACTGACTAAGGCCATTACATCAGACAACAATACACAACGCCAGTTTGTACATCCTGTGTTCGTTACTTGCCTAACACTACCTCAACTTACTTTTTCTTTAGTCGCCGATCTCTCTCAGCTTTGGTTCCCAGCTTGCCTGGTCCAAGGCCATCCTGTATTCCAAAGTCAGCGTCGAAGATACTTCCTGTCAGAAAGATAACTTTATTAAAAGACGATCACAAACTTTTAACTATTCTACAAGCAGCTGAAAAGGATCTAAGCCTGACTTTACAGCAGAGTTTCTTAAATGAGGCCACCGTGACTGCACATGGCCACTAGCACAATTTTGTGTGGCCACAGAGCTCTTTAGAGTCCCAGTTATGAATGTGATGGAATGGCTCCTTTCTTACCTTTAAAAAAACATAGGAGATACATTTCAAGTGAAAATGCATCAGAGACATGAATACTGTGAGAAGAAATGTGTTATAACGGGGGTTTAGGGTGAAAACAAAATAAGAAACTGAGACCACCAGTGAGTTCTGGTGTACACACTTTCAGGTCACCAGATTTTTTTTCTTATTCTGTTTCTGCTCCCCTGGTTGACCTCCATGTTGACCTCCATTTGCTGAGTGCCCCAGCGCCATCACCCTGATGTCCGCCAGGACTTACCCCCAGCCGTCTTCCCCCAGGGCTTGCCCACCATGGTGGGGTCAGCAGGGTTCATCAGCCCCCTTCCCCACACTGTGGTCCAGATCCAGTTCTGTCTGGCATGCCCAGCTGGTCGGATGTGGAGCCTGTGGGTTCTTGATGCCATCCTGCTGCTGGCTCTTTCTCCCTTACTGACCCCTGGGGGACATGGCATGCAATGACATGATGATACACACTACGCGTTCCTGTCCCCCTTCCCCGTGTGTTGGCTCGAGCTGCCTTCCTCCCAGCTTCTGCTAGGGGCCAGGCAAGGACTGGGCTCTGCCCACACTCCCTCCAGAGGAGAAGAGCAGTTCTATGGGTGCTCAGTTCTCCTCCCCCCAGCTGGCCCTCAGATGTCCCAAGTTTGTTTCCCGACCCAGGTCATAGGCATCGTAAGCAATAGGTTGGCGCTGTGGTGGCAGGCTGGCTAGGGGCCACTAGGCTTTGGGTCTTAAGAATTCCTTGCTTTACAGGGTTATAAATAAGGTAGGAATAGCACTTCAGCACTAGGTGGCGCAGTTGGCTTAGTTTTATATTGTAGCCATACTATTTATTTATTTATTTATTTAAGAGTTTCACCAGGAGGGCACACTAAGCAGAGTACTGCTCGACTCCAGTTGCGTCCTGGGGCAGAGGGGAAGGGAGAACACAATACAGAAAATATATATTGCAATCAGACAGTATGTATTAGACGCAGCTAACAGCACTAGAAATGAAATTATAGCTTGAGCAGAGCAAGACAACAGAGTGCTTCAAGGTACAAAAGAACAAGCAAATACAGTGCAACTATGCAGTATACAAAATCCTCTAATGTGTAGGCCATCAGCTACTCACAATACATAAACTATAAACTCTTTAACCGTTATATGCAAAGAAAATTGTTTTAGGGAGGGTTTTTCTTGTCCTTCCTATGTGCCTGTAAAGTTTTAAAGTAATGAGATTGTGAATATAATAGTAACGCATTTTTGCTAATACTTTACAAAATGTTTATTAGGTCACAGCTGGGATACTGTGGACAGTTTTCTGCTTCTCATCATACACAACAGTGATGAAAATGCAACCAGATTCACCAGGGTGATACAAGGGTGGAGAGATTTACCTCATGAAGAATATTTAGGAAAAAAAAACACTAGGGCTACATTCACCTAAGTTGGAAAGACTCACACAAAAGTTGATGGAGGAGTTCAAAATAAATAAACGACCTCAGAGAGAAAACAGACAGATTTTTTCCACTGCTAGGTGGATTCGGAACAAAAGGACATAATCTCAGAATACGCTAGGCTCGGGGATCATCTGATGCAGACATACTGCCAGAAACCTCATCCTGCTAAATCCACTGCATGGTATAGTCACTCTGTAGTAAAGTATAATAAATTCCTACCTTAAGAACCTCAATCTCCTGCCTGAACTGATGAACCCAGAATAGCCATAGACAAGACCAGCACGAGAAAGAAAATGGAAGCTGCACCCTCCATCCCACCTAGCTGCTATAACAGAGACGTAACAAAACTGGGATGAACTTAACATGTTCTCATCCAAATAAACATTTATTTATTTTGTATTTCGACCAGGAATGGCATTCTGAACTGTTACAACTCATTTCCGGGTGAGTGCTGTGGGGTGAGTTACATGGATCTGTTTTACTGACAGGAAATCAGTTTAGGAGGCAGTATAGCGCAGTGGTTTAAGGCTCTGAGCTGCAAATCTGGTGACATCCAGCAGACCAAACCTGGGTTTGAATCCCACAGCTTGCACTTGTAGACTGTGTGACCCTGAGCAAGTCACTTAACTTCCCTGTGCTCCCAGGTCGCACTTGTAAAAAAGCTTTCAGCTTAGTGTGCTAGTCCTGGTTAAACAACTAACAAAAAAAAAAAGACCTGTGGCCAGGACACTGGGTAAATTGCACTCCTCTTACACAGTCCCACTGTCTACATCCTGAGCATTCTGCCTAGGAAAACTATGCAGCACTTATTCTTCAAGTGTCCTTATGCTCAGAATTTTGGGATTTTTGCTTCCTAGAATCTAAAAGTCCACATATTCTTTAACCCTTCTTCTGAATGTCACATCTTTGTATATTTTTTATCCCAGAATGTCTGTCTATGATAATGAGACATTGCTGGTCTTATGTGCATATTTAAAGTACTTCAAATGCCAGTATACAATGCAAGCAAATATGATGTTGTACGGCACCCTCTTGGGACTGGTGCAGAGTTCTTTATGAGAACTGTACTTCCATGACAGGACTGCAGTAAGTAGAGCTAGACTAACAGCCCTCTAGAAACACTTGGGCAGTGTTACACAAGGCAGACTCATTTTTTAAATGGAACAAGGTTCAGGTGTTGACATTCTTGTGTCTTTCTGTGATAGCTTTGTGATTCACCCCTTTCGAACACACTGTTCTATATCATGTATCTCAGTGTGAGCCTATCGATTGATGTGATGCCGCTGCTTGTATTGTATCACTATGATATATATTTTTAATAATATCACACACACACAGACACAAACACGTACGCACACTTTGTAAGGATAACAATCATGGAATCTAACTTCCACCTGGACAGCCTCTTGAGACAGGCATGGGATGGGGACCTAGGTTCAACATCTCATCTCATCTGAAGGATGTTACCCAAACAGTGTACAGACAAAAATCAGAAAGGCTGTACTCATCCTGCTAGTGGGAGTTCCACAAAGACACATGGGCATCCTAATCCGATGTATCCACCAAAGAGTTTATTGCAAATTGGCAAAAACAGTGTCTGCAGGTTCAATTTGAGAATGGAAAAATCACCACAGAGGAACTGCCACTGTCCACCCACTACCCCAGCACTTCAGTCACCTGACCTTCCTTAAGGGGCATGGACTTTTGGACACCTGAACAGTGTAGCACGTCCTAGTGCTGCACCATACTGGATATTACCCCAAGTTCCTGGTGTGGGACTAGAACCAATAACCTTCTGAACTTCCAGCCCTAGAGGTGAGTGTGCAACCAACTAAGCTACTGACCTGGCATCTTGGCAGGTGTCGCTGAGCTGAAATCTAGCATAAAGGCACTCAAGGTGCCAGAAGTATGGATTACAGAGGTTTAGAAGCATGGCCAGAACACTGGTAAATAAAAAGTGGAAAGGCCATACAGACAGTGGATGACTGTTGCCATATGCACGATGAAAGCACTGAAGAGAAAGATCAATGACTTGGAGAACCAAGCGAGATGTAATAACATTCATCTCATCTGCTTCCCAGAAAAGGCAGAGCAGATTTATGCGGTAGTATTTCAAGCCAAGTGCTACCAGAGCTCTTCAGGCCAGAAGGAATTGTTGCATAAAAGACAAAGAAGATGCATGGGGTGTCAGTCCCCCACCACAGTTCCACCTACCTCCTTAGGTCGATTATACCATGCTTGCTCAAGCAGGCTGAGAAAGACAAGGTAATCTATGCAACTCGGTCAAAAGGCCCCTTACAATGTCATGTTGATTCAATAACACTTTTCAGGAATTCCTCAACATTGCTCACAGAGAACCTGGCAAGGAATAGCTCTGATAAAAGAAAGCTAATCTGTCAGGGGCAGTCTGCACCTGCCTGTATCCCTCCAAATTCAGAAACTCGAACACCAGAACCACCGTCCAGAATAAGTAATGAAGTTTTTGTAGCACTTTGCAAAGTAAACAAACACTCAGTGATAAGATGCAGGATGCAGAGTGAGCCAAAGCATGCTGACAAGTTAGCAGGCAGGAACCGTGCTCATACGTAGATTATATTGACTATGGGATAACATTTTCAGAACTTCTTTGAATTAACGAGGGAGCTAAGCGTCAGTTCAGTCGCTGTAACTTCAGGGCTGCATATTACAATCAGAGTCTCTGGGCCTCACTGTGTTAATTGTTTTTTTGTTACTTCCTAAACACTGCTTAAGCAACAATGGCTGAGAAGCCGGTCATTTTTGATGGATTAATGACGGACAGGGGCCACCTCCCTCCAGTCGGTCATTAATTCAAGCAAATGACCTGCTTTGAGGTTGTTATTGTGATTATAAGTCTAATTGCAATAACAACTTTCATTTTTATTTATTTATTTTCCTTATTTTAGGTTGTGAGAGCAGTGGTGTGAGCCGTATGTACTGCACAGCATCAGTTGACAGCCGGATCAGTTATTTCTAAGACATTAATGACCGATCCAGTAGCCAATCAGGAGTCTCGCTAGGCTCATGAATATTTAATTAGACTTATAATTCCTTATAACAGGCACCTGGGTATGCATAGCTTAGCATAGTAAGGCTATTTGGAACTCTATGAAAAAACTTATGTCAGTCATATGTAACATCCCCTTCCTTCCACAAGGATGCAGAGTGCTGGTTAGCAGCGTTTCCAGACCAAAAGCTTACTCTCTGGTAGTAAATCTGATGTAGTTTATTTAGCCAGTGGGTGGAGATTAGTGACACAGAGGAAGATGAAAGGGTGCCATCAATGTCATATGTTTCATAGGTCTTACGAGCAGAAATTCCAGTTGCCTATCAGTATGCTCATCATTTCTCAATGGTCATATGCTGACATTTCCTGATGTGTGATATACTCACTTATATCAGAAACCCTACAGCTAATAGCACACAGGAGAACACACAGTGCACAGAGTAGAGCAGGCTCTAGCCTGAGCTATATCCTCACCTACTAGTGTGTGAAAAAAGGAATAGGAGGGGTTGTGTGGGTCCTGTTGGGAGAGCAGGGTACAACCCTTGTTAAGGGACATTAAAGGGACACATTCATGTACATGAGAGGGCAGCAAGGAGGGCTGGGGGGATACTGGGATGCATAGGGAGAGGCATCACCAGTAGAAAACAGGAAGTTATTATCCCTCTGTACAGACAGCTGGTCAGACCCCATCTGGAGTACTGCGTGCAGTTCTGGAGACCCAATCTCCGCAAAGACACAGACAGGATGGAAGCTGTCCAGAGGGGGGCAACTAAAATGGTGCAGGGTCTGTACCGGAAGACATATGAAGAGAGACTAAAGGAGCTTAATACAGTATGTATAGCCTCGAGGAAAGGATAGAGAGGGGGGACATGATAGAAACTTTCAAGTACCTCAAGGGAATCAACAAAGTCCAAGAGGGTAGCATCTTTCAAAAAAAGAGGTGTGCAAGAACAAGGGGCACAATTTGAAGATAGAGGCGGTCAGAGGTAATTTAAGGAAGTATTTTTTCACAGAGAGGGTTGTGGATGCATGGAGCGGCCTTCCGGAGGAGGTTGTGGAGTCAAAAACAGTGGTGGAATTCAAGCATGCATGGGACAGTCATAAGGCCATTCTAGGGGGTTGGGGTAGGAAGAAGTAGGCTGCTGGTTAACTAGGATCTGCAGCTTATCCAGTAGGTAGGGAAATGGGCAGACTGGGTGGGCGAAGCGGTCCTTATCTGCCGTCAAATTCTATGTTTCTACAGTGGCAGGCATAGTTTGAAAGGCCATGAAAAGTTCTTTTAAATGAGGTATTGAGCTTACCTGTAGCTAGAAGTAGTCCAGAGATATAGATGACTGAGTCTGTGCAATATAAACACTACATTAGAGCCATTCTTAGAACCTTGTGATGTCAATGATGATCAAGCAGTGCCTAACTGCACTGAGTTAAACACTGTGATCCTCCATCACAAGGTTCTAAAACAACTCTAATATTTATATTATATACTCAGTCATCTATATCTCTGGACTGCTTCTAGCTACAGGTAAGCCCAATACCCCAATTAAAAGACCTTTTCTTGGGCTTTCAAACTATGTTTGCCACTGTACGTAAATGTGTCTCTTTAAGGCCCTGACTCATGTCCAGGGACAGGAGTGAACCTATCTGTACATTGCTAGAAAAAAAGAGAGAGATCGGGGATTAGGTTCCCACTTGCACCTGCTGATTTAGTCATTAAGTGTGACTACTGCTTAAACAATTGTGCAGCGTGAGTTTTCCGGTCAGGGCAGAGGGCCACGTTGTGCTCGCCCCAAGACTAGGGATAAGTACAGTGGGTACTAACTGCAGGGCAGCCCGATGGCAAGCAGTCCATCATACTCCTAAAGAAAGAGGGTCCCCCAGAATACGCCCACCCCCAAATGACACCAGGAAAGGGTTATCATGTGCTGCCAGTCACAGTCCATAATACACAGCACAGCAGCTGCTGGTAGATCTCAGTGAAGCGTACAGGGGGCTGCACATAAAAGTGCATATACAGATATTTGGTACTGCACTGCCATAATTGAACTGAAATAATTCATTCCAAAGGTGGAAAACTGGGAGCCCATCTTGACCGCTACCAATTAATAACTTTTCTTTGGATTTTTCTTTTTTAATTTTTTATTTATTTAAGTCTCGGATTACATGTACCTTTGAGCTAAGAGCTCTTTTACAAAGGTTCCACATCAGTAGAAAGGACAACAGATTAAACAGGACAGTAAAGTACGGTACAGTAAAGTGTAAATAGGAGGTACAAAAATCATAAGGGACACAAAATCATAATGGATAGTCAACATAAAACAACAGAGACACATTACAGTAATCAGTTTCAGGCACAGGAAAATGCATACAATACATTGATATCGGCCAGCAGGCTTTGTCAAGGCAAACAGGGCACAGGGTGTAGGAAGGGATGTGGGAGAGTGGGCTGGGAAGAGTAAGAGAGTGGGGTGGGAGTGGAGGATGTGAGGACAGGTGGGGCAAGGGGAGAGTAAATTACTTGCTCAGGGTCACACAGTATGAGGTGGAGTTTTTGGGAATCAAACCCAGGTCTGCTGGATGTAACAGGCTCATTCACAGCCCGCTGATGTGACCCCTAGGCTATTCTGCCAGCTTTAAGTTGTATCAGTGCCAAACCCTGGCCCGTGTTTTAACCCAGCTATACAGTACTGTGTTACCAGTCCCAAACTGTACTGTACTGTACAGTGGAATTTCTACAGTGCCCCTCTACAGTGCAACTTGTGCTTATAGCGAAACAGCACTAAAGGGCATATCTTGGCTTTGGGGAACCTTCTCATGTGGTGTCTTATGGAATTAAGGTATGTCCCAGCCAATCAGAAACTGATCAACAGGCATGGATTCAACTTTTCTGACTGCAGAGCGGCCAAAACAGAGCACTAATGTTAAGATTATTTTTGGTTTTGGCCTGTCTATCATATGGCAGTTCAACTTGAGAGCACACAGAACTGTAAAGTCTGGTTAGAATTTTATGTTAAAGTGTTCATGTTACAGTCCTTGTTAGTTTCACAGGGGGACCCACCATAAATCATCCATATGCTCCGTTATTGTAGCATTTTTAGAAAATGATTTCCATCGCTGCATAATGTTTAATTATGGTAATAAGAACACTTGAAAGGCACATGTTTTACAAAAGGGAAAAATACGTAACTGCTATGTACTCTACAGTACACTGCTTTACCTAATCCTATGACCACCCCATGACATGTGTAACTTGTAAAGGTAAAGGGATCTACAATTCTGTAAAACGGGAAAATGATTCCAACTTCAACAGGTAAAATTTAAAGGGACACTGTCAGCTTTTTTGTGAAATTTCTGGTCATGTGTGACCAGTTTGCATATAGCAACATAAATAGAAAATGAAGTGTTGTGAATGCCCCAATATGTATAATAATTCATTTTCAAAGCCTTTTAAGCACTTTTTTAGTATTTACCTCGGGATGAGTGCAGTCCACCAAACTTCAGGTGCTGGAAGCATCTGTAATTTGGGAATATGCTGAATCCTAAACTCGTGCGTAGCCGTTTTTGCTTTTCATGAGGTGATAAAAAATAAGGCTACATTCCAATAGAATGTTCGATTCTGACCACATGGATATATCTCTTATGAAAACAAATTATTATACATATTGGGGCATTCGCTACATTTAGTTTTCAAATTATGTTGCTATAGGCAAACTGGTTACGCATGACCAGAAATTTCACAAAAATGTTGACAATAGCCCTTTAAATGTCAGAAGGCTTGAGCCGGCCCAGTAGTGTAGAGGGCTGAGGCAGTGATTCCTTACCCCCTGCCATGATGGCAACCTGTGTTTGTGGTGTGAGCAGGTTGTTGGGGGTTGGCCGGGGAAGGAGAGGATTGAGCCGCCCAGAGGATAGCTCTCCTCGCTGATGGTGGAATGGTGAGACTGGCACTGCCTGGCACCTCAGCGGAGGCAAGTGTTGGCATGCCAGCTCCTGTACAATGGGGATGGAGGAAGAGCAGCTGACTGGCATGCTGCATATGGACGCACGCGCAGCTCTGCCACTGTCGGCACTGCACGCTCTCCTCTGCAGCGAAAAGCAGAAAAAACCTGGTCCCAGTCATGCAGCATGAATGGCCATCCTCTGCAGGCGCCCCCCCCTCCCCGAGAAGACACCTTCCTGATGCTGGATCCAGACTTGGCAGGTTGAGTTGGGTGCCCCCGCCATCCTTCCATGGAAGGTAAGCCATGGGAGAACACGGGCGGGGTCTGAAGTTCGGGGGACAGGGCTCGGAGGACGGCAATGAGGTAGCGCCAACTGGGACAGGGGAGAAAAAGTACAGCAAAAATAAAAATTAAATGTCAGATGGCTTTAATTCAAGAATCTCAGTAAGAAATAAGCCATGATGGCGTATGCATTGAAAGATTAATGATGCACGCCCCAGGGGTGTAGTAAGGCACGTTAATCCTTTAATGCACACCCTGGAGTAGCTTACTGCACTTTTAAATGACTTGTTGTAGGTAATGAAGTTTTCCAGGCTTTGTGATGAGATCTGGTATCTGACCATGCATCGTTAGTATTTTAATGCACGGTCATGTGACAGCTGTCTTCCAGTGAGGTCTCTGGATTTATCCTTGCCATTTTAGAATTTGACTTAATCAGAGGTATGAAAAGTACGTCATACTGTATATGGGTAGATACAGTCTGAGACAACTTCTACAACGGGAAAACCGATGAGGGGCAATTCTACTCCACAAATCCCTAAAGGCCAAAGTGGCGGATCTGGAAATGGGTAAAAAAGGCAGGAGTACTTTTTGTAGTCACTTCCAATGGGTATCTTCATTTCCAGCCACACCTTTTTAAACAATATTAGAGATTACATTCAGAAGAAACAATACACTGGGTTGAAATTAACGGGAGATGAATACTAGATCCACAATCCATACTTGAATTGAGCTGCCCAGTGTTCAGGAAAAGAGAAGCATGTAACTTTGGCAGCCCCAAGCACTGCTGACGTTGAACACAAGATGGCCTTGCTGGATGCATGGCTGTGTATGTTGCTGTAAACATAAGACAGCCTACGTGGTGGCAACTACGACTGGCAGCTACTATTACCCTACTAGTCACCCCCACTTACTGTGACTGGTACCTCCCTCCCTTACCGAAATGGTTTTGGGGCACAGAAGGTTCTATATGTGGATCCTCGAGTGGGTGGAGTAGCAAGTAGAAGAGGGAAGGGATGCGAGAACTAAGGGGTACCAGGTCTCCGCCAATACTTTACACAGTGGGCAGTGGGAAGGTGAGAGTGGCAGCGTTTTTTAGCTGGTGGGGACGAGTGCGAGAGCACCTAACTTTTTTTAACAGGTTTCTTTTTATACTGGATTACTGGATAATGTTCTTGGATTGGATAAACAACTCTGGGCGGGAACTGTGAATAGGTTCTAAGAACCATATAATCCTTGTGGAAGACCAAGTAGTCAGGGTCACTGCGGAGAGACTTAAGCTTGTTTACTATCCTGGATGGGGTCACAGCAACTATAAATGCAATTTACATAAAACATTGAGTTGCAAAAATCTAATTGTTTAAAATGAGGACCTTGGGGTTTCGGAAGGATTAGATTAAGATCCCATTAGGATAATGGGTCCTGTTGAGGAGGGTGCAAATTATTCCATTCTAACACTTTACTAAACATTGGGGCCAAGTTGTAAAATGAAATGGCTGCTAAGTGTACCATCAGATACAGTGTTTTTCAGCCTGAAGATGCCAAGGATAGCAAGTAATCCAGAACCCTATCAACCAGACATGAGTTAGGGGAAACAGAATTCTAAATGCACACTGCCAGACTGGTTGTGGTATCAGTTCAACTGGATTTTTTGGCTGACCAGTGGGTGTGGCCAGTCACCCCATGCATTGCTCTGATACGTCTGTGAAAGCTTCAATTAGAACCTAAGAAAGTCCTACAAGAGTCTTGCTTTCAAACCTTTTCTGACCCCACGATGTGCATGAATTAGATTCCCGTTATATGTTAATTGCATTCTCTCTACTCATTTGCATTTCAAACCACTCAGATGGATGTTTCATTTTTTTTATTTGAAAACTGATGACCAGAGGAGACATGTAAAGGCAAATCTTATTTCCAGGTGTGATCAGTGTGTGCGAGGGGTTGGGGCAACAAGTGAAACCAGTTGATTGCAGAAAAAAGGAGGCCATTCTTCCCCTGTACAGATCCTTGGTGGGGCCACACCTGAAGTACTGTGCCCACTTCTGGAGTCCTCACCTCAGGAAGGATAGGGATAGGCTGGAGACAGTGCAGCGCAGGGTAACAAAAATGATTCATGGCCAGCAGGCATGCCCTATGAGGAGCACTGCTAGGCACTGAACATGTGCTCGCTGGAAACCAGAAGAGAATGGGGAGATATGATAAGACCTTCAAATTCCTAAAAGAAATTAACAGGGTGAACCACAGGGAACTATTTAACTTGAATATCAGCTCGCAGTTACATGGTCAGTAGTGGAAGCTAACAGGAGGGAGGTTCAGGAGGGACGTGAGGAAATACTATTTTACAAAAAGGGTGGAGGAGCCCCAGAGCAGGCTGCCAGCCAAGGTGGCGGGCACAAAACCCATTAGTGGCTTTAAGCATAGCTGGGACAGAATGAAGGGTACAGTGGTTGCTCGGGGTGTCAGACATGGGGTAGAGGACGAGGGGGTTGGGAGGGCTAGGATCCTGGAGGAACAGTAGGCCCCAGGGCTAAACAGAGAACTTGAACGGAGTGACTGGACCTTTGGTCTTTTCCTGCCGTAATTGTCTATGATTCTAATGCTGGTAAACAAAAGTAACAATAAACAATAACAAAGATTAAAGTGGCAGTGACTGTGCAATTCTTTTAGGTTTTTAAATTTTTTGATAAACGAGCCAGATTGCAAGGGGTATTTTTTTAAGAACCAGTTTCACCTATCTCTAATGCACAGTATATTTAAAAAAAATAGAATTTTTTTTGCATTTGTAAAAATAAGCTGAAGCACCAGTCTGGTGTGTTACAAGACATATACACCACCGTGCTGCGCTGCACCAAGAATATTCTGGCTACCAGTCAATCAATAATGCCAGTTAGTGCTTTAGGCCTTAAAAGCTTGTATTTTTCACTTTTCATTAGCCTAGTAAAGATGTCGAGCTGCATTTTCAGCCCTCCCTGGACTAAGTTCCAGTCCACAGTAACCGGTGAGGACAGAAATCCCCGCACCAGCGGACTTCCATATTTTCAGTCGACGCCACTGCAGCAGACGGTACGCCTGGTTCCACTGGGCATACCATTTTGGCTCAGCTGCTAAGGAAAACTGGCTGCAAGCTGCCGTAAATCGGGGAGTCGGTCATAAACTGGCTCCTGCTTTAAGAATACCACAGCTGTAGGGAAAACTGCGGCGCCACAAGTGGTGACCCACTTGCACCAGTTTTCTCCCGCAGCTGAGGATATTTCAGGGTCTCTGGGAATCCTGTCCCTTATCTTTACCTAGAAAGCATTTTCACTTTTTGTTTCTCTCCTGCTTTTGTGTGGGCTGACGTGGCACAGTTCTACCTTGCTGTTTCTACAGATTTAAAGAAATGAAAACGTGTTTTTTGTTATTGTTACAGATAAACACATATTTCAATTCAGCTTTAAACCACTGTCAGCCTCTGGTTGTATTTCAAAAAGGCTAAAAGCAATCACTGTGGTTAGAGTGTCCCTTTAAAGAAAACATTTATATCACAGATATACAAAATAAAACAAAAAAAGAGAAGGTGAAATGGAAAACCTTGTCCTCCAGCTGCGGCTCTACCCAGCTGAGCAAGTCGTGCTTTTTCTTTTTTTCCAAATAGCCGCCCAATGGAGGATTTGATTCCTTTTTTCTTGGAAGTTTTATGCAAGGAGTCCTGGCTGCTGTTGCTGCTGCTTGGATTGCTGGCCTGCTCATCCAGATGGCTGGAATAGAAAAATCCAAGCCTAAGTAGAAGAAATAACTGACGCACAATCGCCAACATCCCACTGTCATTTCCGCACTGTACATGTTATTGTTTCCATGATTTTTTTTTTACTTTTACCATGACAAGAACTGAAATCTGCAATCGTCCTGTCACAAAAAAATAACAGAATAATATTTCAACTTACAAAGTGTTGGTAATTTATGTATTTATTTGATTAACTACTGAAAATATTTGATCAAGGGGGTACAACTGAGAGAATATCAGCTTGTTTTCAGATGGGTCCTGGGAGAAAGGGGGTAGAATATAAGCTAGAGTAAAACTGAATAACTTATAACATATTTAACATAAAATGATTGTGTGCTAACAAAGTACAAAATACGTATGAAAGATATTATCTGCAGCAGTAGACAGCCTCATCTATAACAGGCAGTGGCCTAATGTGGGAGAGGGGATAAAGAAGATGAGAAGGATGAGACGGAGAGGTGAGGGGGTATTTAGAGGGGGTGGAGTAGAGAAATTGAGCAATGGGGAAGACATGTAAGAGGGAGTGGAAGTTAGCTACATGCATAATATCATAAAGGCAATGGAGTTTCAGGGCAGAGGGAGAGGGAGAGAAGAACAGGGGAAGGGGGATAGACTAATAATAGAGGTGTCTGTAAGAGAAAATGTCCTACCCAGAGTGGTCTTGGGGCAAGGGCCAGAGAAGGAGCGAATGTTGAAATTTTAAAAGGAAAGCTGTCCAAATAATACAGACCCCCCACCCTCAAAGGCTTACCCCTAATTAAGCTTTTCACAAAGAAAAGCCTTCATTTTAGCAGTTGCTACTTACTTTGTTTTAATTTTAAAAACTTCGGGAGTCGGGAAGATGGTGGACAGTGTGCGGCTCCATTTAGTGAGTGCACGGTGCTGCACTGCTTAGTTTCCAATACAAATGTATTGCAGTGAGCGTGTGATGCACTTTTACGCTAAATGGGGCAGGGAATAATAGTGGAATGCATTTTCTGGAAACCAGACTGGTAGTGGCTGAGAAAGGAGGAGGCAATAAAGGGGGCGGGGGGCTGGGAGAGCACCAGTTTTCCTCTAACGTAGCCAGTATAGGGGGTGGGAGAGATAGACCAGTAGTTACAGGAGCAAAGCGGTCACAGACTTTGTGGTGGGGAGAATGCTGGCCCTCTTCCATGCACCAGAAAACTTTTCCATGTGGATGGTGAGACTGAGCAGGGTGGAGATGAGAAGGACACTGCAAGAGCAGAAAGGTGGAGGAGTTTGGAGTCAAGTTCACTGAAGCTGTTGCATTTGGCACAGTTAAGGGTCAGCAGAACAGAAAGGGTAGCAGTGGGGGAGATATGAGTAAAAGAAAAGGTGTGGGGATGAAGAGGAAGTGAAATGTGTTGATGGCAGCAGGGAGAGAACAATGGTGGAATAAAAATGATTGAAGACACAGGTAACCTCTAAAGGGTTAGAAATGGAAAGACTGCTGCATAGGTCAGTGCCTCTCTGCTGATAACTATTAACTGGGGTTCCAACATACTATAACTAACCCCCCCAAATATCATAAATTAATTGTTAGATAACTGTTCAAGGGAAAGTCCCCTTAGCCCATTTTCTGTATACCTGTGTAGTTTATAGGCATGCACAGTGATTCCCTCTCTCGCATCCCCCTAATGTCATCCTAATTTAAATATAAATGAGATTGCTTCCCTCTGTTTTGCCCTGGTGTGAAAACCTATCTCCATTCCAAAGGTCATGACCTGACTCACACAAGGCATCATGGGAGTTGATTCTGCATACATGTACAAGCCAGCAGAAGTTATACTCTCATTCAGTTATGTTACATGTCTTGTGAATTCCTTGGGTTCTCTGAAAGCATTTTTTCTAACTCAGATACACTTTGAATTACAGAAAACAGCAGGGTACTTACTATGCCTTGAAAATCTTCATGGCCAGCATAAAACAAGAACACAGGAGCTGCAGAGCACAGCAATAGCACTGACTAATACAGTATAATTACTGCAGGCTTTAGCATCAGCACCTCATAAAATTCCAGGATGCCTACACTAGTCAGCGCATGACCTCTACAATGGAGTCAGTTTTTTACACCAGACTTAAGTGCCTTCATTTACATTTAATCCTGATGAAATTAGAAGGGTGCAATAGAAGCAATCATTGTTCAGAATAAAAGGCTGAGGGGACTTTCCCTTACAAGTGGTAGATCAAACTCAGGACATCACAGCTCAGTACACAGTTTTTAACAGTCTGCATTTAATGGACAAGTTTGGGGTTTATTTCCTGTGCTTTATGCTGCACCTGGCAGCCAGTCCCCATCAGCCACCCTCCTATGCAGGTGGACCCCGATCATCCACTTACAGTGCCCTCTGAATTACCCCCCAGGACAGAGCCTCCAGGGGCCCCCTGCCATTAACCCTGTTGGATCTAGATCTGGGATGCAACGGAGACCCAGATCCACTACGGGGCAGAGGCATCATTGGGCACACTGGAGGATGTTCTACTTGATTTTTCTGGTGGAGGGCATGTCGAGCGGATACAATGACATGACCATGCCTTGCCCCCCCCCAACCCCCATGGAGCAGTGCTTGCTGGTGCTCTGGCAATGGTGTGTCCCATGGTCACCTGGGAGCACTGGACCAGAGGCACTCAATCCCCCCACCCCCCGCGGAGGTGGAGAGCATCTGATGGTTGCTCAATCCACCCCCAGCCAGCCCTCAGGCATCCCGAGTCCGTTACTGAACCCGGGTCACCTGCATCACAGCAGTAATTCTTTCCGCTGCACCGGCGGGCCAGCCATTTAATGGCCAAGTTGATTAGCTTAGGTAGTATGTTACACAAAAATACTAAACCATGCCCATTCTATTCTGCACCACCATCAGCACATGGTAGCTAATCCATCCACAACCGTGGTTTCCAGTCACAGGCATGCTCTTGACAGGACATCTACGATGGGATTTAACCAAAACTTTTTTGCTTCCATCCATTGGTCAGAAAAGGGGGGAAGGTCAGGTGTATCAAAAGTCAGTTTTATATAGTTTGTATGCAACTGGATACAGAGCAAACCATCTGATGACCAGTACTGACACAGCTATGGTCACAACAAGACAAGGGCATACTTAAGAAACCTTAATCTTATTCTGGCAGCCTATGGTACATTTTTGGTATTTGTGAGTCACTTGGCCATGAGACTGTCTACACTGTGAGGATCAAACTCAGTACTGCAGGGATGAGAGCAATGTGCTGTACCTGGTGAGAAACAGGAGCAGCTTTTTAAGCCTAGATTGTAGGCATTCATGTTGTGCTCAGCTGTGTTCATTGCAAGCAGCAAAAATACCAAACATGACACCCAGTCTTCCATCTGATTGCCCTTCTGTCACACTTCTTTACACCTGATGCTGCAGGATCGCTAGCAGGTGAGCAGTTAGCACTTTTTGTAACAGTTTCTTTTACTCTATTTGTAAAAGTCCTTTACAGCCTGAGTCCACACCTGCTTTGTGTGGGCAACCTCCCAGGCCCATCACAGCCTTACCTAGGGTCTATCCAAATGATTTACCTCCCCCCTCCTGTGGAAGGGCCTTTAGCAGCAGCCCCGAGTCTCCCTTCAGAGACTGAATCCATTGTCTGTCAGTTGGCTTCAGGGGGTCAGAGAATGTCCCAAGCTTTACCAGTCTTGGCTAATATTTTGTCTTGTTCTCCCATCCCCCTATACAATGTCATTTTGGGGGTCTTGACGGCACACATGTGCTGACCAGTGGAGACCATCAGCTTCCTCTCTCCCAGGCTGCTCCGCCTACACCACCACTGGTGGTCACCAAGGTGGCAACTGCCAGACAGAAGCAATCACCCTCCATTTCCCAGAGGTGGAAACTATGACGTGGGCTACACAATCCTCCTCCCCCACCTGACAGGGAATGCCCCAAGTCACTACTGTCTTGAGTGGTAGTACTGTCGCTGTGCCATAAGGTCCAACACCTTTTATAAGCAGCTAGCAGACATCCACTGCCTTGGTGTCTTGGGGTCTGATTTGACAAGATAGGTAGGTAGATAGATAGATAGATAGATAGATAGATAGATAGATAGATAGATAGATAGATAGACAGATGCTGTTGATAGATAGATAGATAGATAGATAGATAGATAGATAGATAGATAGATAGACAGACAGACAGACAGATACTGTCTGTAAATACATATATATATATACTGTCTGTAGATAGATATATACTGTCTGTAGATAGATAGATAGATACTGCCTGTAGTTAGATAGATAGATAGACAGATAGATAGATAGATCGATAGATAGATACTGCCTGTAGATAGATAGATAGATAGATAGATAGATAGATAGATAGATAGATAGATAGATAGATGCTGTCTGTAGATAGATAGATAGATAGATAGATAGATAGATAGATAGATAGATAGATAGATAGATAGATACTGCCTGTAGATAGATAGATAGATAGATAGATAGATAGATAGATAGATAGATAGATAGATAGATATTGTCTGTAGCTAGACAGACAGACAGACAGGTAGACAGATAGATAGATAAATACTGTCTGTAGCTAGATAGATAGATAGATAGATAGATAGATAGATAGATAGATAGATACTGTCTGTAGATAGATAGACAGACAGAGACAGACAGATAGACAGATATCATATGTAGATAGAATAGATAGCTAGATAGATTCTGTCCAGATAGACAGACAGATAGATTGAAAGATGCTGTCTAGATACTGTGGATGGATAGATAGATAGATAGATAGATAGATAGATAGATAGACAGACAGACAGATAGATAGATAGATACTATCTGTAGATAGATAGATACATAGATGCTGTCTGTAGATAGATAGATAGACAGATAGATGCTGTCTGTAGATAGTTAGATAGATAGATACTGTCTGTAGATAGATAGATAGATGCCGTCTGTAGATAGACAGATAGATAGATAGATAGATAGATAGATAGATAGATAGATAGATAGATAGATGAAGCTGTCTGTAGATAGATAGATACTGTCTGTAGATAGAGAGATACTGTCTGTAGATAGATACTGTCAATGGATAGATAGATAGATAGATAGATAGATAGATAGATAGATAGATAGATACTGTCTATAGATAGATAGATAGATTTTTTTAGCCATTATTTCCCCCCGGTCTGCCAGGCAGCCCCCATCTGACCCCCCCAAACCCATCACATGCCATCCCTAGGTGCTTACCCCAACCTCTAAGTACCCATGGCTTGCCCCCCCCCATCCCAAGGCCGGGCCCTCTGGGGAGTGCACTTTTCCCGATGGTAGAAGGATCCAGTCTGGGATCGGGAGTCTGGTCAACAGTGTTGGGGGCCTGCAAATGTCCAGTCAGCACCCTACTGCTATAGTGTTTTCCACCCTTTTTCTCCCCAAGCAACTGCCAGCGTGTGATGAAGAGGCATGTGCTTCTGCAGTTGTGCATGAGCAGGCATCGGTGTGCAAAGCAGTCCTCAATGCATCAGAGAGTCTCTGTATTCACTACTGCCCAGCATCTGCTGGCAGGCAGTCAGAGGAAACATAAACTGATGTGTGTCTAAATATTACATTATTTCAAAGTTGTCTCAATCGTTCAAGAATTTTTTTTTATTCTTTTTCCCTCCGGGCACCGTCCCCCTCGATCTCCCTCAGATGTCACCCATTGGCTTATCCCGTCCAGTCTGAGACCCCCTGACCTGAATCCCTCCAGTGCTCTGATCCCCCAACACCTACCTGCAGGCATACACCCTGGCTTGTGCCCTCCAGGGCAGGGCCACCATCCACTCTCTTGGTGCTCCCTGAAATCCAAGTGGGGTGCGGAGGATATCAGGGACTAGGCCAGGTGGGATCTGACATTGGACGTGGGGCTTAGGCGTGCTGTCGTCCTCTCTGGGGGGGGGGGTCCCTTTTTCGTGAAGCATGGATCGTGACAGGTCCCACCCCAATGGCAGGCACAGGAGTGCAGTGGCATCCTGGGGGGGCATGCACACTCCCATGCACATCCCACCGACGTCCTCTGAGCCCACCTAATTATTGTATGGAGGCCAGTGGCTCAATACCTCCCAGCCACCACTGGGAAGTACCCTAGATGCTGAGGTCCTCAACCGTACCTAACCCGGAGAAGGTGAGCTGTCATCAGACGGTCAAGCTTTCTCCTCCCAAGCTGACTCCAAATGCCCCAAACTTCGTTCCTGAGCCCAGGTCGCCAGCACGGTGAGAGGTGTGGTGCCCAGCACCTCAGTCCTCGGTACCACGGGCTGGCTGGTGTCAGCAACTCTTTAAGTTACAATATTATACATCTGTTAAGGTACTAAGCATGTCTGAAATGTCCCAAAGCTGTCAAGTCAACAGCCAACGTCCTCATTCTCAAGTCAAAGCAAACCCGGGACACGTAAAACAAAAAAAAAAAATCAATTTTTCTCTGAACAGACTGCAGTAGCTCTAGACAACAGAAAACAAGCAAGATAAGTTATTCTGATGAAAATTTTAAACACAAACCCTGGAACAGGCCACGTTTCATACCCTCTGCCCTCTTCCTGACTCGACAATGGTACAGGAGGTCCTAGCCTGTCTATCCGTAGGGTTCTGGGTGAGGAAGGAGGAGATGTTTCACATTTTATTGTAGTTTTATCTTCACGGCTTTCATCTCGACCAACTGGAGACTAAAGCAAGTATTCAAATATAAGACTTGATTATTGAAAGAATTCTATGAACAGACGATATGCAACAGAGAAATAGTAATTACTGTCATGAAATTCATAGTCTAATACACACACTTTTATGTCTACAGCAGCGTCATTTGTGGCATGATATAACTGCATTGACACAATTATACTTTGCAGTACCATAGTTGCCACCATGTGGTACCCTGACCTGGTTCCATGTTATAATAGCGATCGCTATTTTGGCGAGTATATATCGCCGAAAAGTAGATCGGCAAGATACACATCGCAGTGACCCAATATCTGGAAACCCTCCTCGGGGGGGGGGTTGCCACCCGCTCCCCCCTGAATTTAGATTGCTAACCCAGGGGGTGTGCGTCGGGAGGGTGACATTCTGGTTGCTGCAGCAAAAATAAAGGCTGCAGCCACAGGCAGTAGCAAAAATTCTTGTGCCGGTCCCCAGCCCCGAACTCAGTACCTGCTCTGCTAGAGCTAGCCACCCTCACCACCACACCACACCACACAGCTAGCTTGGCAGCAGCAGGCACACTGGTCCCCTACAAACCCCTTCCCTGTCTCTCCCCTTGTCTTCCCCTCGCTATTTCCATCCCCCCATCGCCATTCCCTACCCTCACTTTCATGTAGGGTTACTACCCTTGCAGGGTAGCCCATGAGTATATCACCCAGTATGAGTCGCCGTTTTGATGGTCGCTCATATTGGTTTGCTATACTCACTGGATATAACCCCTGACCTTTATCTGTCAGATGCAATACTTCATCAATAGAGGTAAGATACACAGTTGTCTTTTATATGGCAATTGTTCATGGAATTAAAAGTGTTTATATTTTGGAAAAATATATATACAACAGGGGTGTACTGATAAATGAGATAAAAAGTGTTGTCTTGATCCAACATAACGTAAGCAATAATACCTGACAGGGTGAGCGGTACTGGGGAATACCGGACCGCCCAGGGGCATGATGAGGCATGACACCGCAGGCGGAGGGCCTTATAGCCTCTGGAGGGTCCAGTATTCCCAATACTGCCCACCCTGGAGGGTATTATTGCACTTAGAAAATGGGTTACTGGTAACCTTTCAATAAAATATTTCAAAGTAAAACTAAACTAAATTTGTAAATAAGCAAAAATTAATAGAAAGTCCATTTTCTTGCAAAGTAGTCCCTTTACTGGTATACTTGCCAGTAGCGGGTCTGCTGTGTTTCACAGACTTTTTAAATCACCTGTCCACTTCTGTTACTTGCTGTTTTACCCCCCAACCCCTTAACAGTTCAGTGTGTTCCCTCCAGCAGCAGTCCATTAGTCAAGTGGCTTACCAGGGGTTACATCGTGGCCAGCAGTGACAACTCTTCGGGAGAGATGAGCGCGGTGGCAGAGCAGTGTGAGTGTTGGGACAGAAGGGTATGAGAGCGATCGGTGGTGTGCAGTCGAGACAGGGGCTTTAATTTAAGTAAACAGAGTGAGAAAACAAAAAATAATTTTGTTTGATCTTGTTTAAATTGCACTTTGTTCTAAACTGCTGTCAGACATGTACCCAAGTTGGCAAGGCGACGTAAACCTGGATGTAAACACAGGATGTCAGGAAATAGTGAGAGGCGGTAGCGCATCAACTGTGCTTTTATTTTAATTTGTGCAGCTTCTTTTCAGACAGTATGTTTTTTATTGCTTGCTTGTTAGTTTTTGAGCTGGGTGTTATGGTTTCTTGCTCCCCCCACCCCACTCCCAGAGTTCATTTGAAGCTGCTTTGTTGAGAGTGCCCCCCACCCCAATAAATTGATTCCTTCACTGTTATTGGTTCACTAGATGTTTGACTGCTGGGGAAACAGATACCGGAGGTAGAGTGAGAAGTAGAGAAACTAACCCTACAGAAAGCAACAGTAGTTTATTCATTTATTTCCCGAAACTGCCAGTTTGCTGTTTTGTGAAATTCTACTGTGAATGAGACGAAAAGTACTTTCTTCATTCTCCCTACCACAGATGGACGTCCATCTGCGGTATGGAAATCCAAGAAAATACCAGTGCTCTCGTGCACGTTTCTGCCACAAGGGGATGGTGGTTTCATAGTGACTCGCATATTTTTTAATGATAAAATAGGATTGTCTTACAGCCTGTCATTTTTTTAATTTAACTATGGTTCTCCATTTCCTAATCGAAGATTTTAACTGGTAGGGGCACCCGGCACGAGTCTCTAAAATACATGAGTCATACTAAAACAGACAGCCACCAACTACGGGACTGCTCACTGCTGACTGTACATGTCAAAACAGTGTAACACGTCACATACTCAAGCGGTAGACTGATGTGTTACTGTTTATTGATGTTATTTTTCCCCAAACAACCTTACCTTAGTTGTGGCGCTGGGTCATGTATTGGGGCCAGAGTGCAAGTGGGATAACAAGCAGTGGTGCTCACACACAAAAAAGATTCATCTTACTGATCGCCTTTGTTAAAAACAGACAGTTGCTAACTACGGAACCACTGACTGTATGTGTCACACATACAGAAATAGCAGGCCACTACATTTACATTTATTTTGTTATATTCTTTTTAACTGGGCCATGAAGTGGAGTCTGTGAGCGAGAGCGGGCAACAAGCAGTCAAGCCGAGAAGCACTGTACTGTCTGGATGGAGCGGGACATTAGGACAGGAGCCATCAATGTAAAGTCAGTGGTATAAAACGTTTACAATTTTTTTGTGACTCACTAAACTGTCAAGTGATTAAAGCAGATGTGTATGGAAGGGGGAGAGGAGGCACTTGCTCGGTTGCGAGCCGAGAAAAACAAACATTGTGGCGCTGGTCATCTGAACGTTCTACTAGCCCAATAATACTTTAATGGTATGTGGCAACAAAGACTGCGACTAATTATTTACAGGTCTCTATCACCTCATACCGGACCAGCAAATTGCATCTATCAGTCAATCAGAAATGAGCATAGGCTGGACCCATTTTCTAAAAGATAACACTAGCTTGCAAAAATGGGTATGTCACAATGCATACTGAACCAATCAGACAGCAGCTTTCACAATGCTGATGACATCACAATAGCCATGTGCTGCACTGAAGCCTGCAGTTATAATCAAAGACAGACACACAGTGACATTTTTACATAAACAGCAGATTCAAAAGCTGTAACCTGTAATCCGATTTTAAAGAAATTGAATATGCAGTGGCCTGAACTAAACTATGTAGTTTATGGTCACTTGTTAAGAGGCAGGACTTTCATATCTCACTCATGGCTCTGCCACTAATGAGTTATGGTCCTGCCCCCAGCACACGTAAAAATAAATTGCATATTTTGAGAGAGCCTATTATATCTATCCATCTATCCATCTATCTATCTATCTATCTATCTGTTCGACTGTATAGATTTATGCAATAGGCATGGACAATAAATCCATGTGTTAAATCTGTGTATCACAGCAACTACATGTATAAATGTAAAATATAACATTTACATATATAGTTAGTACCTCATGGCTTCTTTATACACCTAGTTAGTTCTTCACCTTCCCCCATCCCATTCCCGACCCCGTGCCCACCCACCAGCGCTTCCTCTCACAGTTTTATTTCTATTAGAAGCTTCTGCAGTGACCGCCCCGATATGTGCCTGCAGTAACTGGAGCATTTCATCCTGCCAGTCTGACACTCTCCGCCTTTCACTGTACAGATGTGCACACTGTCTTTCTGGTCCATCACCATTTCTGAATGTCCATTAAAAAAAAGAAAGAAAACAGAAAACAAAAGAAAACTGGGACTCGCCGGCAGCTGCAACGACAGATTACCTCTCAGCTTTAAACTGCATAAGAGCTGCCTGCCACCCACTCCACTTTTGAACTTGTCCTCTGCTGTATATTTCTACCAGGGATTGCAAAATACTTTTTAACTTCAAAAACAAAATCCACAAACCGGCAAGCAATACTCCTGGTTTCCAAAGTGCTATACTTTATTGTTAGTCATGGTCCCCTCTCACTAAACACCAGCGCCATCATTGTTGAATGTTTCTGTAAAAGCTATTCAATCCACCAAGAAATGGCAGATTTGGAATGTCAGTGTTGATGTCATGGTGCCGTATCCATGGCAACAGACAATGACATGGCATACTCTGCCTGTATTAGGGCAAAGCACAATTTCACCAAAAAGTACCACAAATCTTCCCAAATACAAAAATAAGTAAAATAAAAAGAAAATGATGTAACAAACAATGTCTTCCCCATTGCATAAATGAAATATGCGATGGGGATATTGCGTGATGCATAACTTGTCTGCATTTAGGCAGTCTGACCTCAGGCACATCACTCGTGGCTTACAGCACCTGTGAGGTTATATATATCATACTGGCTTGGCAGCACCAGTATAGATAGGGCTGAGTACAGTGCTCAGTGTTAAACCTCTAACTTTGCACCTCAATAACTTTGGCTGGGTTTGACAAAAATGTCCCACGTTTGGCATGCATTGTTCTGTAGGCAAGTTCTCGAGAAGTGGGAAGTTTTGTGATGTGCGCTTATCCAGCGTCTGAGATCTGGACTTGTCCCAGTTACAGAAAAGTCTAAATTGTTTAGGCTTTTATTACACCTTTTTTTTTTCTCTCAGCTACAGCCTAGATTTTACATACATTTTTTTCTGAAACTTTCAGGGTTGGGGGGGATGCCTGTGCCATGGTAGTGCCTTTCGAAGGTTACATGAAAAAAAATTAATCAGTTCCAGAATTATAATTAAGGTTTTTTTTTTGTGAGATCAGAAGGGCGTTTAGGATAACACTGTGATGTGACAATAAAGTTTTACTTTTGTGAGTATTTTTCTTTTGCAAAATTAGTGTTTTTCGTGTTGTAAGAAAAACATTTCGGGTTGTGTCAGCCGCCATCTTGTTTTTTTGTTGTTTTTTTTTTAACAAAAAAGGTGGAAACTATATATATAAATGAGATATTTTCAAAAAAACACACACCTGAACCTAGGTAAACAGGACCCCTTTGGCTAGATTCTGGTGTTTTCTTTTGAAATATTCATACCAGAAATATGTTTTCTGGGCACCCCAAAATCCAAGGTGCCCAGCTTCATGAGGGGAGCCATTATCACAGCCATGAGCCCAGGATTCTCCTGTCACACACAAACTTCTGGGAATGTTCTGCTCACACCCAAAACATGAGTAATGAAGTCCTATCATGATCCCTTCCCCTCCCAGCTCAGCCAGCCCTCCCTCTTCCTTCCCGAATCCAGTTTGCAATGGTGGAAAATGCTAGTCTGTGTGGGGGAAAAAAGAGGAAGGCTATAGTTTTATGCTTCATACCAGCCCTCCAACCCTCCCAGATCACCCATTCCCCCAACACATAGGAGTCAACACTGGGATGCCCACCCCTGTTCCACATAAGACTATGCTGACATTGGGGTACTCACCTCCTGTTCCATCTAAGACTATGCTGACACTGGGGTGCCCACCCCCTGTTCCACCTAAGACTATGGTGACACTGGGGTGCCCAATCCCTGGTGTAGGTCCGGCCCCCTGAAATAAAGAAAACTGTCCTTCATTGATCTTTTTCCCCATCTACCCCACATCCACCCCACCCTGATCCCCCACTCAGCATCCACCCTCCCACACACCCACAAACCCTCACTCACCTAAAGAGGAACCTATGTCATATATCCACTCTCTGACTGGAAAGACATCTTCCTCTGGGAACTGAGATGATGATATGAGAAAATAAGGTAAATTCATTTACTATATTTCAGTATGTTTTGAACTTTTACTCATAACTTTGTCATTTTTAAATATTTTTCCACCAAATTTGAAACATGGACTTTTTGGGAGTCCACCTTGTGAACAAGGTATGAGAACATTTTCAAACCCAGTCCAAAAGGTGACTTTGCAGTCAATCTGAGAAATCAAAGTCCTATAAATCATTAAAAGTAAACTCTATGTCCTTCCAGTATGACTGGTGCTGTGGTGACAGCCAGCAACACAGGAGCTGGAGATAGACTGCAACACAGTAGAGCATTACATTGGGCAAATTAAGCCCCCCTTTTCCTTTGGCAATGGCAATGTTCAATATTTTATTCTTGGCCTACTCTCTTCTTGTAAAAAACGAAAGATCGCCTTACTCCAGTAGTGGAAGTAATGTACTTCTGGAACCAGAGGCAGTGTTTGGAGAAAGTACAATATCCAGGGAAGGACAATATTCAAGGAAGGACATTGGATGATTTCTACTCTGCTTAAGAGAGATAAGGGAAGCTGGGCCCATGTTGCCAAATCCTCATTGAGTTTCTGGGTGAGGGGTTCATAGTTTAGTAATTCCAAGTTGTCTGGATTTTTTGTTAATTGCATCCCCAAGTATTTCATAGCTCCTCTATTCCATCAAATTGGTAGGTACTTTTTAAGGCCCAGGGAGGGAGGGAGTCAAATTGTAAATCAGGGTTTCTGTCTTCAGTATGCTTAGTTTAAAACTCAATAATTGTATAAATTCATCTAAACATTTCCACACCTTAGGGATGGAAGTCTCTGGTGAGATTAATGTTAGGATGATATCATCTGCATATAGAGATATACAGTAATCTCTGCCTCCTAAGGGAACCCCTTCCATCTCTGTGGCTATATGGAGTGCCCGGGCTAAAGGATCTATATACAAACATACGATGAAGCCAGTAGATATAGGCCTAATGGTCTATTCAGTCTTCTTGAGTGTGCAGCTCTCAGTATTGTGCACTGATGCTAGCCCCACCCTCCCTCCCTCCCAATTGATCCCACTGTTTTACCTTCCCCTTCCCCATTTTGATTTTTCCTTAAGTTTATCCCACCCCCTTAAATTCCCCACTGATGCCCCAGAAACTAGTTCCTCAGGCACAGCAATCCATGCTATCGCCACCCTCTCAGTGAGAAAGTGTCTTCTCATCTCCCTTCTGAAGCTCCCCCCTCCAACTTTAGACTATGTCCTCTTGTAATTCCATCCTTTCTAATTCTAAACAGACCCTCATAACTTACCCTATTAATGCCCTTCAAGTATTTAAATGTCTCAGTCATACCCCCCCCGTCCTTTCTGTCCTCAAGAGAGTACATATTGAGCAACTGTAACCTATCCTCGTAGGGCTTTTCCCTCAACCCACTCAACATCTTGGTTGCTCTCATCTGTACCCCCTCCAATCGCCTGATGTCCTTTTTTAAGTATGGACACCAGAACTGCATGCAGTACTCCAAGTGAGGCCACACCAATGCCCTGTACAGCGGCAGGATCACCTCCTCACTCCTTGAGGTGATTCCCCTTGCTATACACCCCAGCATCCTGTTAGCCTTTGCTGCCACTTTCCTACACTGTTCAGAGTGATTCAGATAATAGGAATTAGAGTGGGTATCCCTGTCTGGTGCCCCTGGTTAAAACTATCAGATCTGAAAGGTCATCATTAAGCCACACATAGGCCTCAGGGGTTGCATAAAGAGACTGGAACATTTTTATAACATCTATGGGAAACCTAATGTTTGACAAGGTGTCCCACAAAAACTGCCATGGCATCCTGTCAGACACCTTCTCAGCATCTAAAAATTAAATTCTGCACAGTCAGTAAGGTGTAATATACGCCAAACATTATCACATGTTTGGTGTCGCCTGATAAAACAGCCTGATTTTTATCTATAATTTGAGGGAGGAGTGAGTCCAGTGTCATAGCCCAAATTCCCATAAATAATTTCTAGTCTAGGTTTAAAATGAAGATTGGACAGTAAGAGGCCGGGTCTTTCAGGTTTCAGCATTGCTGAAATAGTGGCGTAATACAAAGCAGGAAGTGTTACCATCCTGAATATTCAGAAAAGTTTGAAGCAATAAAGGGGATACGTCTTCAGAAAATGTTTTACAAAATTCAAGTGGATAGCCATCAGGGCCAGGCTTTTTGCAAGTTTTGGCATGTTTTATTGCTGCTTGGATTTCATCTAACGTTATCGGGGGGGGGCATATTCTACTGTTTCTCAGTTAGTTGAGGCAGTCCTAGCTTTTCTAAGTAGGCTCTCACTTTTTGTTGATCGGGATTATCCCCCTAAGTGTATAAATCCTTGTAGCAGGTTGCCATAAATTTGACAGAGGCTGCAATGTCCCCTGACCTGATTAGCTGAAAACTGGTCTCAGACCTGGAATATACAGGCCAGTTTGTTTATGTGCTCTCAGCTGTTTGGCCAGTCTTCGAGACCCTCAGGAACCCCCTTCATAATAATACTGCCAAAGATAACACAATTGCTGTTCAATTTCTTGGTCCAACAAACCCTGAAGCTTACTTTTTCTTTGCTTAATATGTGCTTGTATCACTCGACCCCCCCTTGGTATATAACATCTGCAGAGTTTTTAGCTCATCCAGTAAGAATTGCCATTGTTTCTCCCATGCCTTTTTTTCTGTGATGTATAAGCTGCTAGGTAGTCTCTTAGTGCTGTTTTCCCAGTGTCCCTTGGGGTGGTGGTGGTTAAATCTCACTGGTTATTATCCACCATACTGAGGGACAGATGGTATGTAACCTCCAGGAGGTTGTCTTGCGCTGGTTACCCAGGTGGATCTTTGCTACAACAGTAGAGTGGTCCAACAAAAGACAGAGGCCGTGAGAAATATCTTAGACCTTTTCCACATGTTCTATTGTCATAAAAATATAGTCATGACAAGTTGATATTTAGTACCAAGGAGAAAATGAGTATATTCTCTGTTGGTAGGAAAAAATGTCTCTAGATATAAATTAGTCCCAAATGGACCACTGTGACTTTGAAGTATTTTGGGGCAGTAGTGGTCATGGAGAGATTAGCATTAGTGTCCAATGAAGGGTTCATGACTAAAATTAGGTCCCCACCCATTATTAATTGCCCCTGGAGGATGAATTCCTTTATTATCTGACCCAAGGGTAAAAGAAACATTGGTGAGAGTGACCACTGTATCAAGCAAACGTCCCACTAGGATTACAAATTGACCCTCATTATGCAACACTGCTTTTGTCTGCAGAAGTGCAGGCCCCTGTGGGGCCAGCTCTTCTGCAGCCAAAGGTACTCATGCACACTTTAAGACAGACACACGCACTTCTGATGCAGAAGCACATGCCCCTGTGGAGCCTGCACTTATGCAGCCACAGATACAAATCAACAAATGCAGCACATCAGTGCTACTTTATTTGTGTCGGCTGGAAACAGTTGTATGTTGTTTTTCTTAACTGAAGATGGTTGTGGTTGTTTGTGTGGTCTTGTCCCTTTGCTGCTGTGGAGGGGGAGTAGTGTTATAAATCCTAATGCCACAGTTCCTTACTTTTATGGGATTAAGATGAACCCTAACTGGTGCATCAACTCACTTTTTTCCAATGAATATATATATATATCTACAGGCAATGCTTGTGATTATACATTTTGGCAAATAAATGTGATATTTTTTGTTTACTAGGGACCTAGAGTGAGAATATCATGTTTATCCTCACTCTAGGTCCCTATGGCCAAATTCATCCACACTGTAGGCCATGACTGGCTGGAGATGGCAGCATGAGCTACAGACTCTAGCCAATCATTTTCACATTGCCACAAATTTCACTTTCTCACCATGTGATCCAGCAAAGTACAAAAACACTTTCTCTTTCATTCTGAAGCCCTTGCCTCCAGACAAAAATGTAACAGCAGCTCAAAATCCAGTTCGCCACAAAAACCTCAATTAATGCATCTTTGTTTTTCTTTTGGCACCCAAATCCTGTCAAGTAACCAGCACTCCTTGTTTCCTCATCCATTACTGCCGCCATCATCACCCAGTCTTCCTGCCCATGCCACAATCCACATCAATCCCATTATGTCAGGTCACCGGCATGCCCTGTTGCTCACTGCTTATGGCCGCCATCTTCACCCAGTACTCTTGCGCCACTGTACCTGACATCATAGTCCCTGTTATCATTGAACGTGACATCGCTAGTTACATGCCACAAACTCCCATTAGCCATCATATTGACTCCCTGTTGCTCACTGCTTATGGCCACGATCTTCACCCAGCACTCCTGCGCCACTGTACCTAACACCATACCATCATACTCCCCGCTAGCACCTAATGCTTTGCTAGTTACAGGCTGCAACTTCCGTCGATCATCATGCTCATATAATGACACCAAGTGTCAGCATGCATGGATGCTCTGTTTCAAACCCTTTTGCCCCCCCAAAACAATGAGCATTAAAACAAGACAGAAACACAGAAGCTAATGAAAAACACAAGCACATGGCATAAACGGAGTATGCCATGGCCCTATACTGAAAACATTAGTGTTATTTACCCCTTGAGCAGTTTGACCTTTGACATCACTCGTGGTTCTACAAGTCAAGCTGTCATAAGCTCAAGCTGCACTCAGGGAAAATAATACTGATAATTTCAGTAAGGACAGTATATTCCCATATATATTAATGAAAATAGCAATTTAAGGGGCTACATTTGAGTGTAGGGTCACTTTTACATAGTGATGACATGATGGTATAGGTATCCCCTTAAATATATGTTTGCCCTGTATACTTACTAAATATCAGTCCCTGCTTTCGAAGTGGGGGCGGGCAGACCAGATGATCCTAGAGTTCCTTCTTACCCTAAATTAATATGTTACGATTTTGCCACGATCAGTGAATTATGCTTTTATTTTTAAATGAAATATACTACAGTAGTTTTTAAAGGAAAGTGATACCATTTCTGTGATAATGTAAGCATACTATCAAAACTAATGCCACACGCATTGCAAAAAGATACAGCCATTGTTAAAAGGCAAATGAAGCCTATAACTTTTTAAAGAAAAGTTACCTTGTTGCCCATTTTATTTCGGGATATCCTCTCTCCCTAAAGGAAACCCAAGGAAGTAGTTCAAGCATAAACAAGGCACCAGCCTACTTCTAGTTAACCTTCAAACACAGCCAGCTGGTTCAAAATCCATAGATTACTGTAATATTATGCTAAATTTTGTATGCAAGTCCCTGACCTTAATATCAAAAAGTGGAAGATTATCTGAATTTCAGGTCATTTTTAAAGGATTTATTCTTCAGTCAAAACCATCTTAGACTGGCTCACACTGATGGTAACCCATGATGTCTTGGTGATTGCTGCCTACACATTTTTGTAATGTATAAATCTGCACGTTAAATGTACTGAGCAGAGATGTTCAGTGCCTGCAGATCCTGAGAACTATTATTTGAAATGAGTTTTTCACTTTTGACTAAACTTTGAAAATCACATTATTTATGCATAACTCAGTTTACATTTATATATTTTCTTAATTTCTATTCTGTAATTCATTACTTTGTTACAGAACCACTGACCCATATAGTTTTGCGACTTATGGCGTGTGATTCTTTGTTGAAGTCACAATCCTCTGTTTGTGATGTCACAGTAATTTCCACAGCAATAAACTGCAGTGTCACAAACGATGGATTATGACCTACAACAAAGGATTACACTGCAAACACTGATAACCTCTAGGAGGCAAAGATCCTGTTTCACTACAAATAAATCCAGTAATAAAATGGCAAAAAGGAGACAAAGGTAGACAATAAAACGATTACCTGTGAGGGGACAAGACCAGAACTCATGAGTGGTAGAGTCATGAGTGAGTTATAAAAGCCCTGATCTCTCTCAAGTGATGATAAATTACATATTATAAGTCTGCCCATTGTATATTCGATATGTAATGCAGTAGGAGTGTGTCGCTACAGAATTCGATAAACACTGTTAATCGTGCTGCAGTGAGGATAAATCTTTTATCCTCATCATTCTGATGTTTATCCTTAAATTTTCTATTTTAGTCTCACATCTCTCAGTCCATCCAATAAACTGGCACTTTACACGGCACGTCAGCCAATCAAAGGCACTCCTAACACCATCTATTTGTAACTCTCATAATATCAGAAGAACATCCAATGAATGAAACAAAAAGTACGGCAGGAAAAAGAAAACGAAGGCATGGCAGGGCTTCGGGTTGGAAAACAAGGCACAGTACATTTGAGATGCACACTCACAGTGCATAAACTAAACACGCAACAAGGCAGCGCACGATAATCACAGTGCATAAACTAAACACGCAACAAGGCAGCGCACGATAATCACAGTGCATAAACTAAACACGCAACAAGGCAGCGCACGATAATCACAGTGCATAAACTAAACACGCAACAAGGCAGCGCACGATAATCACAGTGCATAAACTAAACACGCAACAAGGCAGCGCACGATAATCACAGTGCATAAACTAAACACGCAACAAGGCAGCGCACGATAATCACAGTGCGCTAAACTAAACCGCAACAAGGCAGCGCCGCGATAATCACAGTGCATAAACTAAACACGCAACAAGGCAGCGTGACGATAAACGCCAGCATAACCAAATCACGCAACAAGGCAGCGCATGATAATCACAGTGCATAAACTAAACACGCAACAAGGCAGCGCACGATAATGCAGCTGAGCACAGTGTGTTGATGCCACTGCTGCATCACTCAGGGCTATGCTTCGCGCCATCTCTTGTGAGGTCAGTGGGGTCAACATAAGTCACGTGACTACATTATTTATCTAACACTGCCCTGTTGCATATCCCCCATATACAACAGTAGTTTACTAATTATGCCTTTTAAATCTGCTGTTTGTTTGAAAATTTGCACGTTTTTCTTTGATTTCAACCGCTGGCTTCAGTGATGCATTAGGCACTGTAATGTCATCAGCACTGTAAAAGCTGTTTTCTGATTTTTTCAGTATTTCACGGTGATGACAGAAACCTTCAAAATATCCATTGTGACAACAGCAATAACTTTTTTTTTTGGTGCACCATGTTCCCCTCGGCCCTTGGCCCCCGCTTGAGACCCCACCGCACTCCAGCCCTGTCAGCTCACCTTCTCCTAGGACTTACTTTGCTCCTATGTTGCCCCCCGTGGTTTTCCGCTGCACGGCAGAGCCCTCGGGATGAAGCCAGGTCCCTTGGGTAGAAAATATCTAGCTATCAGGAGAGTGCCCAGGTCACTGAGTGCGGGGCATGCAGATGTGTTGAGGCCATCATGCTGCATGGGAGTGGCGGGGGGGTATTTCCACTTTTTCACCCGTTCTGTCACTCAAGACACAGGCAGCTCTGGTGTGCATGCATGTGAACATGCATAGCGTGGCACTGGCCTGTATCTCCTCTCCCAGGCCATGAGACACTCTGTTGCACTGCTATGTGTGGTCACCAGGTGGCAGTATAGCACTGGAGTTGGCTGCCCTCTCTCTCTGGTGGAGGAGAGCATCCTCTGGGATAATCAGTCCTCCTCCCCCCTGGCTAACCCTTGAGGACCCACGCTTGTTCCCGAATGAGGTCTATCAGTGTCGCGAGTGGCAGTCCTACCACTGTGCTGACAGGTCACATAATAACATATTTTTGATATGTTGCTGTTGCTGATGTCACTAGCCAAGATACATGTCTTTTTTTCCCCATAAATAGTTTGTAGGTTTTTTCTAGATTTTCTCCCCGTTCCCATCCCCTTGTCTCAGTGCAGATGCGTGAGTGTGGAGGCATGCGCACGTTGCACTATGAGACACCCTCCCTTCATGTCACCCTCTCTCGTCTATGCCATCACCAGACCTCCACCCGGCAACGGCAGAACTACAGAGGCGACCACCTCCCTGGGAGAGGAGAGCTGCCATTAGGCGGCTCAATCCTGCTCCCCCCATGCTGGCTCCCCAATGACCTGAGGCCATTCCTGAACCCGGGTCGCCAGCATAGTGTTAGGTAAGGCATCCAGTGCCTCAACCCTCAGTGCCACCAGGCCGGCATCAAGATATATTTCTATTTTGTCATAAGATGAACTGTGTCTAAATATTGCATTTAAACATTCTCTTAAAAGTGCTAAACTCACTTTATGGTTAAAGGGAACTTAAACCATGTAGTTTACTATTTTTTTTTTTTATTGTTAATGTTGGTATCTCTGAAGTCTGTTGAATAACCCTAGTGTGTTGTTTTGTGTTTTTGTTTACTAAAGAGTCATTAGCTGTTTCTATACTGTAAAGTAACAGTTGTGAATCTGTGCCTGGTGTGCTGGCACAGTCAGGGCTGGATTTTCCATTACACCAACTACGCCCGTGCGTAGGGCTCTGTGCTTTGGAGGTCCCTTCAGGCTGCTCCAAGTTCCCTTTTTTGTATAGTTTTTTCTCATCACCAAGCAGGTGACTGAGAAAAAAGCCATGCCAGCACCGCTGACTCCACTGAGCAGTGTGTACGAGCGTGTGTGTGTGTGTGTGTGCGCCGCGTCGCCCTTGACATGAAGAACCACATGATGTGCGTGCATCAGCGAACATGCCAGCATCCAGCAGTGGTATTGGCTGGCTGGCAGATTCAGTTTTGGGCACCAGTTACAAATTATGGAACGATCGGACTCTCAGAACGGTAGTTGGGATGGGACTGGCTGCCAGGCTGGGGAATTTTATTTTTTATTTAACCTCTCGGGTAGGCGAGGTCGAAGAATTCCCCAGCAGGCAGCCAGCAGTGAGACGGGTCACAGAGTCTCAACATGAGTCATCGTGGTCAGCGTCATCGTGCCATCCTCACATATCACCAGCAGTGGTGCCATGCGCTGCTGGATGATCATGGCTCTCTCTCTTGGAGACTCGTCCCTTCCTACGTACCTAACCTAACCTCTGCTCTGTGTGTTTCTCTGGACTGCGACTGACCAACTCTAGTTGGAGAATGTGGGGCAGTTAAGTCAGTAGGAGTCGGGACAAGTCACCAGAGGAGCCCGGCATAGGAACTTGGAGTTAGGAGCCACTGCCCACCGCACTGTCTGTCCGCAGACTGCAGCCCAGGGCAAAGGACTAAGTAAGTTAATCACGAATGATGCCACAGACAAAAATAAAATACTGACTATAAGTGCACCAGGTGTTTAAAATCTTTATTGTAAAGCTCTAAGCAAGAAGTTACCATAATGTGTAACTGATTCATATTTCAGCAACATTTTAGTTTGTCTGGTTATATAGACTGAGATATAAGTGTTCAACTACTTTCCTGTATGTTGTGGATCAGTATTATAGTGCGGGACCTCCAGTACAAGCCGTAATGAAATCATTTTTAGAACTGCTTGAAGTGTATGTGTGTGTGTGGGGAGGTGTGTCTGCATGGTCTGAATAGCCTTCAGATTCATGTATGTTTTTAAAATGTATTCCTTATGCACCTGCAACCCAGCTGTCATAACAGCTGTTACCAGGACCCACGTAAAGTAAAAAATAATGAAGGGTTACACTGGGGCTATACCTCTTGGCCTGCAGATAAAATAATGTAACTGTGATTTAAGTGCACTTAAAGGACACTTAAAGGATTAATCTTAGCCTTTAGTATCAAAGTTCTGAAATGTGTTTTAAATATTTAATGAGGTACATTCTGTTTTTGCTATATGTGTTCGGCTTAGTGGCAGTATATCCTGGTGCCAGCAATACACCTGTAAATTGCCCATTGGCTGGGAGGATAATGATTCTTATCTGCTAGGGCCATATAAATAGGGTCCCTGGCCCCCCCAAAGAGCAGTTCCAGTTCTTAGTGTGCATCCCAGTCCAGGGTACCACTGTGTATCAGTGCCAGTTAGCACCTATGGGTGTACTGTTTGGCTGCTTCTGGCTAAGGGGGCCTTGTGGGCCAAGAAATGGTGGCAGTGGACTGGTCCTGGGTTCAGGTGACACTAGTTTTCTTTAGTGTGGGTCTCTGGAGACTCAGGCCCAAGGCTAGGGAGAGCGGGGAAATGCTACAAACTAACCCTAAAGGAGTCTCCTGGTGGCTTTGGGGCTATTTCTTTCATGTTCCTGTATGAGTGTAGAAGTGGTAGAAGTAATCCTGGGTGGAGTGAGACTACGGCCCAGTACAGGGGTTGTGTGAATGGTGGAAAGTTAGGGCATCTGGTGCCAAGTATCTGAACCACCATGAGAAATGAGGGACTCAGTTGGTTGGTAAGCCCTTTTCACTGTGACTGTATCGAGCACTAACTCTGACTGCAATGGAGGCATGGTGCTTGGGGCAGAAAAACGGGGGTAACCTACACCTCATTATACTAGTGTCTGTGTGTCCGTGTGTGTGACTGAAAATAATGCACTCCATCATTTGCCCTCTGCCAGAGGCACTGTATCACTATTTTTGTGCCATGCAGTGCCAGGTACAACTCAATCCACTAATTCTACTTGTGTCTGCAAGGAGCACTGTAATGTGTTTAAGGGACATTCCCTTCCCGCTTTTTTTTTTTTTTAACCAGGAGTAAGGAGTGACACATTAAGCTAAAAGCTTGTTTACAGGTGTGACCTGGGTGGGAGCACAAGAAAGTTAAGTGACAGTGACTTGCTCAGCCAGGGTCACACAGTATGCAAGTGGGGGCTGTGGGATTAAAACCCAGGTCTCCAGGTTTGCAGCTCAGAGCCCCAAATCACTGCACTATACTGCCTGTTGTTTACAAGGATGTATTGTCAGCTTTATAATGACTGCCACAGTTATCTGATTCAAACAGCTCTGTTAGTTATAATCATTTTTCTCTGCAGACTGAAGGGAGAGAGAGTCAAGTGCAACTGAACTGTTGAAAGCAGGTTTTGGAGGGACGCAGATGGCCCGAGGGGGTGGCTGGTGCTGATGTGCATGGGAACCAATGGCTGGAGGGTGCATGTCCACGCAGGGTGGGGGCACAGATGGACCAGGAGGGTATTTGTGGGGGGCCCTGGTTACTGCTGTGCATAGGGCCCACAGCAGGGTAAATCTGGCCCTGGGCACAGTATACGGTGCTTTGCACCAAACAGTGCTGGAAGTCGTACCCCTATACCAAGCATCCAAATTGGGGAATGAAACTGCTGATTAATGCCAGGAGAACTACAAACTTGTCTTCATTGTGACATATTTGCAACACAGTACTTACTTTACAGTGAAAATATGATTTATGCGTTATTCTTAATGCACATCTTGCTGGGGGGTGGAGCATCAGTTGGATGGATGGTGGCCGAGGAGGTGAGTGGAAGGATGTGCCGATGGCCATCCATAGCCGCGGCATCGACTTGCAGGTATGGGAGATGGAAGTGGTGTTGTTGTTGGTGCAGCGGAGGGCGTACTGACCACCAATGAGGGGGCAGAGGAGACAGGGTCGGAGGGTGATCGGGTTGTGATGTACTTGGCTGTGTCCACCACAATGGGGCTCTGGTTGGGGGGGGTTGCACGCATATGGGGACAGGGCTCAGATATGTGTGTGTGTGTGGTAGGGTGTCATTACACATATAGGGACAGAGTTCAGTTGTGTGAGGGGGACTCTCATTTCTGTGGACGGGGATGGAGCACTGGTGTGTGGGGGGGGATGGGCTGGCATACGGGACAGTGGCTGGGATTCAGTTGGGGGGTTTGCATCCTCCTGCCGGGACCAGCTGGGGGTTACATGTGCACAAGGCATGTAGGGCAGTTGCAGCAGGGTGCCCCCTGCAGTATCCAGCACCCTCCTACCCACCCCTGTGCCATTATGAATGGTGCATAGTGTACGTATGCCCCTGCCCCTCTCCCTGGACCACCCTGGCACGGAGTTGCTTGCGCATCCGGGAAATCAGGTGCACACCTAGCATGTGCACCTTTGGTGAATTCCGCAGAGGATCCGCGTGACTCCCGCTGCATGATATTCCCGCGTATATATGCCTATGTGCCTGGTTTCTGTGGCACACTGGCATCATGCATAGGGCCCATAGATCGTAGAAGTATTCCCGACCAATCACAGCACTTTCTTCAGTTGCGCGTGATGTACTTTTATTGCCGTAAGAGTACTTCGTGCACTGAACCACTGTAACAGGCTTCCCACTGACTGCTCCTGACACTAACTTTATTAAATGATTTTTTTTTATTTAGTAAAGTTAGCCATGTATAATAATTTTATGGGTCTGGTTAGAGCGCCTCTTATATCTTAAGAGTGTCACCTCGTGCGTTATTAGGACCATAAAACTGCTCACGTTTGGTTCACAGCCCTCTAGTCCTAAGAATACGTGAGGCAACACTCTTATAGCCATAAGAGGCCCTCCAACCAGACTAATAAACTTATATATGAACACTGAAACAATTACGAAAAAATAAACACAAATATAGGATGCACATTTTAGAATGTCACAAACAGCACTGCAGAGCACTATACTAAAGTAAAAGGCATTATGAATTTAACAACATTAACAAAAGGGTCACAGTATGTAAAACAGAAGAACTGCACTTACAAGAACTTTCCTACGGTGTTTCCGTAAATCGCTCGGCTGAATGCAAGTGAAGACAAACAGAGAAATAGGTAAGGATTAAGTTATCTGCAACCCACGTTTACCACATTGTACAGTAACAGTACCATGGTAGCTTTAAAAGGGATGAAGAGACCCCCCCCCCATCTGTCTGTGCACATTTTTTATACTAGAAACATTAACACATGGCCCTTTGATATTAGATGGCACTGCACCACAAGAAGAACCCCCTTGGTGCTCATCACCATGCCTGTGAACTGCTGCCCATTTCTTTCAAAGCCACACATACTCAAATGCCAAAAGCAGCCACTTAATCCCCATCCTTCTGCACAAGTCAGAAATGCACCAAGTCTAATTAATACATCAGTCGGGCAGCAGCTGGGGCTAATAAGCCAGCAGGAATCTAGATGTAAGGAATGCAACCCCTTGGACGAAAAGAAATGAAGGAATGAGGCATTTCTGCAGAACAGGAGCCAGGAATTCTGGAGCAACATCACATTTATTTATATATATATATATATATATTTATAAATAACATTTGTAGCTGTTCTTACACTTACTTGTAAAGCCCAACAACTGTAACTCCAGAGCTTGAAATAAAAGTTATCCTTTGAAACCAATTACAATGTCAGCTTATTGATTAGTGAAGAGTTTTTATTTAGATGATCAGATAGTTTGATTTAAAGCTTACAAGTAGGGCTGCCTGTTGGCCCAGTTACGATCCCTTCCACTACTAATAGGAGGCACTTCTAAATTAAAATTGTGCAGTCCATCAGCTCATGCTGCCATAAGGTATTGAGCTATGAAGCCCAATACATTATGTTGGAAAATTTCTTCACGTAAACTAAAAATGGCAAACAAAGGGTATCATACAAGTCAGGAGATAAGGGGCAATCTAAAAGTCTCTGTGGTATATAGCTCAGTGCTTTGTGGTACATAGAGCTGAATGAGATATGGTTGGTGCTAGGGTACATTTGAACTGGTTAGGTAAATAATTCAGTGACTGTAGAACACAGGAACTGGATGACATAGTCGGTGCTTAGATACATTTTAGTTGAATGAAACATGGTTGATGCTAAAGTCTTAATCTTTGGCCTTTCTCGATATCCCACCTTTTTTGCAGGATGCTAGGTAAGTGTAGGTTAGAAAGCCCAGTACGAGGTGAGATAAGAGTGCCGGAGAAGAGGAGGAGGCAGGGGAGGAAGGAGGGTGAGTGCAGCTCGCTGTAAGCAGAAGGGTGTGTGAGCAGGAAGTTTAAGTAGGGAATGGGGGAGGAGCTATGCCTCCCCCCCCCCACAGGACTTCAGGCTACTGCCTTCCAAATCTCTGTGTGGTTCATAGCTCAGTGCTTTGTGATACCTAGAGCTGAATGAGACATGGTCGGTGCTTCGGTACGTTTGAACTGGTTAGGTAAATAGTTCAGTGACTGTAGAACATAGGAACTGGATGACATGGTTGGTGCCCAGATACATTTGAGCTGAATGAAATATGATTGATGATAAAGTTTTAATTGTTGGCCTTTCTCTAAAACCCTCCTTTTTGCAGGATGCTAGGTAAGTGTAGATTAGAAGGCCCAAAAAGATATTAATTACCATGTGATTACTTCCTCAACTCTAGAGAATGTGGCCAGTAGCACGCAGGAGAGGAAAACCCCCCTTTGGGGGTAACATCCGAGGACCCATGGCTACTGACCTGCCCGTCCTCTGGGCGTATTAAAGGAGAGTAATCCTAGCTGGTTAAGTACTAAGTCGGTTCTCTGAGTACGATCCAGATAGTGGTAGCAGAGGAATATCCTGATTTGATGGTGAGCAGAAGAATCCTGCAAAACGAGGTACTGGAGGAATGACTCCAACATGGAGGTGTTGCACAAGCAGTTGGTTAATCCAAGTCCATAGTATCTTTAGGAGATGAAATGAGAAGCAAGTTCCAGCTGAGAAGGCGAGACCCCCACGTGGGTCGGCCAAGGTGATGATGTAATGTGATTGAGCAAGCAAACCAGGTCCCCATGCAGGGCAAAGCTAAAGAAACCTCTAGGCTCCCTTGTGGGGTGAAGCAGGAATACGATGAGCAGGTAGCCAGGCCCCCTTTGTAGGGCGAAGCAAGAATGGTTGAGCAAGCAGCCAGGCCCCTTATGGGGTGAAGCAGGAATGGTTGAGCAGCTGAAGAACTTCCAGGCCCCCTTGTGGGACACAGCAAGAATACGATGAGCAGGTAGCCAGGCCCCCTTTTGTGGGGTGAAACAGAAATGATTGAGCAAGCAGCCAGGCTCCCTTTTGTGGGGCGAAGCAGAAATGCATGAGCAGGCAGCCAGACCTCCATGCGGGGCGAAGCTAAAGAACTTCCAGGCCCTCTTACAGGGCATAACAGGAATACGATAAGCAGGTAGCCAGGTCCCCATGCAGGGTGAAGCTAAAGAATTTTCAGGCCCCCTTGTGGGGTGTAGCAGGAATACGATGAGCAGATAGCCAGGCCCCCATGCGGGGCAAAGCTAAAAAACCTCCAGGACCCCTTGCGGGGTGTAGCTGGAATACAATGAGCAGATAGCCAGGCCCCATGCAGGGCGACGCTAAAGAACTTCCAGGCCCCCTTGCGGGCACAGCAGGAATGTGATGAGCAGGTAGCCAGGCCCCAGTGGGGCGGCAGACTGGGTTGAGCAAGAAGCCATTTGCGGGTGAAGCAGGAATGGCTTGGAGAGGTAGTTAGGCCTTTCAGAGGGCTAAGCAATGGAAGCAGTAGCGAAGTGGATTAGCAAGTTAGAATTGTCTCAAGCCATTGATAATATAGTTGATAACTACAAAACTGTAATAACAACATGCCGCCTTACAAGCAGCTACCTTATCTGCTGCAGAACAGATAGATGCAAGTGCAGCAGTTGCATGAGCTGCTTACGGCAGGGAGTTCTTCTTATGAAAGTCAGTTTAGAGCAAAGTGCCATTCAGGCTATAAAATGAGGAAGGCAGGAGTCCATGTAGGAAAACAACATGTGGATGTAAGAAGCACTGTCTGGACTCTAAAGTGGGCGATGAATGAAGTCAGGGGCAGAAAACGTTGATAAGGGGCTGCGGTAATCCAGGAAGCCGTGAACGGCAGGCAGTGGAAAGACAAGAAAGCAGCACTGTTTCGGCACCGCGGTGCAGTACAAGGACTGGTAGGAGCAATCGAAGCAGCAGTTCTGGAAATACCAAGCAGAACATGGCAGGGTGCAGAAATGTGATGCCCAGGAGGAGAGACACCAGAAAGTGCAGGTAGGTAGCGCTGTACTGTAGTCCAGAGGCTGGAGATCCTCAGCAGAGCCAGAGCAGTGGCGACAAGCAGTGAGCAAGAATGGAGCAGTCTCGGTGAGGAGGAGCAAAACGGTGAGGCCGATTGAAGCACTGTGGCATGGCCAGCAGGGGAGGAAGAAAGCCCCAAAAGAAGAAGAACGAAGGAGAACAGCAAGGTATGGGATGGAAGAGGGGAGCAAGGCCCACAAGGAGGGAAGGAGGGGAAACAAACAAGGCAATGGGCGAAGGCAACAGACCAGGCAGAGAGGAAACCACAAACAGACAGAGAAGTGGGGGGGACCCACGACCAGCCCAACCAGCCATGCCGCTGAGGAGAGAATGTAGCTCGCTCTAAGCAGAAGGGTGTGTGAGCAGGAAGTTTAAGTAGGGAATGGGGGAAGAGCTATGTCCCCCTCCCCCACAGAACTTCAGCCTACAGTCTTCCAATTGAATAAAAAAATATAGGTCAAAATTTTCACCGCTATTATGCACTGCTGCTTGAAAGTCATATGACCCAGTAAAAGAATCAAATAAAAAAAAACAAGCATAAACTGTACAATTATATTTTTTATAGCTCATTTACAAAAGCACCATGAGATTGAATGGGAGTTGGGATCAATTTAAACACTTGACTGTCAGGTTACTGGGGGTGAGTGGGGTTTCAGAATGTGAACACTACCACAAATCGGTTTAAAGATCTCGATGCAGGTGATGTGGCTGGCTGCGCCTTTAGCCATGATTTCATTCTAGATTTTATCATTGCAAAGGACCAGTCAGACAGTAGAAAGACTCCTGCCCATTTAACAATCCTGAATATTGAACACAACAGTGCTAACAGTTCTAACAAGATATGCAGCGACAGCTGGCTGTTGTCCACTGTTATCAGGACATCATTCATCACCATCCCTAGAGCCTTCTCAGTCTCTGGTCAAATCAAAAGCCAGGCTGGAACTTGTTAAGAATGTTACTGGTAGTTAAAGAGCCACCAACGCCTCGAGAAGAACTCTGAAAAACATATTTGGAAACAAAGCAGCTTGCATGTCTCATTAGCTCTGTATTTCTTATTCCCATTATTCATTACTGAGGTCATGTGCATGAAAACAGGCTAGTTGCTCTGTGAGGGCTCATTATTCATCGTCTCTTATTGCTTCTTCCCAACCTGATGTCATAATACACTGCTTGAGACATCACAGTTATTCCCATAGCAATAGAATGTGATGTCACGACAGGTCATTATATTTTCAATTAAGGAATAAGCTACAGAGGCAGATGGAGTCTAAGGGATAAATATCTTGTTTTTGTAAGATATTCTTCAGAAATAAATAATGATGAGGAGAAATCGATAGAAGATATATGAATTACAAGCTGAACTATGCCTAAATATTATGCTTTCCAAACGTTTTCCAATGGCATCACCTGCTCTTTAAATGTCACTGAAAGTGTAACTCAACCCCCTTCACTGCAATCTTCCCTGAGACTGGAACATTAGGAACAGGCTAATTTTCTAGGATGTCATGCCTCAAAGTGGGATTTCCCAGCCATCATCCTGACTTCAGGGGTGCTGATGCCCTGCCTTCCCTCGGTGAATCCTTAACAACCCTGGAGCTCTGATCTCATTGATGCACAGCAAGATCAGCACAGAAGGGCAAGAGTTCAATGTGCAGAGAGTTATTTTAAAATTCTGTCTAGAAAGAACACGCTGAGCTGTGATCAACTATCTCCCAGGTGCATCCTGGGGAAGGAGTACATGGGCTTAACAGAACAAAAGTACTGTAATTCAAACAGACACGATGGTGACCAGTAAACACTAATAACATCGGGATATTTGTGCATACCAGTATGGGACATAATACGAAAATGCACATACAAAATACTCAAATAAACCATTAATTACATAGATTTATGAACCAGGATTGGGTGCCATTATGGTGGAAAAGCATCATGGAAGGTCTTGTCAGTTACCTGACATGCTTCTTGAAAGACAGCCATGAGACATAGTGGTCCAAACCTGAGAAGAGAGTGAGGCTCTAGAGAGAAGGGAAGGAGTCTCCAGGAGAATGAAGTCTATCCAGCAGAAAAGCAACACCTAGGAGTAAGGAATATGTGGGGTTCTGAGAAAAGGAAGGTGTAGTCAGAGGAAGGAGTCAGTATGATAAGGGATGAGTCCATGTGATAATGGAGGAGTCCATGTGATAAAGCAGGAGTCCGTGTGACCGTTGAGGAATCCATGTGATAGTGGAGGAGTCTGTATGATAATGGAGGAGTCTGTGTAATAATGGAGGAGTCCATGTGATAATGGAGGAACCAGTTTCATAGGTTTCATAGGTATATCAAGCTATCAAGGCACATGTCCATGGAGCTTGCCATTAACAATTTGGTCTAATAGTTTTGGAACTTAAACCTGTCCCCGGTTGCTACATCTAAGTTTATTTTAAATAAATCCATACTAGAACTATCCACAACTTCTGCTGGTAGCTGGTTCCATGTAGAAACAACCCTATGACTAAACCAATGCTTCCTACGTAATGATTTCTATTTGGGTAAATATAATTGTTTAGCATGCCCTCTGGTGTTAAACTTTTTATCAACGTGGACATGTCTTAGCTCATTAATAAGGGTAGTATCATTTAATGCTCTAAATAATAGGCACATATCTCCCCTTAGTCTTCTGTATTGAAGTGTATACAGATTAAGTGCCCTCAGCCTGTTCTCATAAGCCATATTTGACAAACCCATAAGGGCTTTAGTGAACCTCCGTTGGACTCTCTCAATCTTTATTATGTCTTCCTTATGGTATGGGGACCAGACCTGAGCACAGTTCTCCAGATGTGGCCTCACCAAAGCTATATACAAAGGGAGTGGTACTTCAGTCGTTCTGCTAGACATATGCCTAAGTATACAGTTAAGAATTTGATTTGCTTTGCTTATTTGGGTCTTACAGTGAGTTCTAAATTTTAAGTCAAGGTTAACAATTATCCTCAAATCTCTTTCTTGTTCTGTTCCCAATAAAACTATGTTCCCTAATTTATATTTGTGATGTTTATTGTGCATACCTATCTGCATAGCTTTGCACTTAGTAGGATTTAACATTAGTTTATTGGTACTAGCCCAAGTCAGTATATTATCCAAGGCTGACTGAAGTGCTACACTACTGTCTGGGTAATTTAATACTGCCCCTACTCGACAATCATCAGCGAATTTTAACATCCATATATTGGGGTCACTAATAGATAAGGTGTAGACATAGATATTAAAAAAGCATGGTCCCAACACTGACCCCTGGGGTACTCCACTGGTGACAGAGGCCCAATTTGAATACTCTCCGTTTATAGCAACTCTCTGCTTCCATCCTGCTAGCTAGTTTTTCACCCAATCTATTATGTGGGTGTTTAAATCATATTTTCAAAGTATTAATAAGTTCAGAGTGTGGCAGTTCGTCGAACGCCTTAGCAAAATCTAAAAAAACAGGTCAACAGATTTACCCAGGCCAACCTCTTTGGTCAATAGCTCATAAAATACCAATAAATTAGTTTGGCAAGACCTAGTCTTGGTAAACCCATGCTGTAATGGGTCATTTAGTCTGACTTTTTCAAGATACTCCTGTATAAAATTTTTAATAATACTTTCAAGTATTTTTCCCAGTAGGGAAGTTAGGCTGATAGGCCTATAATTCTCAGGGTTTGTTTTCAGTCCTATTTTATAGATGGGCACCCCTGTAGCTACCCTCCAATCTTGGGGACTTCTCCAGTTTTAAGTGAATATTATAGGACATTAGTAAGGGGGAGGTATATATCATCAGCCAACTCTTTTAACACCGTAGGGTGCATTTTCTCAGGGCCTGGTGATTTATTGACATCCAATTTTCTTAACTTATCAAGAACTACTTTAGGTAAGATAATAGGTTCATCAATAAGAGGTAGGTCTACAGTATTTTCTATCCTATCATCTCTTGTATTAAATACTGCACAAAAATTGTGATTATGAATATTAGCGGCTTCTAAACTTGAAGCCTGTGTCCCATCTTTAGTTGTGAAGGGTCCTATAGAATTTATCTTCCCCTTTGTTCTATTAACATGGGCAAAAAAAGCTTTCTTATTATCTTTTACTTTACGTGCCAAATTCAATTCATATTTATATTTTGCAATCCTTATCATGCTTTTGATATTTTTAACTAATAGCCTGTACTTGGAAACAAGGTGAGAAAATCCTTTCCTTATCTTTCTAAAGAGTATTTTTTTGTGTGTTTATCGCACATTTAATTGATGAATTAAACCATAGGGGGTAATTTTATGTCTACTGTGATATTTATTAGTTTTAGGTATATTAATTTTAATAAGGTTTTTAAGTTTTTGAATCAATAACCTCCACTTACCCTCGACTGTCAGTGCAATGAATTCTTTGGGCCAATCCCAGTGTTTCAGCCTAGTTTTAATAACCTCAAAGTCTGCTTTATGAAACTTTAAAGTTTGGGTTGATCCACTGGCTATTTCTTTTAGCTTCCCAATGATTTGAAAAAAAAAAAAAAAACATATTATGGTCACTATTACTCAGGGGGGTCTCCTATATTAATATTAGAGATACAGTGTTCTATATTAGTTAGAATAATGTCCAGTGTTTTTCCATTTCTTGTAGGGTGTTGCACTTTTTGTTCTAACCCCAATTCCTGGAAAAGATCCAGATATCGGCCTTCAGTTTTATTAACTGTAGAAGCTGTTTGCTAGTCTATATTTGGTAGATTAAAATCCCCCAAAATCATAAGATTACTAGATGGATCCAGATTTTCTAAATGGTTTAAAAGTGCCCTATCATCCTCAAATGTTATGGAGGAAAGTCTGTATACCAATCCTAAAATAAGTGTGATAATAGAGGAGTCCGTGTGATAATGGAGAAGCCAGTGTGATAATTGAGGAGTCTGTGTGATAACAGAGGAGAGCTAGTCAAAGAGTACTAGCCCAGAATGTGAAGATCAGCAGGGTAGCATGAATGAACTGCCATCCCTCCAGTGAAAGCCAACCTAGTTTGGAGTACATCTCGCAGTGGTGCATGTGGGGGAGCCATTGATGGCAAAACAACTGAATGCATGGTAAAGCGTGTCCATTCTGGTTAGGAAAGACTTTCGTGTTTCTCTACAATGTTTCTACAGTGAAAGACAGGGAGGATCATTTCTTGAAGGATATCTCATCTGGCGGCAGTGGTGAGACAGGAATTTCTATAGTGGAGGACATAGAGCTTGGGCAGGAGTTCGGTGGAGATAGAGTTGACATGGATGCAGAAGTAGAGGGACTGGTCCAACCTGACTCCAAAGTGTTTAAATGACCTGACATATGCAAAATGAGCACCCACAGGTCTTTGGGGTAAGGGGGAGATGAGTTCAGCCTGCCAAGGTTTGGAGCCAAATATCACGGGCACTGTTTTCTTTGCATTTAGGGTCACTTCTGTTTACACTAGAACCAACAATAAATGGTGTTGAAATCAGGCTTAATGTGCTATGGAGTGCATCAATATCTGAGCCACTGGTAAAGACCACTGTATCATCCTCGTGCATGTAAATGAGGCAGGAGGTTCAGCCAGAGGGCAAGTCATTTAGAAATAAAAAATGGAGAATAGTACTGGCACAAGAAGGAGCCGTGAAGTACTCTCATGTCCATCAGGAGGGAAGGGGGGTGCACCACCAGCCTATGTGAACAGACTGGACATGTTCAAACAGGTAGAAACTGAACCAGTAGGTTGCCCACTCTGACACTTCAGTTCTAGCAAGCAAGCTGAGGAGCAAGAGTGTCAAACTCTGTGGAGAGATTAATCAACACCGCCAAAATGAGTCGCCCTTGATCGATCCCAGTAAGGGTGGAGTCAGTGAGCCTTAAGGAGGGAGGGGACAGTAGAATGACTGGACTGGAACCTAGGTTAGAATGGGCAGAGAGGGACACGTCAGTTAGGAAAGTACTGAGCTGTGAATGGACAAAGTCCTCCTTAATCTTGGAGAGTGTAGGAAGGAGGGAAATGAGACAGTAATCTCGTGGGGTACAAGTGTCACTCCCCCTCCCCACACATTGTGGAAAGGGATGACTTTAGCTATTTTTCAGCTCTGGTGCACCATTGAAAAGAGCAATGAGAGGTTCAGGAGGGTAGAGATGAGCCCAGTAATGGCTGGGGCAGCAAGGGCTAAAAGTGACTGGTCTAGCCCATCAGAGTTGCTCCTTTTAGAACAGTCACAGGCACAGAGGGCTTTGAAGGTGTCAGAGGGAAACACTAGTAAGAAAAAAAGGCAGAGACCAAGCCTTAAAGTTCTACCTCATTAACTGAGTTAAGCTGATCTTAGAAGGGGGACTTGTGACAGCACAGTGTCCTTTACTGCAGTTGTTAAATTAATGTGTGCTATCCCAATCCTGACCTGCTTAACCTTGTCAGAAATGAAAATCAGACAGGCTGCTCAGTGGAAGTGTCACGTCATCAGTGCAGGCAATCTGGTTGGAAACGATTATCTACTGCTTTAGATTAGGTCGTAGGCCAGTTTGACGCCAACTAGCATTCCTTGCAACAGTCATTCCTTGACACAGTGAGCAAGGGTCAGTATCCATGTGCGAAACCTCCTATTTATGCTCTGTCCCTTTATTTCAAGCTACCAGTGATCACTCAGGGTGGTCTTTTGGAAGCCAACACATGATGTTGAGACTGGTGCATGTGTGTTGGTGGTCGCACTCATTTGGATGCTAAAATGTTAAAAACAAAGTTGTCTCATTAGCACTCCAGAGAGGGTTTATAACGTAGATTAGTAGCCTATCCAAAACTGGTACAGAAAGCATTTGACTGTTCTCAGGAGTAGGTGGGATCCTGCACTAAAGGTAATAATAATTCCTGAACCCTAACTGAACTAATGACATTCCTTGGTCTAAAAGAGATCTTTTCCACAGGTGAAATGCACACTGCAGGTATCAAGCGAGGGCAGAAAATGATCATCACTTTCTATACTGCTAAACCCAGGGAGAAGACTTGGTCCAGCACAAGGTCCTTTTCATGGGTGGGTAATGAAATACGCTGCATCAAGTCAAAGTGGTTCTACTCTCTGCAGGAACCCATTTACTAATCTATTTAAACCGTCATTACACAGTAGTTTGTATACTGAAGACAAGCAGAATGTACGGATTTATATAATGTACATTTATGTGTCCCCATTGAACATTGGTTGGTACACTAACCAAATAGTGGTTCTACATTCTGATTAGCTGTTGAGGTTCTTTCTCGTTATAAGAATTAATTTACTGCTGTGGTATGTTGATATTAAGTGTATAAATCCCTGTGGCCCTGATATTCAGAAGATTAGTGTGACGCTTACATGAATAGTGCCATGCTAACTAGACGCAGCGTGTCCAAATGGGATAGAGGCCATATTCAAAGGGCCTCTGTCCATGGCGCTCAGTGGATAGTGCAATCACACTAAATGCACCACTGTGAGGGAAACCTTTGGGATATTAAGATGATATGAGAAGTGCTAAAATACTGCCATGGAAATGCTATTTACCATTTCCAAAACCCTACTCTTTTTTAAATTTTGTACCCTTTGTCCCCTAGACACCCGACTGGCTTCTCCATCAGCCAAGTGTTCTGGCCAGCCTCATCATCCACCTTCTCTGTGATTTACCTCACTCCAGTACTCCCCCCCAAGGATGCCACCCCCCAAACTGGGAAGGTAGCTAAAGCATTGGGCCTTATCCCCCCAACAGAGGTTACATGTCTGGAATTCAAGCCCAGTTGGCCTGTGACAGGCACTGACAGCACTGTGCACAGTTGGGGGATTTTCCACTTTACAGTCCCCATCTCTTGATCATTGGGGGGGCCCAGGCTCCAACGCAAACACACAAGCATGCTGTGTGCATCAGAGCGTCGCTATCGCCCTCCCTAAGTACTGACTCCAGTTTGCACTGACACCTGTGGTCACCCAGGTGGCAGTGTTGTAGCAGACACCAGGTGCCCTCCCACCTCAACCAGGTGAGTGCTTGCTGGGACACTCAACCATCCTCCCAAGGCCATCCCTCCACCAAAACCCTACTCTTAACAACACACAGAGTGGTGCACAACCCCCATTCTTTGGCAGCAATGCTGCCATACAATGTCAGAACCCCCACCAATCCCTGATGTTAAGATAAGCAACACTGGCAGTCTAGTGGTACCCCTCTCCCGCCCTATCCTTGATATCATGAGAAGCATTCCCTGGCAGTCTAGTGCTGCCCCTGGGGGGAGGCACTGAAAAACTCTTTAATAGGCTTTACAAGAGTCAAGCATGTTTTGTCCCTGGCGATCCCTGCTACTATGTACATGGCAACCCCTGTCCCCTTCCTTCCTGCACTGTCACAATGCGTTATTGTGACTGTAGAGGGAGAGGTTGCAACCCACACTGTGCAAGACACAATCAGATTACAAGTCAGGAAAGGTTGCTAAGTGGTTATGGTGTCTCTCCAGTATCACACTGAATTTCAATAGACAAGCATGCATTCTACTTACACTGGTGCAGATTAAAAACTAGTTCTGTAGTCAACTGCAGATTCTGACAGCCATTTGCAACATGGCAAATAGGTAGAGGAATCAAAGGTTCACCACTTCCAATGACAGTAGATGAGCAGATCTGTTTGTATAGTTGCTAGTTTCTATAAGATGGCAGGATTCACATGCCATGCTGCCACAAGTTTTAATCAAGCCATGCCTAGGTCTCCCTGGATTGCTATATAGATAACAGCGACACTCTCAGAGAATAATGAAAGGATGTTGAACTTCCTTTCTTGCTTTCTGTCCAGAAGAAGAGGCACTCACCAGTGTCATGATGCCCATGCGATCAAGCTCATGGGCGCTGCTGCGGGAAGAAAGCTTTGGTGTTGAGCGCCCACTGACTGGAGGTGAAGAACTAGCCAATGACAAGGCAGTGAGGGATGTTGGGATAGAGGTTCGCTTCCGGAGCTGGGGCATGTCGAGCTCTTCCATGCTTCCACTAGTAACCCTGCTTTCGATCTCTTCAGCCCGAAGCTCAGTGGACTCCTTTTCCTCCTGGATCATCCTATGAGATGATACAGCGCACTTGGTCATTTTTGCTTTCGGGAATATTTTTATGTCAGTTAATGAGATTTGCAATCAAACCTGCATCACTGTCTTCCATGATTTAAATTAGTGAAATTCCTCAACTGAACAGGCAAAGAATAATTGCATTATACAGTAGCATTTTTAAGCCACAAAGAAAACATTAATAAGGTTACTGTTTAGAAGGAAACGAAGCTGAACCAGCGTTAAGTCAGATCTTCAAGAAAAGGTGCAGACAAGAGAAAATAACTGATCAAAAACATTCACAGGAAGGCAGAACACCTTTACACAGAACTTAGAAACATAGAATTTGTCAACATATAAGGACCCATTGGCTATCTAATGCATGCTTGAATTGTATCACTGTTTTCATCCCCACCGCTTCTGCTGCAAGATTGTTCAAAGCACTCACTTTTTCAGTGAAGAAGTACTTCCTCACATCCCTCCCAAATTTTCCTCCTTCCAGCATCATAGAATGTATCTTTGTTCTCATGCCCCTTCCCTTCTGAAAAATACTCCCCATCTTTACGTTATTTACCCCCATGAGGTACTTATAAGTCTCTATCATGCCCCCCTCCTCTCTTCCAGGATATACATATTGAGATCCCTCAAGCTCTCCTCATAAGAAATATGACGCAGCCCCTGCACCATTTTAGTTCTTCTCCTCTGGACGGCCTCCATCCTGTCTACATCCTTCCTGAGATGCAGTCTTCAGAGGTGGACACAGTACTCCTGGTGGGGTCTCTCCAATGATCGATATAGTGGTAACACCACCTCTCTCCTTCCATTGATGATTCCCCTCTCTATCCACCCCAGCATGCCACTGCCTTATTGTACTACCTTGCCACCTTGAGGTCATCACATACGATAATCCTAAGGTCTCTTTCCTGTTTAGTGACCATCAATACCTATCCCCCCATTTTATACACCGTCCCTGAGTTTCTGTGCCCTAGATGCATGCTTTTTCACTTCTTCACACTGAAACTCAACTGCCGTACCCCTTAATTTAGGGGGAAGGGGCTAATTTCTTTATGTCTGCTGTTAAATGTGGTGTAGTTGAAAGTCTGCCTTTCATTCTCTTCACTGTCCATAAACCCCCTTGTAGTAAAATAATTAGTTACAATTTTATTTCCCAATTCTATGCAGATGATGTACAACCTTTTGAGCTCTTCCTGCTGTTCCATGCACTGCTGTCCCATTGCAATCTCAATGCATGCTGGACATCCAGGACTAGATGTCCTCAGGCAAGCTCAAGCAAAATTCTACAGCAGAATGGAAGTTCTTCAGTTTCTAAATAAGGGTTTGAATATAAAGAACTCCTCTATGCTTTAGCATTGTAAGTCTGCTATTCTACTTTCCATAGCTAAACTAACAATATTACTTTAAAGAGCCCCTGATGCTGTTGTGATAACTTTCAAAAAAATTTAATATTTAGACACAATTCAGCTTATATTAAATATATTTTTCTGTAATTCTCACCCTTGCTTCATTTTTTTTTCAAACTCTGTTTCTCACCCCCTGAACCTGAACTCTCTCAGGCTACCCCAACTCACCAGATCGCTCTACCGCTCACCGTGGTCCTGCTCCTCATATATCTATATCTAGATCTATATATATATATATATAAATATATTACTGTCCTCTGCTGAACCTAAGCCAGATTATCCCCCCAGCTCTGAGCTCCCTGAGGTGGGGCCGCCTCCATGTACTGGCGCTCTATCTATGATCCAGAGCGTCCGGCTAGGTCGCCAGAGAGGCAGAGAGGGCGGAGACAGAAACCCAGTGTTTTTTGGGGTTTTTTTTTGTACACTTTCTTTATGCTCCCGGCTGTGGAACTCTCTCCAGCTACCCCCATGTCAGTTTCTACCTCCTAGTATGAAACCTTACCTTGCAGGCACTCCTAATTTGATGAATTCCCTGACTCTGAGCCCCCTGGGGTAGGGTCACCCGTCCTGGCACTCTGTCTATGAATCCAGTGCATCGGAGTCAGAGGAGGGGCTCCTGCAGGTAGATCCGATGGTGGGAGTGTGGACTGAAACAGTAGGCGCCTTCACCTATCCACAGCTGGGTTTTTTTCCTTGAGTGTTTCCCCCGAGCTCGGACATGCAATGACCCTCTGCTCGACATGCGCATGCTCACGTGCACACTCGAAGGCGTCCACCGCATGGCCCAATCCCATGCTTCTGCTGCCAGCTGGGCAGTGCATTTCCCCAGCCACTATCAGGAGCTGCTACTGCACCAGTGAGTGCTAAACCCCCCCTCACTGAGGAAGGAGAGCAGTCCATGGGACGCTCGATCCTTCCTCATCCCCACCGACCCCATATGACCCATGCTCATTCCTGAACATGGGTTGCCAGTGTGGCACAAGGTGTGGCATCCAGCACCTCAACCCTCAGCACCACTGGGCTGGCTAGAAACCCAGTGTTGGGCGTGTGGCATCAGACATTGCCTATCAGGTTTGGAAGGGGTTTTCTCTTTATGTTCCCCCTGGTGCAGCATGCAGTGGCATCAGTGTGGGCCCTCCCAGAGACAGCCTGTCATCACCAGTCCCCTGCTGCTGTTCCTTGCTACTGGGCGAGTGCCCCCAGCCTCTGCTAGGTGCTGCCACTGAGCGCAGAGTTCTCCTGAATCCACCCCAGGAGAAGAAAGCAGTCCTCTGGACGCTCGATCTTCTCCTTCCCCTGCAGCCCAGGCTCGTTCCCGAACCTGGGTCACCGGTGTGGCACGAGGTGTGGTGTCCACTGCCTCAAGCCTCAGTGCCACTGGGTCGGCCTTCTTTATTACTTATTACTAAGGACATTTGCATGTAAACAGGATCACTGCCCTATCTGTTCTGGTTGCTTGCCTACACCTGACATCACTGTTCTGTTTATGATATCATAATCTGTTGCTGTGGAGATCATTATTATCTCATAAACAGGACATTATGATGACAGGTGTAGGCAAGCAGACAAGACCAGAAAAGTCTAAGGCACAGTAATCCTCTTTCATACAACTGTCTTCAGTAATAAAGAAAAAAGGGAAATAATTATGGAAATTATATGAAATATCAACTGGACTGTATCTTTATCTCACATTGTTTCAAGTTCTTCTAATTGTGTCAAGGGCTCTTTAAGCACCAATTGACACAGTGTTGAATGTAACAACCCTCAAGATGTCTCTCAAACAGAAACACCTAATCTTCTCTCATTCAAAATCTCCACAACCATCCTCGCCCCTATTGCTTGGAAGAATAATAAATCTAGTGACCAGCGGCAACCCTGGTCTTGTTCCCCAAATAACCCCTAGAATGCCTCTGAGAAAAATCCCTTGTTAAAAGTTAATAAGTTATCATATTGGTACTTCTAGCATATTTAACCTGTGTATGGTACAGAGACTTCAAAGCACTTTTTCTTAAGAAATATTCTGCACTTCTCACCTGATCTCTTCATTGATAGCATCCAGCTGTTCCTGCAGCATCATAGCCAAAGTCTGAGCATCTGAATGACCGCTCGGTGAGAGCATGTCTACTGAACCAAAGACAGTCTCCCTCTCATCGTCCTCTATGTCTGACAAGTCAGCATCACTATCGAATGCATGAGACACGCTGGGAAGAACTGTGGCTTGTGGAGTAGGCTCCCAGTCCTGTTCATCGAAAGTCCGGACCTTGAAGGAAAGTCAAAAATAATAGCAGTTACACAGTGTCTACAAGATACATGGATCAAAGAATCAGAATTTTGGAAACATCCCATCTGCAGTTTACTATCCCCACTTCCATACATTAGTAGGCATGCCAATCTATTCTGCACATGCACAACTCTATGAAAGGAGATGTCTGCAAGTTAAAATAACCCCCTCCCTATAGCTGCCCCACGGATTGGAAGTAGTCCAAGAGTAGAGCCCTATGGAACACCTCGGTTGAGTGGGAGTAAACTGGAGGAGGCATTGCAAAATTTAACAAATTCCTGCCTGCCCTATAGGTGACTGGCGAATGAAGCAGGGGCATATGTAGGGAGGCTAATTTCAGTTCACGTGAGTCATTGGAGGGTACTGTCCATGAAATAAAAGTCTTTGGACAGATTGATGAAAACTGCTCCGGTGAGCAAGCCTTTGTTCATGGCTGTCTTGATGTCGTTAGACTGCCAGATGAGGGCAGTGATGGCACTGTGCCCTTGTGAAAGCCATGCTGATGGAGTGATGAGTCTGAACTTCTGGCCATCTTGATGTCGTTAGACTGCCAGATGAGGGCAGTGATGGCACTGTGCCCTTGTGAAAGCCATGTTGATGGAGTGATGAGTCTGAACTTCTGGCCATCTTGATGTCGTTAGACTGCCAGATGAGGGCAGTGATGGCACTGTGCCCTTGTGAAAGCCATGTTGATGGAGTGATGAGTCTGAACTTCTGGCGTCTTGATGTCGTTAGACTGCCAGATGAGGGCAGTGATGGCACTGTGCCCTTGTAAAGCCATGTTGATGGGTGATGAGTCTGAACTTCTGGCCATCTTGATGGCGTTAGACTGCCAGATGAGGGCAGTGATGGCACTGTGCCCTTGTGAAAGCCATGTTGATGGGTGATGAGTCTGAACTTCTGGCTGTCTTGATGTCGTTAGACTGCCAGATGAGGGGCAGTGATGGCACTGTGCCCTTGTGAAAGCCATATTGATGGAGTGATGAGTCTGAACTTCTGGCTGTCTTGATGTCGTTAGACTGCCAGATGAGGGCAGTGATGGCACTGCCCTTGTAAAGCCATGTTGATGGGTGATGAGTCTGAACTTCTGGCCGTCTTGATGTCGTTAGACTGCCAGATGAGGGCAGTGATGGCACTGTGCCCTTGTAAAGCCATGTTGATGGAGTGATGAGTCTGAACTTCTGGCCGTCTTGATGTCGTTAGACTGCCAGATGAGGGGCAGTGATGGCACTGTGCCCTTGTGAAAGCCATGTTGATGGAGTGATGAGTCTGAACTTCTGGCCGTCTTGATGTCGTTAGACTGCCAGATGAGGGCAGTGATGGCACTGTGCCCTTGTGAAAGCCATGTTGATGGAGTGATGAGTCTGAACTTCTGGCCGTCTTGATGTCGTTAGACTGCCAGATGAGGGCAGTGATGGCACTGTGCCCTTGTGAAAGCCATGTTGATGGAGTGATGAGTCTGAACTTCTGGCTGTCTTGATGTCGTTAGACTGCCAGATGAGGGCAGTGATGGCACTGTGCCCTTGTGAAAGCCATGTTGATGGGTGATGAGTCTGAACTTCTGGCGTCTTGATGGCGTTAGACTGCCAGATGAGGGCAGTGATGGCACTGTGCCCTTGTGAAAGCCATGTTGATGGGTGATGAGTCTGAACTCTGGCCATCTTGATGACGTTAGACTGCCAGATGAGGGCAGTGATGGCACTGTGCCCTTGTGAAAGCCATGTTGATGGAGTGATGAGTCTGAACTTCTGGCGTCTTGATGTCGTTAGACTGCCAGATGAGGCAGTGATGGCACTGTGCCCTTGTAAAGCCATGTTGATGGGTGATGAGTCTGAACTCTGGCCGTCTTGATGACGTTAGACTGCCAGATGAGGGCAGTGATGGCACTGTGCCCTTGTGAAAGCCATGTTGATGGGTGATGAGTCTGAACTTCTGGCCGTCTTGATGTCGTTAGACTGACAGATGAGGGGCAGTGATGGCACTGTGCCTTGGAAAGCCATGTTGATGGAGTGATGAGTCTGAACTTCTGGCCGTCTTGATGACGTTAGACTGCCAGATGAGGGCAGTGATGGCACTGTGCCCTTGTGAAAGCCATGTTGATGGAGTGATGAGTCTGAACTTCTGGCCGTCTTGATGTCGTTAGACTGCCAGATGAGGGCAGTGATGGCACTGTGCCCTTGTGAAAGCCATGTTGATGGAGTGATGAGTCTGAACTTCTGGCTGTCTTGATGTCGTTAGACTGCCAGATGAGGGCAGTGATGGCACTGTGCCCTTGTGAAAGCCATGTTGATGGAGTGATGAGTCTGAACTTCTGGCCGTCTTGATGACGTTAGACTGCCAGATGAGGGCAGTGATGGCACTGTGCCCTTGTGAAAGCCATGTTGATGGAGTGATGAGTCTGAACTTCTGGCCGTCTTGATGTCGTTAGACTGCCAGATGAGGGCAGTGATGGCACTGTGCCCTTGAAAGCCATGTTGATGGAGTGATGAGTCTGAACTTCTGGCCGTCTTGATGTCGTTAGACTGCCAGATGAGGGCAGTGATGGCACTGTGCCCTTGTGAAAGCCATGTTGATGGAGTGATGAGTCTGAACTTCTGGCCGTCTTGATGACGTTAGACTGCCAGATGAGGGCAGTGATGGCACTGTGCCCTTGTAAGCCATGTTGATGGGTGATGAGTCTGAACTTCTGGCCGTCTTGATGTCGTTAGACTGACAGATGAGGGCAGTGATGGCACTGTGCCCTTGTAAAGCCATGTTGATGGGTGATGAGTCTGAACTTCTGGCCGTCTTGATGACGTTAGACTGCCAGATGAGGGCAGTGATGGCACTGTGCCCTTGTGAAAGCCATGTTGATGGGTGATGAGTCTGAACTTCTGGCGTCTTGATGTCGTTAGACTGCCAGATGAGGGCAGTGATGGCACTGTGCCCTTGTGAAAGCCATGTTGATGGGTGATGAGTCTGAACTTCTGGCTGTCTTGATGTCGTTAGACTGCCAGATGAGGCAGTGATGGCACTGTGCCCTTGTGAAAGCCATGTTGATGGGTGATGAGTCTGAACTTCTGGCCGTCTTGATGACGTTAGACTGCCAGATGAGGGCAGTGATGGCACTGTGCCCTTGTAAGCCATGTTGATGGGTGATGAGTCTGAACTTCTGGCGTCTTGATGCGTTAGACTGCCAGATGAGGGCAGTGATGGCACTGTGCCCTTGTGAAAGCCATGTTGATGGGTGATGAGTCTGAACTTCTGGCCGTCTTGATGACGTTAGACTGCCAGATGAGGGCAGTGATGGCACTGTGCCCTTGTGAAAGCCATGTTGATGGAGTGATGAGTCTGAACTTCTGGCCGTCTTGATGTCGTTAGACTTTCAGATGAGGGCAGTGATGGCACTGTGCCCTTGTGAAAGCCATGTTGATGGAGTGATGAGTCTGAACTTCTGGCCGTCTTGATGTCGTTAGACTTCCAGATGAGGGCAGTGATGGCACTGTGCCCTTGTGAAAGCCATGTTGATGGAGTGATGAGTCTGAACTTCTGGCCGTCTTGATGTCGTTAGACTGCCAGATGAGGGCAGTGATGGCACTGTGCCTTGTAAAGCCATGTTGATGGGTGATGAGTCTGAACTTCTGGCCGTCTTGATGTCGTTAGACTGCCAGATGAGGGCAGTGATGGCACTGTGCCCTTGTGAAAGCCATGTTGATGGAGTGATGAGTCTGAACTTCTGGCCGTCTTGATGTCGTTAGACTGCCAGATGAGGGCAGTGATGGCACTGTGCCCTTGTGAAAGCCATGTTGATGGAGTGATGAGTCTGAACTTCTGGCCGTCTTGATGACGTTAGACTGCCAGATGAGGGCAGTGATGGCACTGTGCCCTTGTGAAAGCCATGTTGATGGAGTGATGAGTCTGAACTTCTGGCCGTCTTGATGTCGTTAGACTGCCAGATGAGGGAGTGGCACTGTGCCTTGTGAAAGCCATGTTGATGGGTGATGAGTCTGAACTTCTGGCCGTCTTGATGACGTTAGACTGCCAGATGAGGGCAGTGATGGCACTGTGCCCTTGTGAAAGCCATGTTGATGGAGTGATGAGTCTGAACTTCTGGCCGTCTTGGTGACGTTAGACTGCCAGATGAGGGCAGTGATGGCACTGTGCCCTTGAAAGCCATGTTGATGGAGTGATGAGTCTGAACTTCTGGCCGTCTTGATGACGTTAGACTGCCAGATGAGGGCAGTGATGGCACTGTGCCCTTGTAAAGCCATGTTGATGGGTGATGAGTCTGAACTTCTGGCCGTCTTGATGTCGTTAGACTGCCAGATGAGGGCAGTGATGGCACTGTGCCCTTGTGAAAGCCATGTTGATGGAGTGATGAGTCTGAACTTCTGGCCGTCTTGATGACGTTAGACTGCCAGATGAGGGCAGTGATGGCACTGTGCCCTTGTGAAAGCCATGTTGATGGAGTGATGAGTCTGAACTTCTGGCTGTCTTGATGACGTTAGACTGCCAGATGAGGGCAGTGATGGCACTGTGCCCTTGTGAAAGCCATGTTGATGGGAGTGAGTCTGAACTTCTGGCTGTCTTGATGACGTTAGACTGCCAGATGAGGGGCAGTGATGGCACTGTGCCCTTGTGAAAGCCATGTTGATGGAGTGATGAGTCTGAACTTCTGGCTGTCTTGATGACGTTAGACTGCCAGATGAGGGCAGTGATGGCACTGTGCCCTTGTGAAAGCCATGTTAATGGAGTGATGAGTCTGAACTTCTGTAGGAATTCAGTTAGCTGGGTGGCTACTACCTTTTCAAGTAGCTTGCTGAGGGTGGGGAAAAGGGTGATGTGGTAATACTGAGAAAGGAGCTTGGGACTGCCCTTTTTTGGTACCCAGACTATTTAGGCAACTTTCCAAGAGGTAGGGACAGTACCAGAGGAGATGGAAAGGTTACAAATGTGAGTTATGGTAAGAGCAAGAAAGGAAGCACTTAACCTGAGAATTCCACATTCAGTATCATCTGGACCAGGACTGGCACCAAGTGGGAGACTAGGAGAGTGTTAAGTAGGTTATAGACCTCCCTTCTCGTAAAAATCTTCAGTAGAAATTGTGGGTGGGTAAGAGGAGGAAAGGGCAGAGGGAGTGGCCTGAGCAGTGAGAAGGTTGGGTGAGTAGGCAGAGAGATCAGAAAACTGGGCGTTGAAAGCATCAGCAGTGGTCACTTGGTTGGTGCAGTGAACTCCATTGATGACCATGTCCTTCTACGCTGTTTTGGTGGAACCACCAAGTAAATCACTGATCTGCCCCAGAAACTCCAAGAGTTGCTGGCGGAGGCCAACAGCTGCTCTTTTATTTAACTTTCTACGGGACCATAAAATGACTAGCAATAAAATATGCAGCATCAAAGGGATGGACATAGTTCTTATTCAAATGTTGAAATACTTCAGCATGGATGGGACTGCCGTGAGGAGAGGCGATGAACTACAATGATATTTGGGTCTGATCTTGTTTTGCAGATCCTATATTCATCTGTAAACAGGCCACTGTCTGCCTGGTCCAGTTATTCCCATTCTGTCCCTGATCATCTCCCCGTTTTATAGAACTAGAATCAAATGTATTAATTTTTAAAACAATCCACTCACTCAGGCAGTCTACTGGTAGTAATCAATAGTTTTTGAAAAGTTTACTTGAAGTGCAAAATTAATTTAGTGTCAGTCAGCCAAGTCCTATTTAAGTACTTAAAGCAGCAGCACTTAACAAAAATTTAAATAAGTTGGTTAGCAGTTACGACAAACCAAAATATCAATACATGTGATTTTCTTTTTTGCTTTATTTCATTCCTGAGGCAATAAAGAGGATTTTGAAGTTCTTAAAAGTTATTGGTCCTTTGCCAGGTCCACCGTCATAGATGTAAGCAGATCAGGGTGGCATTGTGCTGTTGGCCATCAGAAACATATGCTGGCAACCTCTGACACAGACACACAGAAATGTGATGGCAGAGAAAGGTACCACGGTCCATCTAGTCTGCCCAACACCCTACCTCCCCCCTTCTGTTATGCTTCCACCCTCTTTTCCCAACCCCTTAAATCTATCCCAAGTCCTCTTGAACCCCTCCACCATTTCAGCTGCCACTACCTCCTCTGGCGGCTTGTTCCAGGCCTCCACCACCCATCTCTGTGAAAAACTGCCCCCTGACATTACCTCTGTATTGCCCACCTTCCAGTTTGAGGCTATGTCCCCTCGTGTTCACTCCCTTCTTCAATTTGAACAAGCTGTTACCCTCTACCTTATTTATTCCCTTCAGATACTTAAAGGTCTCAATCATGTCCCCCCTCTCCCTCCTAGTCTCCAGAGGGTACAAATTCAGCCCTCTCAATCTTTTTTCATAGGGTACATTCTGCATCCCTCGTACCATTTTGGTTGCCATTCTCTGCACCCTCTCCATCAGCTCAACATCTCTTCATAGGTGAGGCCTCCAGAACTTCACCCCATACTCCAGATGCGGCCTAACCATGGTTCTGTATAATGGCATTAGCACCTCCCTCCTCCTGCTATTAAAACCCCTCACAATGCAGGCAAACATTCCATTTGCCTTTCCCACTGCCCTGCTACACTGGCTGCCCACCTTGAGGTCACGCGATACCATAATCCCCAGGTCCCTTTCTATTTCCTTCTCTTTAATCACCACCCCAACCAAGGGAGTAAGTTTCCCTCCTATTCTTCCTCCCCAGGTGCATCAGCAAGCACTTTTGTGTATTAAACTTCAATTTCCAGGTGTCAGACCACCTCTCCAGGTCTTGCCTCATGGCTTGCACCCCACTAGGTGAATCCACCCTATTGCAGACCTTTGTATCATCTGCGAACAGGCACACCCGTCACTCCAGACCCTCTGCTAGGTCACTAACATAGATGTTAAAGAGTATTGGTCCTAGCACTGACCCCTGTGGCACCCCACTGGTCACCGCCCATTCCCTAGAATGTGTCCCATTTACCACCACCGTCTGACTCGTTCCTTTCAACCAGTTTTCCACCCACCTGGTGATCCTGTTGTCCACCTCTAGTCTGTCCAGCTTATGTACCATTCCACCATGCGGAACGGTACAAGGCCTTATTGAAATCCAGATAGACCACGCCCACTGCTCCTCCCTGGTCCACTATCTGTGCTACCCCATCGTAAAAAACTCTATCAGGTTAGTCTGATAGGACCTTCCTCGGTGAAGCCATGCTGCCTGTCATCCTCGTGCCATTCATCTCCAAGTATTCTATCAACCTGATTTTTAAGTAGTGTTTCCGTACCTTCCACCACCAAGGTAAGACTAATAGGACGGTAATTTTGACCTCGTCCTTCCATCCCCCTTATGTGAGTCGACCACCTCCGCCCTCTTGAGTCCATTGGCACCACCCCTGTGACCAAGGACAAGTTAAACAGCCTCGCTAGATCGGGCGCCAGTTCATCCCCTTCACCTCCTTGAGAACCCTTGAGTGTATTCCATCAGGCCCCATTGCCTTGTCACCCTAGTCTACCCAGCTCTTCCTTTACTCCTTCAGCAGTGACCTCACAAGCCACCTGCCTGTGGCTGTCACCTCCCCACCCCTTCCTGGTCCCCATACCCCCTTTCCTCCGTGAAGATTGAGGCTAAATAGCTGTTTAATGCCTCTGCTTTTGAGAGTCCCTCCAGTAGTGTTCCACTTTCCCTTATCCTTCCAATCCCATGCTACCTCCTTCTTTCTCCAATGTACCAAAGAAGGCTTTGTCCCCCTCCCTTGCCTACTTCGCTATCCCTCCTCAGTGGCCTCCTTAGCCTCCTATCTTTTGCCCAGCCTCCTTTCTTTTTTCCCCATGGTTTCCTGTCCTCATCCTTTTGTGTCCTCCTGGACCTCTTTGAATGCTCTAGTCTTCTCCTTGATCCCTAACGCCACCTCTCTAGTGAACCACAGAGGTCTTTTTCTGTCTTCTCTTCTCTTACCCCTTCTTATACATGAGTCCATGGCTTTAAATACCCCTGTTCCTGACTTGCCGCCCATAATTCCTCCACCCTCTGCACATCTCCCTATCCTCAACATTTCTTCCCCAACTACCTTCCTCATTCCATGAAAGTCAGCCTTTCTGAAGTCCATTACCTTGATTCTTGTCCTAACCCTCTCCCTGCCCGCTCTCACCCTGAACCTGACAGCCCTGTGGTCACTGGTGCCAAGCTCTTCCCCCACCTCCACCTCCTCCACACTGTCCCCATTTGTGAGGACCACAACCAACAGGTTTACACCCCTAGTGGGCTCATTGACCCTTTGTTGCAGGAATATGCCCTGAAGAGCCTCTAAGATGCCCCTGCTCCTTGCTGAGATTGCTGTCTGGGCCTCCCAGTTGATGTCCGGAAGGTTTAAGTCCCCAACTAGCACAATTTCCACTTTCTGTGCCATCCTCGCACTGATTCTACAACGGTTCATCCCCTCTCCCTGCATAGGAGGCCTAGACTACCCCAACATGTAGGTTTTCCGTCTGTGGTGACCCACATTATCTCTGTTTCCTCTTCATCCTGCCCTTCCATGGCCCCAATCCTTCCCTGATATGTAATGCCACCCTCCCCTTCCCTCCCATCTTCCTAAACAACCGATACCCTGGGATCACCATCTCCCAGGCGTAGTGCTCATTCCACCAAGTCTCACTCACTGCTACAATGTCTAGGTTCTCCTCCATCATGGTGGCCTCCAGTTCTCCCATTTTTTTTCCCCAGGCTCCTGGCATTTGCAACCAAAGCCCTCCAACATGTAGCCCCATCCCGTCCTTCCCTGCTGCTAAGTGTTCCCTTGATGAGTGTTGTGACTTGGGGGGAGGGAAGCTGATAGCCTCTCTGCTCTGTCTCATGTAAGGCTGGCCCTGTCCTTAGCCACCCCCTTATTTAGTTTAAATTGAACTTCCTTGCCATGAAGTCCCCCAGTTTACTCTTTAGTGCAGCTGCCCCTGAAGAGCTCAGATGCAGCCTGTCTTGGGCATACAGCCCCTACTCCTCCCATGTAGAGCCCCAGTCACCTATCCAGCTGAACCCCATCTGACTGCACCAACCTTGTAGCCAATTGTTGAATGCCCTTATCTTCTCTTTGCTGGGTGTGCTCGCTCTTGGTACTGGCAACACTTCAGAGAAGAAAATGGAAGGAAAAACGGTGTTGCTCCTACAGAACCTAGCAAGTTCCTCGAACCTTGCCTGTACCTCCATCAGACTGTTTCCTTCCAAGTCATTTGTGCCCAGGTGAAACACCAGATGTGTCCTTTCATCCTGCTGCTTACCCCAGGAAGGAATATGATGCCTCACCTCCAGCACCGTCATCCCTGGCATGCACTGTACCCATACTGCATTGTTTTTTGCTCCCTTCCTTCCCCATTTTAGCCCCTTAATTATTGAGTCCCCCAAGAGTGCCACTCTACTGCCCTCTGCTTCCTGGGTGTCCTTTTGGCCTCTAGCTTTGTGTCGCGGGGTTTGGCTCCCTTTGGACTCCTCCTCATGTTCCATCCTGACTTGGTTTCTGCCCTTGCTCATCTTTTGGCCCCATCACCTAGTCTATCCTGATTTTTACCCACACCCAGCATCTGTATATCTGACATATCTGTATATAATACAGTGGGTGCAGTTAGTGTGTCATCTCTAGGGAGAAGATTTTTGATAGTTGCTGGGGTCTGCCATCTTTATTGAATATGCATGTAAATTACAAATGTTATAAATAAACACATCTTTGATTGAATTTAAAATACCCAAATGAAGAATCTAAGATTATCAAGAATACAGCACTGCTAAAAAGGTAGGGTGCAATTTTTAGCTTGCTAAGTAGTACTGCTGCTTTAATAAAGGAAAGAAACTTTTGAAGAACTCTTGAGTGCACCATTTCTTGTCTTGCATGTGCTTTGTGCCTTTCGGGTATATTTGGGTATATCCTGCTTGGCGGCTCTGGACACAAATAGTATGTAGTTATCTTCTACTCTGTAGCTGGTCTAGAGGTAGTGCAAGTAAGTAGTCAGATAGTCACCATTTTGCCTGTCTACCTCTCTGTGATCTCCATAAGGCAGTGGAAATAGTTCTGATTTTCACCTGTTCCCACAGGCATACGAGGGGGAACCCCTTTTGCAGGGCTTCCTGCTGTGTGCAGGCAAACCTAACACCCCTTTAAAATGGACAAGTGTGCAAAGTGAGACTCAGTAATAAGCAGGAGTCTGGTCTGGTTATGGTAACCATAATATGTGGTGCGAGTGTGATTCCAATATCAAGATGTGACAATTAAGCAATAATGTTTGACAGGGTGTGGGTTGTGCTGGGATAACCTTACTGCAGCAAGTACACACTGACCAATCAGAGTCCAGGAAATGTTCTTGCCATACTATAATTGTAATTAAAATACGATAGCCACAGCTGAGTTTGTTACAGACACAACACATTTTACATCTAATGCAAAAGTCCACCTTGGTGTTAAACTTTACTTTTAAATATTGCAGCTTGATAGTCACCACTGCAGCATGAATTCATTATTGATCATACTATGAACATATGTGCTAAGGCCTTGTGATTTTGACACCAACTGCCCAGTTCATCTTTTCTAATCAGCAACCCATATGTGGGAGACTATGAACTCTAAATAGTGTGAGAATGGTTGCCAGTATGAACCTTATAGATGTTTTACAGATTAAACGCTTGAGGTCTGTGCCACCCTAATTATGCCCACCTCGAAGACTCAGTACATAAAAATACACTGTTGATGCAGGTTAGAAAGAACAAAACTGGATGAATTCTTAAAACACTTACATATTAAAGAAGTCCATTGAAAAGAGGAAAGAGTAAGAAAACATAAAATATAGAAGTGTTAGGAAATAAACACAAAGTATATTGAGCAGGTTCAGCAGCAAAGAGACATATATTATTTCTATGCCTTTATTCACTGAGTAACATACAAAAGTATTCAAAACAAAAAAAATGTATTATACACTTGCACAATCTGCATTTTTAGTGTGCATAATGAAAATTGACTGACTGCATAAATTAGGCAGACCTAATGGAGAATGTCCATGCCCCAATTTGCACTCTAAATGCATGAATACATTTTTTGATTAATGTTTAAGGAGATTCAGTTGGTCAGTTTGGGATTTAGAGCTATTTATAGCTCCATTTTGCTGGTCGCTGATCTTGCTGCCAAGCTCTGCCACTGGTCAGCAGGGCATATTCTCATAAAGTGAGCTAGGGGAAGCACGTGTCTGCCAGCCTTAGAAACTTGCTGTGTGTTGTTTAAAACATTGAAAAACAGCATGCAGAGGTAATTAAAAAATTACTTGCTGAAAGTGCTAATAGAGAGTTATTGTAGCACCTTCTAAGAACTGCCTTTTTTGGTGTTTTTCTTTAAATTGAAAACAATAAGCAGCAGTGGGACATGAAGAAGACCTGGGGTGGGAGGGGATCACCACTGATGGGGAAACTGAAGCTGACAGAGAGATGTGCAGCAATAAATACGAATGATATGATTTCTGTTTCCTAGATTTTAAATGGATTGGATATGGTGTCTCAAGGGAAACCTTTACAGCTTGCTCAGGCAGTAGAACTAGGGGCCATACCACATGCTCAATAGGGGACAGAGTTAAGGGTAATGTGAGGAAGTATACTGCTGGAGCCAGTGTGGGCCATGGATTCCCAAAATGGAGAGGACACTAATCCAGCTGTTGGCCCAAGATATAAAACAAAAAGACCCGACTACTAGGGAGGAGGATTCCTATAAAAGGAAAACTACAGTGGCACCCGTGGCATCCCTTACCCAGGAAAATGGCCGGCTCCAGGGCTGCATGGAGGCTCTCAAAAATGAAATGAGAGCAGGAAATCTTTGGCTAGTTGAAGTCCCAGAGGGCACCGAAGGCCCCAACCTGTTGGATTTTCTCACTGACTGGATCCTAGAGCATCTGGAACTACCAGAATAATTTGATGACTCCTAGTCAAAAAAAAAGCATACCGTGTGAACCCCAGAACTGCACCGCAAGGGACAATTCATACCAGGACTGTATTACTCAGAATGGCTGGGTAGAGATTCAGCACTTGGTGTTGGCGAAAGCAAGAGCAGCATATGCTCTAACAGAAGTAGCAGATATAAAACTCTGTCTGGACATCTCCTTTACAACAAGAGCCAGAAGGAAGAAGTCTGATGTGGTCAAGCAATGACTGTATGCTTCAGGAGTTGTGCCCTCATCATTATTACCCGCCTGACCGCATCATCTATGATGGTAGGACCTGGCAATACACAGATACAGGTGATGCGGGTCAGTGGGTTAAAACACCTGACACACGGCATTTGCTGCATGGTGGGAGGTAACCCCACAGATCCATGATGTAGAAGCAGCTTTGGAGGATGGTTGAACTTTGTTAATTTCATGGAGCACATACTCTTCTGTTTGTGAGACTCATTATGGACAACTGATCAGGTTTCTCTATTTTACTAGTAAGGCTCACTTTCTTATGGGTACTTACTGGGCGTATTTGGCAATACTGGGAGTTTACACTTTGTTCACAGGACTTCTGGGGTGAGTGGGAGTAAGTGAGCAGAGAGCTCCTTTTTCTCAGGACTTTTTAAAGGCAATGACTGCATGGTATGACACTGCTTAATGTAGGCATGCAATCTCTCTCCCACTTCATCCTCAGAGGAGAACAATTGATACTGTTGGCAGCGTTATTAATGTACATGCTGGCTTAACTTTCAATTCTGTCTGCAAGTTATTGCAATGTGCTGGTTACAGTTCACCAGTCACAGGTTGTTACCTAGTGCACATAAAGTTGATATCTATTAACTCAAAACTGCCCTTACTGTTCAAGTGTGTAGTTTATGGAACTAAACACTCGTTCGGTCACATATCCTTAACATGATTTAGCAGCAGTTATATATAACTGTGTTTGTCTACCTAAACATTCTCCCTTTACAGGGTAACACCATGGCCGATGAAGAGGCTGGCCCTACTGGGACCTGAACTTTACTGGGACATTTTCTATACCCTCCTAATGTGCTAGATTGCATGATCTATTTATTGAATATCAACTATACTGGAATGGTTACATTATTGCACCCATAGGTACTGACTCATGCATGTGAATATAATGTATGTCTGCATTAAGTACAAATAATAAAATGTAATTAACAAAAATATTCAATGCTACAGCCAGGGCTCCAGATAAGGGGAGTAAGGACCTATTTTACTCACCTCATTTTAGGAAATACTCTTCAGAAAATTTTAGAGAGTACCAATGCTCACCCAACATTTGTAAATACTCCACACTTCAAAGAATAGTGATTCATAACATAACAGATGATTCAAAAGGAGCATTTGTTTCCAGAGTTACCGCACTCATACCCATCTCAATTTTGTTTTAGTCAGTATATTTTAAAACTGATGAGTAAATAACTCCCACCTGCCAACATTATCTGGAGCATTGTTTGCACCCGATCAATTCTCATCTAGAAAAAAACTGCATTGTTTTTAAAAGGTACTTCTCGCTCCACTCCATCCAGACATTTGTACGTGGTTTTGCTCACTTTACTTTCAAAATGAGGAGCACAGTACTTATCCCAAAACATCTTATCGGAGCTCTGACTGCAGCTCCTGGATGTGAAGACCAGGGACATTGTGCCAGGAGAATTTGGGGCGGAAGTACATTGAAAATGTGGCTACAAGAAATCTAAATTACATTTTACAGTTTTCCTCAGCCAAGAAAAGCAGTACTTGTATAGGACGTTGGGGGGTGTACATGCCCTCCCAAAGTCTATGGGCATGCCAGATCAGCAAGAGACATCCACAATGATCCTTGGTCTTTTGTCTCTCGATTTTCCAATGTTCCTACATAAAAGCTTGCTGATGAATGACTGAAAGCCTCTGGCCCAACCTTAGTATTCTCTAAATTATAACCTGCCCTCCATCCGCCACACATGAAAGTGGAGGTGGCTCAAGTATAATATGCAAGTATTGGCTGTGATTCGCAATGGTGCAGTTCCCATGCATGCAACACATGTAAACTGACCTCACAGCACTGCGCCCATGGACAGACGCATTCCAGATGGCATTCACCATCACCGGCCACCTGTCCACAGCCCCTCACCCTGGCACACATGACCATGGGGGCAGACAGGTGAGGTAGAGGGGACCCAGGCAGGCATGCAATCGGACGCCTGTCCTGGGTCCCAAGGTGGATCCCCTACTCCGTGGGTGCGGGGATGGGTAGGAAGGCATGGGCACGGCACTTGACTAATAGAAGGGCATTCACCTGACTGGCTGCCCCCAGCACACTCAGGTTGCCCAGCGGGCTGTGACAGCTGTATGGCACAGTCCGACTGCCATTTGTCCTGGCTGGTGTCCAGATGGATGGTGATGTGGGGGCACATCCTGGTTATGTTGGGGTGCATTTCAAGTATTCCAGCCAGGCCCTCCTCACCACTTCACACCTTAGTGCATGGCACAGAGTGTGGGCACACCCCTTGCATGCCCCCAGACCACCTGTGGCATCCAGCTGCACAGATGGGTAGGGAATCCACTGCAACTGTGTTGAATGCCATAGGGAGTACCTTGGACCTCAATGAATGACATACCAGTGTGGGACTGCCTGTGCACCTCAAATGTGCGGTGCGTAGGCAATCAAACCCATTAGTGAATCACGGCCATTGAGGAATATAGAGGAAAAATATTGACCCTAAGGGATGAACTATTGCCTGGCAATAATTTTATCACCCAAAGCCAAAGGCTGAGGGCAATGTGACTATAGGAAGGCAATAGTTTCTCCCAAGGGATCAAGATTTTCCTACTACAGTACAGCCGGACATGACTCCGGTCAATATCTGTTTTATAAAACCTTATGTCTCTAATGTTGCCCTCCTGAAAAAAACGTACTTTTAGAAAATAAGCAATCAAAGTACCTAAGTGACATAAAAAAAAAAAAAATTAAAGCTTTATCTGTAGGGGACCAACATCACTAGTCTATCTAACCAGTGTCATTTGACTCAGCATACAATGTTTCACTGTCCCACTGGGAACTGAGGCACTGGGGGAGGGGGGACTAAGAAAGAGAGAGAGGGCACCAGAGCTCCACTTGGTGAAGCTGACGAAGCAAAAGCTGTGTTTTCACTTTCACTCTTCCTGCTCTGCCGATATTGAAAATGGGCGGTAGCAGGTGAGGGTATAGAATGTATTGTACAGTGTCCACCAAGGAATTTGTATCTCTTGCCAGGATCTCTCCCCACCCACAGACTCAACAGTGTATGGCAGGGGAGAGTGTTTTGGGTACTTTCTTCAATCTTTGGGGCTGATTGGTTCTGAGAGCTCTTTGCTCTCTCTTTCACACTGCCAACACTGCTAATGCTCTCACGTTGCTGACAGAGCTATGGTCAGACAGCCACAGATAAGAAAGAAAAAAAAACATGAAAGCTGCCTTCCATGAGGAACGGAAATTGGCGTTACTAGCATGCTTTGCTCACTTTCCACTGTTCAAACTGCTGAAGTCGTTGACCTCTCGCTGTAGATTCAGCGTGCATGTTTGGTAAAATAAAGTTTTAAAAAACCAAAAGATGTTGCTCCTCATTACTGAAGTATTGGATGGGGTGAGACAGAAAATTGTTATTTAACTAAACAGCTTCAGCCAAGCAGTGATGGGGCGTGAAGGGTGACTGGCCATTTGAATGGTCAATAGTTCAAGACTGTTGAGCAGTCTAGTGAACTATTGACCAGTTTCAAACTGAACTACTGAACAGTTTTGGTTTCAAAATGGTACATAGTTCAAAATCTTTCAATGTCACATGACTGGCTCTGAATCAATGGGAGACCAGGATTTTTCCTTAAGGTTTATAAAACATTATATAACAGCAAATCATAATAAACCCATGCATGCATACACAGTAGCAAACATACATATCAAGCAAATCCTAGTATGAAAGTCTGTTCAGTTCTATAGACAAGTATATTATAACATGCACTATAATAAAGGAAACTCATGTAATCAGCCACCTTATGGTTTAATGTAGATATGTGGCCCTCTGTTATACTCAAGGCCCCTGGAATTTTACGATTCTGAGGTTGCAGAATTGTCCGCAGAATTTGCATCATGCCGCAGAATTCATTGTTTTTGGTGAATTTTCATTCAAATATGCAGTTTTTCCATAGTGCCAGGCTCCCGCATCCATCCATCTTGTTTATCCTGAAGCCTCTCCTCTATGATTGGCAGGTGATGTCATCTATGACATTACATCATATTTTGTTCATTTATTTATTTAGTTTTTGTTGACCGGGTAAGTGCACTAGACAAATCCTGCCTATTTTCAGGCACGACCTGGGGGAGGGGGAGGGGGACACAGATGAATGCCGACTAACCTTGAACCAGATTAAGCTGTTTTTGGCCAATGGTAGGACTATATTCTGCCACAGAAAAGAATAAATCATGCTGCAGAAATCAGAAAATGCTGCCGCAGAAATCTAGGAGGCCTGCAGCAGAGATCAGAAAGTTCTGCTGCAGAGCACTAGAGGCCCTGGTTAAACTACACTGCCTTGCAAATCAGTCTCATTTCACTATATCCCAAATGAGATTGGCAGGCTATGCATGCAAATAAAGAACTAGCAGTTCCTTTGCTAGGCACAGCTTGATCAAGCGCTATAAAAATGCCTGATTAGTGCTTTCAGACAGTAACATTTTTTTTAAAGTTACCTCTAATTGCTTTTTTAATGATTTAAACAGTTGCCTTCAACTTTCACTTTCTATTGCTGGCAGCCACCATTTCATGAGTAGCAGTGAGCTTCCTGAGCTCACATTATGCTAATGTGTCCTGCCAACCAATAGCAGAGGTCAAACGGACATATTAGCATACAGTGAGCTCAGGAATCTCACTGCTGCTTATGAGATGGTTGCCGTCAACAACAGAAAGTGAAAGCTGCGGGTAGCTGTTTTAAATCATTAAAAAAATGTTGTTACTGTCTGAAAGCACTAATTGAGAGTTTATGTAGTGCTGTGTCTGAGGAAAGCAGTGTCTTTTCCAGTGTTTTCCTTTAATACCACCGTGGTGGTGGGGTGGGGGGCTGGAATCCCATAGTTGTGTGTATTTTGATAATATGCTGGGTACAAACTGCTTCTCTTTTATCACTAATTGGAGCCAGAGATAGTGTGGGGCTTAGGAAATGCTGAATACATTTATACCTCTCGCCACTGACGTTTGAAGAATGCTACATGATACGCCCCCTGTTCACTTTTTAGTTGCCACAGTAACATTAACAAGAGATGGGATGTGATAATGAAGCCCTCTGAAAGTGATAACAATTGTGGATTTCTTGGGTATGGAATGGTAGTCTCACACTACTATGTCAAACTGGTTCTACCACCCCCACCCATCACATTAGGAAGTCTTCTGTGGAGGAGGAAGAGAGAGAGAGAGAGAGCAGTTTGCTGCATGAGAGAAGGAGAATGTCAGTTGGGCTGTTTAGACTGAAGGCTCTTGCAGCTGTTTAGGGGGTCACTGACAGCCTGAGGCCTCCCCAGCTTGTTCAGGTCAGAAGCAGCTGCTACAGATACAACAGAAGTTGTAACACAAGCCGAATGACTGCGAGACAGAAGTGCATTTAATCTTCATATTCTTTCAGAGTTATGACAGAACCCATTGCTGTGGCACACAGTGTACAGTAGAGTAACTGAGAAATGTGAAACCGCAGACTTTCCATCTCTCTGGCTGCATAGTGTAACTGTCTTACCTTTGTGGGTTCTTCATGCCGAGCTGCAAATCGTCCCTTCGGTGTTCGGCGTAGCACAGAGGGTGCCCCAAAGCTGTCAGGCTGGGAATCCACAACAGAACCAAGGGGATACCGCAGGTCGGTTGCACTACCCAAGTGGGACCTTTAAAACATTCACACAAAATCAGCCAGGGGCAAATAACTTTGAATCAATCCCAACCATTATATGTGTACTACAGAATAAAATTTATTTTCCCTTATAAAAAGGGGATTAAGAATCCAGCACCCTGACAGGCTGAAACTGCTTCCTACCCATTGAACTGAGACAAACAGCACAAGCAATGGGTAAGAGACAAAGTCTCGGTACCAGCATTGTCCAATATTAAAAAAGGCAGAATCAGACTATCGCCAATATCATTTTACATAAATTCCCTTCAGATATTTTTAAAATTGCTTTTATAAATAATTTTGTAATTATTAACTTAAGTCATTAAAGATGGATGTGAATCACATTTTTTTTTAAATCTCTTCCATTGAGGTCACCTTCTTAATGTACATACTAGTTTCATACTGTGGATGTTTTAGGATGGTGCTACCATGTTTCTAGCGGTAAACAGCACAGTATCACAACAAGCAATTACATTCTTTCATGGCGGACATGGCTGAGGACTGGGAACTTTTTAAAACTTCAAAATCCCTTATCTCAGTTCAGGAATGAAAGAAAATGAAAAGAAACTGGGTATATTGATGTTTTTGCCAAAAATACAGTATTGTTGAAATACTATTTGGTGACTAGCAAATACCGTTGCTGTAACTTTAAAACTAGATAACACAATGTCACCACACTTGGCAGGTGCATTGACCCAAGACATTAGTATGTGTGTGGATCAACTTTCACATCTATTTCTTAAAGGATGTCCAAGTCATAGGTAGCTAAAAACTACAAATTAATAGCTGTATGGTGGAATTTCATGTGTTTTGGCATAAATCATGACATTTTGTTGCCCAGCCATACATCTGACCTGCCAGGGTTGAGGAAGGGAAAGGCTGGGTTAAATGGCAAGTCGGTAGCATTCCGTGGAAACGACATAGTTAGGGCATTACATGGCCTTGATGGTATTACAGGGGAGGTGATTTGGTCAAATGCATACTATCTAGAGCCAGGCAATGCGGCTGGAAGGAGTAGAAGGCTAACCATTTCCACACTTGCATGAATGGCATAGCAGTTAGGACTGTTGCAAATTATAACTCCACCACTGAATTGTTGGAAAGTGGCAAACTTTGTACTATGCATTTCTCTGGTGAATCTGGTAAATTTGGCACTCTGCTAGCAATTCACAATGCAATGTTAACTTTTTTTTTTAGAACTCGTTATTAAAGGTTCCCTTTCTCAACCCTCTTATGGCATCCTACCACCTAGTGAATGGGTGCTGCAGTAGGTGGGTGTGGGGGTATCTGTCTGATTTTGGCACAGTGGCCAGAAGGATGGGATGGGGTTTGTAATTGAACAAGGATGGGGTCTCTGCCATGGTTGGGGGAGGAGGGTAGTGGATGCTGCAGCCATGGGTGGGGGGAAGGGGGCTGTTGTTAATTTCAAATGGGGAAGGGCTGGGTGGAGGAGGAGGGTGGAAGGGTGCTTCAAGAGTATGGGGGGAAGAAAATATAGGTTACTCACCTGTAACCTTAGTTTTATGGTTGGTATACACTTCGCATCCACACTATGGCAGTTTCCTGGAAAAGGCAGATCCATTGGACATCTTCAAGCTAAGCTTCTCCCACCACCTCAGTGATATATCCTCCAGCTCTGTCCTGTAACATCAGATCATTGTACGCTGGAAGTAGGGATCTGGGTGCCACACTGCCAGGGGCGGCCATGTGGGTTGTATGGATGTGAACCATATACCACTCCTAGAACCACGGTTACAGGTGAGAAACCTATATGTCTAAGGGTGTGGATACAGTTCACTATCCAAAATCTGACAGACTCCAAGCAGCTCTCCAGAAGCAGGGGGCAAGATGAGCACCCCTATCTGAAGAAGAGAGATTGGAGAACCGAAGACCCAAAAGCAGCATCCCGAAAATAGGATAGAAAGATGTGTGCTTTACTCCAGGTGGCAGCCCTACAGATCTCCTGGATAGTGATGTCCCTGGAAGCAGCCACTGAGGCAGCGATACGTCGGGTGGAATGAGTCCTAAGCCCCTTGGGTAACTCCCTATCAGCCAACCTGTAGCAGAAGTTAATGCAGGATGTAATCCATCTGGCAATCATCTACTTAGCTGTTAGTCTGCCTGGTACAGCTTCAGCATATGTCACAAACTGCTGACAAGCCTCACCTCAAACACCAGCTGTGCGCTCTTCATACATCCAGGGTATGGAGCCTGCCATCGGCTCCTGAAGAAGGGCTGGTGAAACAGACCAGAAGGTTGATAATGTGGTTAAGGTGAACCTTCCAATACTACCTTCAGGAGGAATTTTGGCTGGGGGCGAAAGACAACCTTGTCCTTGTGGAAGACCAAGTAAGGAGACTCCACCACAAGCACCTGGAGCTCACTGATCCTTCTGGCTGACATTATGGCCATCAAGAAGGCATTTCTCCATGACAGGTGAGACATCTCACACCTGTGCATCGGCTGAAATGGTTTGCCTATGGGCACAGCCAGCACCAGCATTAGGTCCCAAGGTGGCAGAGGCTCACACACGGGGGGGCAAGTGGCCAGGTCATTAAATAAAGTACCCGACCACCTTTTCCTGGGCCACTGTTAGCTTACCAGCCCATGCATGATAAGCTGAAATGACTGCCAGGTGCACCTTAAGGGATGTTGCTTGCAGGCCCAACTGTGAGAGGGACCATAAGTGATCGAGACTGATCACTGTGAGGCAGGCAAGGGGATCAAACTCCTTGACTCTGTACCATATCAGGAAATACTGAGAATGTTTTCAACTTAAATGCATACCATATGCAAGTCAACTCCTTTCGAGATGCCTCTACAATTTGGAGCACATTGTCCAAAAAGCCCAGAGACTGGAACTCTAGCAGCTCTGGAACCAGGCTGAGAGGTGCAGGGAATGAAGTTCGAGGTGCAGGACCTTCCCCTGTTGTCTGAGCAACAGATCCAGGTGAAGAAGCAACCTCCATGGAGGCCTGCAGCAGACGCTCAGGAGATCCAAGTATCAGAACTATCAGAGCCAGTCTGGAGCTATCAGGATCATTTGTGCTTTGTCCTTCCAGGCTTTGACCAACACCTTGAGGATCAAGGAAGGTAGGGAAGTACCTGAGGCCTGGGGTCCAGGGCCTCATGAAGGCATCCCTCAACAGCGTCCTGGACAGTGGGGGGGTAGGAACAAAATAGCCTCAGCTTTCTGTTCTGCTAGGTGGCAAACAGGTCCACCTGGAGAGTGCCCCACTGAAAGAACAGGTGGCTTACCATCTCCTGATGCAGGAACCACTCATGCGACATCTCTCTGACCCAGATGAGAGTGTCTGCCAATTGACTGTTCACTCCTGCAACATGAATCACCATAAGATCTGCAGCAAGGCTGTGCGTGAGTCTCCAGGTGCAGAAAACCTTCCAACACAAGGGAAAGGAATGTGTCCCACCCTGCCTGTACAGGTAGAACATGGTTGTGGTGTTGTCCTTCTGGATGTACATGGCCTGATCTCTGGTCAGTGAAGTATATTCCGTCAGAGGCAGATGTACTGCATGGAGCTTCAGCAGGTTGATGTGGTGATGGAACTCCAGGGGAGACCAGAATCCATGGACTCTGTTGTCTCCCAAGTGTGCACCCCACTTTACCAGAGATGCATCTGTCATGAGCATGGCAGATGGTTCTGGGCAGATAAATAGGATTCCTTCCTCCAGATGTTGTGGGTCCGGCCACTACTGGATGGCATCCCACATTGGCTGGTCACTATGACTGACTGGTCCAAGTGACCTAGACAATGGACAGATAAAAAGGCTACTAAGCAGCCAAGTACCAGAAGCCACTGTATAAGGGAGGCGGAGGGCGGTAAGTCGGAGGGGGTCTCAGAACACGGCATGAGTGTGCCTCCACACGGAGCGAAAAGGCCAAGGGTAGGGCGGATGAAAAACAATGGGGAAAAACAACAGATAAAAACATAATAGAAAAAAAAAGGCCTTGATAAAATACAGGAATTGGTATGAAATGATGTGGGGGTGGGGGGGTCGCTGCTACTGTTGATATGTAGGTGGGTGTGGATTGCTGCTACTGTTGGTATGTAGTGTAGGTGGGTGGGGATCACGGCTACTGTTGGTATGTAATTTAATAAAGTATTTTTGTAACCTGTACCATATTGGTATTCACCAGTTAGCCCATCTTTTTTCAACTGTATTATCTGGACACTGGGACCACTGATGGCACAACTCTCACTGCAGGTGGTGCATCTGCCAGTGAGCACAGCGGATCACACTGGTGGAGAAATGATTGGGCAAAGGAGGTAAGATCCTGAGCTCTATCCACAGGGAGATGGGCCTTGGCCCCAGGGAGTCTAGCTCTGCCCCAATGAATGAGAGGACCAGTCTGAACTTGTCTGGGTTCACCAGCAGCTCAGGTCTCTGCAGGTCAAGAGGGTCAGATCTCCGGACCACTTGATGGTCTCCTTGAATGACCCAGCTATTAGCCAGTCATCCAGGTAGGGATTACCCTGATGCCTGTGCCTCAGGAAGGCTGCCACCACCACCATGCACTTCATGAAGACCCTGGGCGCAGACGAGACACTGAAGAACTTGACCTGAGACTGGCAAAGTACCTCCTCTGCATGGAACTGGAGGTACTGCTAATAGCATGGATGGACTGGGATGTGGAAGAACGCATCTTGGCAGTCTAGGGAGCAGAACCCACATGCCCTGTTCCAGGGATGGTATAATCTGGTTCAGAGTGACCATCTAGAACTTGCACTTCGCATGAACTGGTTCAGTTTGTGCAGATCCAGTATGAAGTGCCAGTCCTCTCTGCCCATTTTGGGACCAGGAAGTACCTGAACATGTGTCCCTGACTCGCTAGGGTGTCTGGGACACCTTTTGCAAGGAGCTGGGCAATGTTTTCCTAAGGTCAGACAGCATGTCCAGTGACATCCTGGATTCTCGAGGAGTGGGGAGTCGGTAAGGTGTAAGAGCCTCGAAGTCCAGATTCAGCCCTCTGCCTACCACTTCTAACACCCACTTGTCTGTAATAATGGTGGGCCTTTGTGGCCAGATGTGGCACAGCCAATCCCCAACTGGCAGCTGAGTCAGGGACTGGGCAGGCAGGAGGATGACACTCCCCAGTCCATCACTCTGCAGCTTTGGAGGGGGCATCACTGCCTCTACCCCCACCGCTTTTCAGCCCCTGGCCTCCAAATTTTGGTTTCAGTCACCAATGCTGATACTGCCTCTGCTAGGGCTGCTGCTGCTGAGACCATTGTGGCTGAAAGGATCAATACTGGAAGGCTTTCATTTTAGGCTTCTGGTCCTTCTGGAATGACACCACAGAGTCTAGGGAAGCAATGGACTTCTCAATCCTCGTGAGGTTCCCTCCCACCCCGTGGCCAAAGAGGTTGGTGCTCAAGAAGGGGACATCAGTCAGTTTGTGCTGGGTATCTGCCATTAACGCAGAAAGCCACAGCCAGGTCCTGTAACCCATTGAGATGGTCACTGCCATTGACATGGCATGGGCACAGGAGTCACACATGTCCAGAGCTGTCTCCAGCTGGTGTTTAGCCAGTGATTAACTCTGGTCTCTGACCAACTTCACCTGTAGCTGCATGTCGGCAGGAAGGTGAGGAAAGATCACATCCAATGCTCCCAACAGGGAGTGACCTCTGTTGACTATCATCACAGCATAGCTGCCTGATGGAGACCTAAGGAAGCAACGGCCTAGCCCTTTTTTCCTGAATGGGCAATCTTTTTGGACTCTTTGTCTGGAGGTTTGTCCACATCCCTTTGGCCACTGGATTTCCAGAAGGCTCAGTCCGATACCAGTCCCTTGGCCAAGGGATGGCTGAAAAACCCTGAGACGGACCCAGTAGGGACCACATACTTGCAGACAAGGAAGCATAAAGGGGGCAATGATTTTTATTTGAACACAGGCCAGTATGAGACTCACACACCAAAATTTGAAAGCGCAAGAGCCTGATGTACTTGGCCAAGACTGAGTGGCACTCACATGGACCAGGTAAAGGAAGCAAATGTCCAGGACACCAGAAAGGGGGAAGGTTATTCAGGCTGTTCTGCAGGAATAGGTCTGACTGGAGCAGGAGTGGGTGGCTCTCTTTTTAAGGGAGTGTGTACCTGTGGAGCACAAGGTAGAAAGGGGACAAGCAATGACACTTAGTCTATCGAGATCTAGCTGGGGTGAGGGGGGGCAAAGTAGTCACCCAGGGGTGTGGTACAGATGTCCAATCAGCTTAGCAGAGCTTGATGCATAACTGGTCAGGTAATGGAGGGCTGCCAAGCTGGATGAAGCGGTAGTAAGTGCTTTTCAGTCCTGAACTTCCCCAAGCGGGGCTGTGGTGATAGTACCTATTCAGCTTCCTTGAAATGTTGAGATAATTTTGAAAATGTTCATGCAATTCTGTCTGTAAGCAATCTGTGGCATTTTTACTGTTACTTTAAAACTTCTTAATTGAATCTCTTTGGATTTGAAACATTTAAGACCCATCAACATTAGGTAAGCATGTTAAATGTCCGGTCTACACCTCTAAGGAATGCAGAGTTATAAGTAGCGACATTTTGGGGAAGTTTTCACAAAATGTCACACATAAGTAAACTGCAAAATTATGAGTCTCTCTAACATGTAAAATAAACCTAACCAAATATTGCCACAGTTAGCACATGCCAAGACCATGGTAGCCTGTGACATTAGTGCCTGAATTAAGGCACCGTCCGAAAAGCAGCGACACGATGTAGGCGAAAGCCCAAAGGCAATGGGGAGGTGACGGATGTGGTGGGGTTAGGCAACTGCAGCGACAGGATGTCGCTATATGTACCTGGGGCGAGCATGGCCTGGGTGAGGCGTGGGGAAGTAGGGGTGGCGCTGCGGTCGGCTGCCGAGCTGCGCCGTGGCATCAGGGTTGGCCTCCGCTTGCAGTGCATGGGAGTAACGGTTTGGTCTGGGTCTGGACGCTACTGCATTTTTGTTGTGCCTAGCCTGAAACTTGTTTTTATTGCTTTGCCCCCAACATGCAACCCCTGGAGTTTATACAGTAATCCTTTAGTAGGGGTGCGAGGTGAAGCCCCCCACGGAAAAGCAATAGAAAACAAGTCCCAGTGCCGTTCCTCGCATTTCGAGGATGTCAGGGTGGCGAAACTGTTTTCGCCCCTGACGTCACGATACACGCGAGTCGCCGTTCGACGCTCGCCATTATCACATAGAACCAAGACCATCCCAAAAATGTTACACAGGCAACTTTTCAAAGGTGGTTGAGTTATAAACAGTAAAATATTTTGGACATTTTCATACGAACTTACAAAAAAACTAAATGCAAGACTTTGAACCCCAGTAAGTTCAAAAACACATAACCAAATATAGAGAAATTTAGCAGATACTTAGGGTATAAATCTATGTCTCTAGCTTAAAGAGACCCAATTTCTGTGCATAGCCTCAATACTCACAAAGCTCCCTTACCTGTATATGAGTCATTAACTACTTCTTGCCAAATTTTCTGTTAACAGGCATTCGAGAAGGAAAGGACTGTAGACTGACCACGAGGACGCAGTCAAATGTTCTTCCACTTCCTGGTTTGCGGACCCTGCCCCATGTTTCAAAGTTTTGCCATGTCAGTATAGGGAACACACAGGGGCACGCTCCATGGAAGTCTAACGGACATCTTTTTTACTGTGGTATTTGATATTTTAGACTGGCATTTTGGTAATAAATAAAGCTGACACTCCTCTAACACTAACCTTGCTGGTACTTGGAAATCCTAGACTCCATTTTGTGGATTGTACAGTATTCAGAAAGGATATGGAGAACATTAGAGAAGAGTGACATTCAGAGCTCATAATACCATCAACCTGACATCAGTAATCAATAATACCATAATTTTGACATCAAACTGATGCTATTACGGGATGGAATGTTCAGAGAGTTACATATACTGTATTACAAAGACAATCACAGCTACAAAATTGTAACTACTGTACTAGCAAGGCCTGTAATTCCATCCTGGAATTCTGGTGATTACAGTCACGCAAGCGTTGTTGTCACAGGTTACGATGTAACCAGAATCTCTCAATGGAATTATAGAAACATGCGCTGGTGACCATCCAAGAGAGATGGCTGAGGTTCCTCCTTCTTGTTTTAGTAAGGCTTGCTGGACTCTGGATTGCAAAATAAAATTTACACCAGAGGTGGGATGGCCAATTCTTTTCTGGTTCATGTTCAAACCGGTTTGAACCCAAAGTGCTGTTATTTTTAATGCCTTTTTGAACTGAGTGATCTGCGAACAGGAGGTTCATTCTAATTCTATGTTTCAGTACTGGACAGGCTCCAAAGGACTACATTTGCAGACCCGATTTGCAGTAATGGCAGGTACACAAGAGTGACAGCTTTTTTCAAATATTAACCCTTCCCAGATACGGCAATATTTTAGGGGTATTTTGCTGCACAAACAGCAGAGGACCATGTGATGTCCTCAAGATGTTGCGTTGGAATGCAATCTGCTACAATAGTTTATTTTTAGTACTGTTTACACAGGACAAGCTCTCTGGTACTTGGTGTTTTCCACTTCACTGAATTTAAATTCTCTCTCTCTCCATGCATGTGTGCAGTCAGCTGTAGAACTGATGATACAGCTTGTCAGCTGCGATGCTGCATTGTACCTTCAAACACAATCAGAAGCTCTAGAGCTTGTACTCCGCTAGATGATTTAAAACAGAATCCCGTATGGAGCAGTCCTTGGCCATTATAACTTAAAAGCACCGGGGTACAAGCGCTCACTAATGCGAAACTGGGCCAGTGTGCTTCACAGCATTAGATAAATAAAACCAGCCTGACTTTCATTATCTTAGAAATACAAAAAAGACTGATTCTGGCTATGAGGATCAGCTATAAGTCATGCAAAGATTGCTTGCTACTTTTTATATGGTGGTTTTTTTCCCAAACCATACTCGGCTCACTTGCAGAGTTGCAATGCTATAGATCTCAAAGTGTACATTTGGCAGCCACTTACTTTGTCTTTTGGCTGGAGGAATGGAATGGGAAAGGAAACTACATTAAGACAGAAGGAAGATACCATGAATTGAAAGGGGGGGGGATTTCAAGCAGAGCTCAGTTTTCTATCTTTCACCTTACTGCAGTAAACCCCACACCGAAACGCATAACTTTTTTTTTTAAATCTCTGTTTATGCCCCCTTCCTATTCTCTGCTACCAGATTCCCTCTGGGTACCCCAAGGTTTCCCCCAAACACCTTACCGGATCCACAGCACCATCCTCCATCCTCCCTTGGTTTCCCTCCGGGTGGGGTGTTAGGGATATATGCCTGAATGAGCTGCTCAGGTGTCATCAGGAGACAGCGGGATGGCATAAATATAGCAGGAGCACAGAGACGCATCGTCCTCCACAGCAGGGCCATTTTCTTTGTTACATCCCATCCCTCCTAGCTGCAGACTGGCAAGAGAGAGCTAGATGCATCAGCACAAAAGACATGCTGTTGCATCAGTCCCCAGCCTGTATCTGATCCTTCCACTGCACCCTCGACTACACTGCCACCTGTGGTCACCCAGGTGCCAGAACTGTAGTGAGTATGGTGACCCTCCCTCCACAACTGAGGAAAGCATCTTGGGATGCTTGAACCTTTTTCCCCTGGCTAACCCCAAGACCTAGGCTTATTCCTGATCCCATGTCACCATCTTTACATGTGGTAACCCTACCGCTGTGGCAGCAAGCCAGCCCTGAAACTCGTAACTATTTGAAGGAGATCGTGAAAGCTAATCTTCTTATGCTGGCAGCAGATAACATAGAGAATAATGGATAGGTAAGTGTGTGTTATGGATTTTTTTACACACCCGAGGTGTGTGATGACCCATAAACCTCGAGAGCGAAGCTTGAGAGGTTTATAAGGTAATCACACTCTGAGGGTGTGTACAAAAAATCCATAAGAATACAGTTGACTATCCTTTACTTTTTATAATTGCTGGTGCAGGGAGTGAATGCCAAAGTTAGTGAAGCAGTTCTATCAGACACAGGCACACACATACACACTCTTTTTTTTTCTTTTAAAAAATAAAACTGTTGAACTGCACTCAAGTCACGGTGTAGGAAGTGAGCCACAGTTCCACTGGTGATTGAGCTGGGTGGGACTTGCAGTTTCCCCGAACCCGACGCACTGCAGGATCAACCAGATAAATTCTGGAAAAAATGAGTAAAGCATATTTACCTTAGGGAAACCATGAGTTACTCTAGTGACTCGTCACTGAGCAGCCAACAGAGCTGCCATGTTTATGGAACCGTGCGACCTGCCTACACGCAGAATAAGAGCCAATGAGGTAGTGCAAGGAATGGAACTGATGACAGAGTTAAAACAGAATGCTGTAATAACCTAGTAACCCAGTTATTATGACGTTTGAAACATGGCTCTAGTAATTATGTAAAAATTATGAGACAATGATAATGAACCTCCATTAAAAGAAGAAGTCTTGATTTGTTTTCTAAGAAGAAAATACTAATTGTTCCTGTGTGTAGAACATAACAGACGACGAGGCAGAGCGTCCTTGAAGTGCCAAGGAATGGGTGCCACCAAGCCACATCAACAAGAATTCTGTCGACTGGCATTACAGTGATGGCACAATGTCGGTAGCCAGCATTGTGCTGTCAGTGAAAATAAGTGCTGGTTGCAGGGGGGCTTTGCTCCACGCATCCCCCGCACTATAGATGATCAACTCTGAATCAGAGTTATTTTGGGGAAGGGCAAACTCTCCAGAGGCAGCAGTGTCAGAAAACCCATGGACCATCACAGCAAATGCCCAGTTCTGCCGCTGTGATGGTCTTTGCTGTTTTTCCATCGCTGCGGCAACGGTATACGCAGGGAACATTATGCTGCTGGTTATTTTGTAATAAAATATTTGTATCTGTTTTTGGGAGTGCACTGTACTTTTGAGTCTCTGCTTAGACTTTTTGCTGTTTTGTACTAGCTGCACCTGTTACTGCGTAGTACACCGGCTTACCGTGCTTCTTCCAAATAGAACATAACTGCCTGCTACAGTAATTAGCTACTGGAGAATCTACATGGAAACACAGAGGTTTATTTTATTTATTTAGTTCATGTAGTTTCTGTTACCTTGGAAAGGAGGACTAGGCAGTTCTACCTATTTTCAGCATCATCCCGGGGAAGTGGGGGGGATACAGCTGGAAATCAACTGAAATTGAACCAGATTAAGCTGTTGGTGGTATTTTCATGAATGGGGAGATTTGGCCTGGGCTGTAGGGGGCATTGGAATAATGCGGGGGGTAACTCTGAGTAGAACCCTGGCTTCCACAGATCATCTTTGTTTACTTCTGGATTCAGAACAGTCAGGACAGGCAGTAGTGGCTGATTTGGATCTTTTTCGGACTGCTTGGGGTCACAAATTAATCAAACAAAATGTGTGGGGGTAGCTTTGAACGTTCAACATCACAGACAGTAGCAAATGTCTCCTTGGTTTCAAGTCCTATTAAAATATTAGCAGTGTGGTTTGGTGGTTCAGATGATAGAACGTATAACTGGGAGAAGAAATATCAGGAGGCTGAGTGCGTTCATTCATTACTCAGTATGGTACGCACTCATTCAACACTCAGTCCTTGGCTAGCCATGGAGGTGAGTGGTGGGTTGAGCCAGTCGCCGGCTCCATTTGGGGATGGTTGAGGGGGAGCGAGGGTCGGCACTGCCAGGTGGGGGGGGGGCACTGGACTACCAGGGAAAAACTACATAAATATGGACACTTTGAGGGTCGGGGATTGTGCTGGGGGGTGGGTGGGACACTAGACTACCAAGAATGTGGATGACTATGTACCGGATGGGAGTATACTTCCCAAGTGTCCCACATTATGAAGGAGATCCCTCATTATACTCCTCTACATTGCCCTGTCCCTCCTCTGTCCCTCATGGAAAAGGTGCTGCACACTCAGAGAATGTGCTGTCAGTTCATACGTTCTGGCAGTAATTAATGATATTCTACAATGCTGCGTAAATGTGCAACTTTGTGCACGTAAAGACAATGGTTCCACTGTGTTCTGAGCCTGCATCTTCACGTTTGATGCTGTCGCGTACCTTTCAACTGTCCCTGATTTTCAGGGATGTCCCTGGACTTGCCCCATGATTTTCCTCCGTCCCTTGTATAATATGCGTTTACATAACAGAACAGTGGGGGATATAAGCACATAATAATGTCAAACATTTACATTACAGGCTAGTTCTTCTTCAGAACATGCATCTCACACGACTCCCCTTATTCTGTCAGCGTTCTGCATGGATGGTACCAGTTTGTCAGATGTGTTCTTGATTTGGGGTCTTTGCCCCTGAGTTTTATGCTTTGTCCCTGATTTATGTGGAACGAGGTTGAGAAGTATGCTGCTGTGTCCCTCATTGTGAGAGTCAATGTGCCTCATTGCCCCTCAGTCAGCATGTCTGTGTCCCTCACTGCACTGCTGCATGGTGTGTGGTATGCACTGACTGTGCCTGCAGGCACCCATTTCCTTCAGCATCCAGCCTGTACATCCATTCTGACCAACATGGGGTTGCTGTGAGCTCCATGCAACAGCGCTGGGCAAAGTAGATGGGAGTGCATGCAAAACAGGCCATAATGGGATGCATATGTGACTGTTTGCCCACAGATTGCCTAAGTAGGCTCACTTGCGTAGGATCTTTGAAAATAGCAAACTTTTGCCCCAGGCTAACCTGTTTGCACCGGACTAATGTGTTAGCACTGTGCAATCGGGTTAGCCCCGGGCAAACCTCTCAATAGCACAGTACACTTCTGCAGTGTGTAGCCTGCATTGTTGTTTGCAGTTGTTGTGCAACACTTCATTGCTATCACACACTTTGTCCACCAACTTCAACTCTGCCTTTCTCCACCTCTGGCCACTGAGTTATCATTGCATTTTGCACTTCCCTATCGCTATATTCAGAGCTGTCTTATTTCCCGGGCTATTTTATCTCTGCACTCCCAGCCCTGTTTGCACTGCTTCCTTTGCAGGCTATATTCAGCAGGTTTAGCCCTGGAGTTATTCCTTTGAATATAGCTTGCTACTGGTTCAGGGCTAATTTAACATGCCATGCAGTGCTAATTTAGCCCCGGGCTAAGTTTTGAATGTCTGGCCCTTGGAATATTACTTTTTCAATATTACAGAATTAACACAAGAAGGTTCCATAGCACTATATTTTATGCAAGTCCTGCTCAGAAACTTTGCAGTTTAGAACTTGTCCTCTGTGCCATTATAAGATATTTTTTGCTGCATTAACTGAAAGGAGGATTCCAGCAAGAATATGGGGTGTTTTATGGCTTCCCATTTATGAGAAATTACAAGCCAAGAAAAAAAAAATTAAACATAAAAGTTTAGAGGAGAGAGTTTGTCCTAGGGAACAGTGTGATAAAATTCTGGAAACCCAAGAACACTTTTTTTATTGAATGCCTATGGGCCAAAACCTCATAGTTACAGGCTGGTAAACTGTGGAAAGCAGTATTATTCTCATTCATTCTGTATGAGGGATTACTCCGACCAGGCTGGCACAGATATAGTTTTCATGCATTGATGGTGTGGTTTACAGTTATTACATTGTTTAGGTGACGTGCCAGATGTCAATTGATGATTTACCAAAAATTCATTAGGGTAGAGAAAGCAATTAGTTCAATTACAGCAGCTCTAATTGGTGTACTTCATTGTGACTGTAAGTCTGGGGTAAAACTTACAAAATCAAAATTATCAAAGAATATTCCCGGATTTTCCCTAGGTGACAGTTTAACTATGTTCTTTTTTTCCTTTTTTGTACAGTGGATCTTGTAAGTTTTAGTGGGGATACAGCTAGGTTTTTTGTATAGATGTTCTTATGGTTTTTGTTAATTTGTTTGTACTTTTATTTAGTACGTTTTAAAAAGTGTTGACGTTTGTATACTGTTGTGATTTGATTTTGAAATTAATTCCCCTACTCTTTTTGAGAAATGCTTTGGGATCTTTAACGTCTACCTGAACAACCACTAGAACAGGCAGATGGGACCTCGGTTTAACGTCTCATCTGAAAGACGGCACCTCAGGAGTGCAGCACCATGGTGTCAGTATTGGAATTTATTCCAAATGCCTGGTACAGGGCTAGAACCCACAGCCTTCCGATCTTCCAGCCTCAAAAGTGAGTGTGCAACCTGCTGAGCCACTGACACCGATATAAGTTGATTTATATTGGCCGGCAAAATACTCTGGGTCTGGTTTTCCAATTTCAGCACAGGACTACAGTTCTACAGCAAGCACCTTCTCTTTTAAGTCAGTACTCTGTAATGAAATCCCAAGCAAGTTTCCTATCATGTAAAAATCGGTGGCAGAGCCAACCAGCTGGCACAGTAGTTGGACTTCCGTCTGTGACACTGGCAACCCGGGTTTGGGAGCGAGCTCGGGTTGCCAGAGGGCTGACCGGGGGTGGAGAGCATGCTGAAGCATCCCTTGACAGCTCGTCAGCTCCAGGGAGAGGGGTGAGAAGCAGCTTGGCATTTGCCAATCCCTGGCAGAGGCCGGGAGTGTAGCAACATGCTGGTTCCCTTGGTGCCTGATTGGTCCTCAGGAAGAGGTTTGGGGCTCACTGGCACTTGTAGGCAGCTAGGGGGAGGGCGTCGTAGATATCGGCAGTCACACCTTGACATCAGGGCTAGAGTGACACCCACAAGAAAAGTGGAAAAACTGCCTGCCATTGCCGGGGAGGCGGAGAGATGGAGACGTGCCCTCAATGTGCCCTCGCCCGCCTGACAGCTCTGGACTGATGAAATTTAAGTATCGGGGTGCTCCGGGCCCCACCTCGTCCCCGCTCAGGGGGTAAGCCGCAGCTCCATGGGGTTCCGGAGACCGTTCAGGTAGGGTGAGAGGCAGAGGGATGTCTGCTAGGCTCTCCTGATGGGTCAGGATGGCAGGCTGGGGGGAGGATAAAACAGAAATTTCAAAAAAAAAAAAAAAAAAAATCAGTGGCAGGTTTTAGACTGTATGAAGACTTGCAATTTTTCTTTTACTTTTTGTTTATAGCCCAACATTATGTCTCCATCAGGAATGGGCCTTCAGCTCCACTTTACCCACCTACTCAGGTTATACCCCAACCCGAACTGCATTTGGCACTCCATGACCTACCCAAATCCTCTTGGCATGGCTAGATACAGTACCTCAGCAGGATGGGACTGAAATGGAGCTCCTAGACCAGGCAGAGTTTGAAGCTGCAGAGGAGGCAGCACTGGAGTTGAGACCATCCATAGGAGGAGCCACTTTTGAATTGGTTCAGCTGTCCACATGCTAACATGCATGTGTCTGGTCACTGACACATGCACATGCACACGCATAGATGTCTCCCCCTTCCAGACTCAACGTGCCCCTGTGAACGGCGCCCCTGTGGCTAGATGTACAGTACTGTCAGGCTGAACCTGGTTCATTCTTTTTTTGTGTGCAATAAAATGAATTTGAAGTGAAGCTACTGACTACTGCATCCCTCTTATAAGGTTGGTGAGTGCTTGAAACCTTTGGTTGTGTGTGATGTACAGTACTGACTTGTAAAATTTAGGGCACCTTCCAGCCCAGCTGAAAGGGCTGCTCAAAGAGTGGGACAGCCTATTCCGCCACCCTGGGGATCAAATGTAATGTCTCAGGCAGCACCACGACTCCCTGCTGGAAGAGTATAGAGATCAGAGTTTGCAATGCAATTATAGATCAAGGAAGCACTCCTTTGCTCTGTTGGCGAGACTCTCATTTTCTGTGAAGAGTGTCACACACATAACTGTCCTTGAAATGGGCACATTCAGGCTGTTTTATTAAATTTGAGTTTATTATCTATTGCACTCGATCCATAATAAATTAATACAGCCGCAGAAACCACTTTTACAGTTGTAAGAGTGTGCTTACATCCTTAGGGTATCAGAACCACTCACCTTTGGTTCACGGTTCTTGTACCCTAAGAAGCCATGTGAGACCACTCTTACAACAGTAAGAGTTGTCTCCACGGCTGTATTAACATACAAACCAGGTTGATCACATGATAGCAAGACGCAACACCCCTTGACCATGTGGCTGCAGTGCAGTCTCAGATGTAACCAGTTCATGTGGGAAAAGCACCTTAACAGCAGTAAAAAAACAAAACAAAAACAATGCCTTGGTGACACCGATGGATCATCTGTACGATGAAGCTCTAGCCTGCTGCACCTTGGGAGACTTTTGCATACGTTGTCCAACTATTACTGCAGAGGAAGCATCTGAAAGGCATCTTCTCGAGAGGATAAGCATTAGCTAAGAGAACTGTCACACTCAAATATTAACAGTATTTATCCCCTTAAGCAAGGTAGTAAACCGAAGAGAAGGAACAATTACCACAACATACAAAAACATGTTGTTTTTTAAAGTATAGAAGTGAACTCGTTTGACTACCTTGGATGTCCACTGTCCAGAAAAGCACCACTTCTCCGCTTCAGCTGTTCAATGTCAGCTCTTAAACTTGTAATTTCCACTACCAGCTTCTCCTGCATATCGAGAAGAAACACTTGACATAAGAAGACCGCTACCATACCTTAAGGAAATGACATGCCCCCTGATTTCCCAAATCAGGCAACTGCTATAACCTGAAGCAGGGGCTTTGATCAAATATAACTTACCTCCTGTTTGCAGTTCCATAGTTCCAGTACAACATATATTTTATGTAATATTAGAAATTAGAAATGTACATGGCATTCCCTTTTGTCCCAAACCTAAGTCAAGCCCTTCATAAATCAATAAAAAAAAGTAGTTTGTTACCAAGATGCTGTATAATGGTTATTATGAACTGAGGATCGTAAATAGAGGAATCTGATTGGCCCAGAGCTCTTTGAAGCCATGATGATATCGGACTACATCATAGCGGCTTCAAAAAAGTTCCAGTGCCACCAGCCTCCTTGCTCTCTACTGTGTGAGAACTATTTTTTCAAAATGTACTCCTACACCACCCAGAAAACTCATTCATAAAACGTTTTAAAACCTGTTTCTTTTATTTTTTTATTTATAAAACTTAAAACTCAGCTCATAACAGCAATAAGTCACTCCAGGGTGTGGTATATCATGGGATAGTGTCACTTCACGGCCTCGTGCCCAACCACCCGGATGACAATATCCCTGTCGTGCCTTATTGCTTAATTATAACATGGGTCCTAACTTGTTCAGGTTTCATTGACCAATCAGGTCATTAAATTCATCTGTTGTGGTATAATGTCTTTTTACTGCACAGGTAACTTTTTTATTTACTTATTTGAAATGTATTTATAATGCATGCCATTTTCTAAGTGGGATAATACACCCCAGAGTGTGTGGTTATACTTCAGTAGACACAGTTACAGGGTGTTTGAAGGCACTCAACTATGCCTCATGTCTCACAATGCCCCCATGTTGTGCATCTGTACTCTCCCTGCTGGACTACAGTATTCTCATTTACAGTGCTGCGCCCACCACCGCACTCAATAGACTCCGACTCTTACTAAACAAAGCCTGCCGTCTCATCCTCGGATGTGATCATCTCACTCACACCTGCACCCTCTACAGTACCACAAACTGGCTAAACCTAGACAACAGAATCAGGTATCACACCTGCCTTATGACCAAAAAGATAGTTCTAGGCCTCATCCCCCCTGCCCTCGACACAATTATCCACCCAGCATCTTATGTCAGAGCCATCCGCAACTCGGACAAACCTTTGCTATGGGTACCCTGCTGCCGGACCTCCCAATACCAAAGATCCTTCAGTTACAAAGCACCCTACTGGACAAACTCACTACCAAGCCTAATGACTAACGAAATAAGGCTTGGCCTTTTTAAAACCAGGCTAAGGGAACACCTCCAGGCCTCAAACCTATGTGACTGCCCCTGACACCTTCCTCCCACCCCTTGATTGACTGAGATCTCTCTGAACCAACCTAATCTCAGGACTCCATACCTAAACCAACCTATGTTACTATATGACTATCAGCCTTCTACAGAACCTCTCTGCAACTTTATGGCTGTGCTAAAGTATTGAAACTTCTGTTATCATTGACTGATAGCCATTTACAGAACAATTATGTAAACCAGTGCCTGTTATGTAATGTAATGTACTGTACTCTGTAACAAATGTTGCCCCTGTATCTTCTATGTATGACGTGGAACCTTTGTAAATGAGTCCTTGACTCAAAGGTCTTTCTGAATTTCCTCAATAAATATATTGGAATACGACCATAAACTTTGTCATGTGGTATCACATATTCATGAAACATTTTTACCAGGGCATTGAGAGTTGTAGTTTATCTCCCTATTCATTAGGGAAGCAGTATAGTGTAGTGGTTTAAGGCTGTGAGCTGCAAATCTAGAGACCTGGGTTTGAATCCCACAGCCCCCACTTGCATACTGTGTGACCCTAAGCAAGTCACTTAACTTCCCTGTGCTCCCAGGTCGCACCTGTAAACAAGCTTCAGCTTAGTGTGACTTTCCTAGTTAAACAATTGGGGAAAAAAAGTAGTTCCTCAATTTTATTTTTGTCTTTTTTTTTAATGTTTGACTTCCCTCCTGATTCAGCACTGCACTTTAAGAGTGGAGGGAAACAACAGCGTGAGCAAAATGAAGCCACAAACATGTAAAGCAAAAGTGGCCCTACAAAAGTGTGCCATAAGCAGCGGGGTTAAACAACGCTAAAATACCAAGTGCTCCCTGAATACCAAAGGTTCTTGATTATAAATCACTTTCATGATTTCAGCCAATGAGCACACAAAGACACTGCACTGGTTATCGTCGGTACAGTGGTTTCGTCTCATGCAGGAGCACTGGAAATAGAGCGCTCCCCTTCAGAGCTGGGGAGGGGACAGTTAAACAAACTTTTAGCATTTAAAAACAAATACTTAAAACTTATTATAAATCACTGTAGCTAACTCGAGTGATTTATAATAAGATAGCAGAGCCTCTGTGGGGTGTCTTTAGTTTATAAGAGACTCCCTTTGTGAGGTTTTTGGCAAAGAACTGTTCAGCATCACTTCACAGTTCTCTCACCCAAACATCATGCTCGGTGTCTCTTATATAAGAGACACCCCTCAAAGGCCCCAATAATGTATAATACAGGCCATGGAGTACTATTGGTACATGATGTGCAGATGCCAAGACTGAAACAAGATCCATCAACAGTAGTCATAAATGGACAACATCAGGGCCCCTCAAGAGCCCAATCACAGCACTGTGCACTGCTGTGCTGGTGACCCAGTTTCAGGGCAGACTTATGGAGTCAAATTCGGCCAGTCAAAGGCTGCGGCAATACTACCATTGACAGTGCAATCCAATCTTACGAGGGTTGACTTAGAGTTCCGCCACCACATTAATGCCTTTCATCATCCAAAGAGCTTGCTCCCCAGCAAGGGGTTCGCTCTGCATGAGCGAAACCAACAGTGGCATCGCCTGGCACCACACAGGCAGTGGGAAGGTCAAAGGGCACCGAGAGAAAAAGGGGCAGAAAAAACACTGGGTAATTGAGATAACATTTGCCAGAATTCTTAAACACCCTGCACTATGTTGCCCCTTGCTGACTTGAATGCTGTGTTTTTTTTTTTAATCAAGGAAATTTTATTTCAAAAAGAAACAAAATAATTCAACATGTCAATGCAGACAACCAGCAGTCGGAGCTGGGCGTCACTAGAGCAATGGCCAGAGGACAAGGGGTATGGGTCTGGGCGGAGAAAATGCTCAATGAAAACAAATGGAGCTGCAATTAAGCTGATGAGGAATTTATGTACAGAATGTGTGATGAGTTTCAGTATGTATGTGTATGTTTATTTATTTTTACTTTATTTATTTGTCATTTTTGACCAGGAAAGGCACACTAAGCTGTGATATAAGCTTGTATCCAGGTGCGTCCTGGAGGTGGGTTACATGCACCTGTTTAATTTTATTGTTTATATACACAGTAAGCACAGTATGTCTGTAGCAAGTTCTAAAGGACGTGCTTGAGAAGTGTCACAAAACACAGGGCTGTACCATGCATACTTGCCTATAAGCCGATTGCTCATATAAGTTGACCCTACTTTTACCTTGTCAGTTTTAGCAAAATTACAGAGATTGGCCCAGATATTCAAAGGAGATATGCCAGCACAACTGAGTCGACATCTTCAATGTCATCTTAAGTGACACTGTTGAGGAACCGGAGAGGATCGTATGTCTCTTTGCAGATGACACAAAATCTTCAACAGGGTGGATACCCAGGAGGAGGTGGGAAGAATGAAAATGGATCTGAGAAAACTAGAGGAGTGATCTAGGATACGGCAGCTGGGATTCAATCCCTAAAAGTCCAAAGTCACGCACATGGGGTGGGGAAACCCAGGGACTCTGTATAAGATGGGGAGAGGTACTTACAGCTGCCAACCAAGAGAGGGATCTTGGGGTAAGCATATTGATGATCTCAAGGTGGCAGGGCAGTGCAATAAGGCAGAAGGCTAGCCAGATGCTGGGTTGCATAGGGAGGCGGATTTCTAGCAGGAAACGGGAACTGGTGTTGCCACTGTATCACTCAGTAGTGAGACTCCACCTAGAGTACTGCAGTACTGAGTCCAGTTCTGGAGACCGCACCTCCACAAGGACACTGACAGGGTGGAAATCATCCAGAGGAGGACTACCAAAATGGTGAGTGGGGGGGCTGCAGGAGACATCGTACAAGGGCAGGCTGCAGGAGCCCAATATATGCCCCTAGAAGACAGAAGAGTGAAAGGGGACATGACTGAGACCTATAAGTATCTCACGGGATGCACAAAGTGCGGGAGGGGGGAGTTTCTTTCTGAGGAGGTGCATCAGAACACTAGGCATACTATGAAGCTTGAGGAGAGGAGTTCAAAAGGGATGTGAGGAAATACTTCTTCACAGAATGTTGCCAAGGCAGGTAACATTGGCCTAGGCCTTCTACACAGGCATAACATTCGCCTAGACCTTCTACACAGGCATAAACTCTGCCCTACTACCGAAGCTCTCAGACTGGCTATCCAAAGTTCAGCTGTGTCTATTATTGATTATGGTTTGGTCATTAATGGTTCCACCACAGACACAACCCTACGTCAGCTCGCCACAGCTCTGAGTAAGGAATGCCGTCTACTAACTGGTGCAGTGTATTGTACTCACACTTGTGACCTTTACGGACAAGCAAACTCGCTTCAACTCCAGGCTTGCACTGAATATCAAGCCTGCCTTCTGGCAAAGAAGGCAGATCTTGGACTCCTACCACTAGGTTCTCTTCAGCTTTTCAGTCCCTTCTGGGGCACTCGTAACAAACAAAGTTCTGTGAGACAAACTTTTACTGTCCCTTGCTGTCGAACCTCGCTCCAACAGCGATCCATTGCAGTTAGAGCTGCTAATTTATTTAATTCCCTTCCTCCTGAGATTGCGACAACTGCAACCTTGAGACCATTTAAGCAAAAGCTGCATCAATTCTTAGTTTCCAGAGCATCTTGTGACTGCTACACCTAATCTTTGCTGACAGCTAAATGCACTGGGACCTCCCTCTTTTACCATTCACCCCTGTATAGCCCTACCCTGTTACGGCGCTATTCCACCCACAGCACTTCCTTCCTTCATCCCTTTCCCGTCCCCATCCCTGCCCTCTTTTCATCCTACCTCATCCCTCCTTCTTTAACCCTTCCACTCCCACTTCCCCCTCCCTCCTCTGTTTCCTCACCTTGTTCTCTCCCTCCACCCCCCCCGCCCCCCGTGGGTATTTCCGGCATAAGCTTCATTGTGGCATATCCCTCCTTGCCCTTATTTTGCTCCTTCCACCCCCCATCCACCCACTGTCCTTTCTCCTTGTAGTCCTTTCACCCTCTTCAGATAAGGCCACTGGCTGTACTTGACACAATATTTATCTTGCCATATTATTCTTTTGTTTATGTAATTACTTTCCTCATGTTTTACTACTTACTGAAACCATTGTAATTTGTTAGTTTTGTGACTTGACGTGGAACCTCTGTAAAAGAGCCCTTGGCTCAAAGGTCTTTCCAATTTGTTAAATAAATAAATAAGATAAATAAAAGAAAGGGTGGTGGATGCCTGGAACTGCCTGCCAGAAGAGGTGGTGGGGGCGAAGAGACTGGGGAACTTCAAGCATGCGCAGGATAGGCACATCGGCATAACAGGCAGAGGAAAGGGAGGAGGGAGGGACACCTGAGACTGAATAGGGCCCAGGGTTTAGTAACAGCAAGGCAAACAGGGCAGACTGGATGTGCCTACCAGAGTTCTTTTCTGCCAATGCATTCTATGTTTCTATGTAAAAACAAGAGTTTTAACCAAACACTGAATCTCAAATTGCACCCCCCACCAGACTGAATAGCAAGAAGTCCCAATTCACCTATCACTATGCTAGACCAGACTTTGGTTTTATAAAATGTCTTTCAGAGACAGAATATGTCAAAGAGCTACGCAGCTCATTGAGTTGAATAATAGGAGTGCAGGGACGATATTCAGACAAACACAGCAGCCACAGGAAACAGTATCCACACAATGCCAGATAATTGCAGAACTTGACAGCTATTGAGAGGGGAAATGTTGGCCACAACATTAGAGCTACACCCGCCCTTTTGTAAACTGACAGGGACTTTTAAAATCCATCTGGACAACCGCAGGAGATGAACAGAAGGGACCTTGGCTTAACATCTTGTCCAAGGAACAGCACAAGCAACAGGGCTGATTCCACTAATGAAAGACCTAAGGCAGGCAAGTAAGTAGGTAGAAAGGTAGTAAGAAGGTAGGTATGTAGGTAGGTAGGTAGTAGGTAGGGAGACAGGTAGGTGGGTGGGTAAGTAGGTAGTAAGATAGGTAAGTAAGGACATAGGTAGGAAGATAGATAGGCAGGTTGCTGGTAAATAGGGAGACAGGAAAGAAGGAAGGTAGGTAGTTGGTAGGAAGACAGGTAGTTAGGTAAGTAGGCAGGCAGTAGTTAGGTAGGAAGATAGGTAGGTAGGTGAGTAGGTCAGTAGGCAGGTAGGAAAATAGGTAGGTGGGTAGGTATATAATAGGTAGGGGATAAACAGATAGAGAGATAGGCAAGAATGTAGGTAGGTAGTTACATAGGTAGGTAGGTGTGTAGGTAGGCAGGAAGACAGATGGGTAGGTAGGCAGGCAGGCACACAAGCAGGCAGGCAGAAAGGCAGGTTGGTAAGTAGGTAGGCAGGCAGGCAGGCACACACGCAGGCAGGCAGAAAGGCAGGCATGTAGGCTGATAGTGAAGCATGTTAGCAGTGTGGCACTGGCCTGTACCCCTCAAATCACAGCCAAGTCTGGAAAAGCAGTGCTATGGTGAAGCCCACCGATGGTCTCAACACCCACTAGCTGTCTTAAAACAGCAGTATTTGCTAGTGGGCAAAACATGTCATCATACAGCTTAGCTTTTAGCACGACTATATTTCAAAAATAATTAACACCACCGGCATTATACTTCTATTTCTCCCTGATGTTTTAAAATAGATTTTATGACTAAGTTAAAAATGAATGACTCAGGTCATTAAAGATAACCACCACTAGCAATGTTTAAAAGATCTCTTCCGTTGAGGTTACTTTTTCTGTTTACAGGCTGTATCCATACTGTGGGTGTATTAGAAGGCCAGCAGCACACGTTTGTGATGATAAACAGTACAACATCACATCATGATGTTTAATTTATTCATAGCTGGCATGACCAGAGCACAGTTACGTTTAAAAACTAGTAAACCCCATATCTCAGTTCCGGAGCGGAATACAATGAAAAGAAACAGGGGTAAAGTGATTTTTTTACCTGAAATAGAAAACTGCTAAAAAAAACTGTATAATGAATTTTTTCTCCACTAACAGATACTACTGCATTAAAAAGCCCCTGAGATTTAAAAGGGAAATAACTTTTAGGCTAATTTCTACATATTTATTTAAATATTCACTATATTTTAGTGTCCCCTTTACGAACGTATGAATTTGCCAGCAGAAACAGGCCATGATGGTCTATTGAGTCTGCTCGAGTACGCAGCTCAGTTAGTTTCCTGGTTTTCATACATCTGTGCACCTTAGCACAAAAACAGAATCACTGCCCATCAGACGTCATCAGTTCTTGCTGCCTGTTTGCACCTGACATCATAATGCACTATAAGGGACATCATAGTGATTTCCACAGTAACCGACTGTGATGTCACCAGCAGAGGATTGTGATGTCAGGTGTAGGAAAGAAGCTACATCAAATGCAATCTAGGGGATAGTGATCCAGCGTTCATATCAATATACTGATAAATGGCAAGTTAAAACGACACTGTCAACCCCCAAGACCTTAAATTGTGTCTCGTTTTACAAAAACACATTTTATAAGTGCTTACATTCTGCAAAGATTACCGATGTAGCTGGTTGTTTGATTCTGATAATTTTTTTTCCTTTTAATGGTGAACCACACAAAATCATGTTTGTTTACATTCCGTGATCAACTCCCACTGCATCTTTCCTGGACTTGGGAACACCCCAATACAGTGTAGGTATTTAACATACAGTGGGAAGACAGGAGATTATTGCATCATGAATGGTTGCACTGTTTGGGGGTGTTCCTAATATTCAGGAAATATGCAATATGTGTACATCAAGAATCTGAAACAAAACAAGGTTTGGTATAATTACACTCCCATACATTTCAGTTCTACTAAGAAAGGTAGTAACCAAAACAACAACTTCAATGAATTTTGAAGAAGGTATGCAATCATAAAGTGTACATTTTCAACTAGAAATATGATACAAAAACGTTGATAGTCTCCCTTTAATTATAGAACATATAAATAGAGCAGTACAGAATTAGGTGGAATTTCTGAAACTAGAAAAGGGATCTGAAAATACCGTACAGCCCTATATATAAATTATAAGCTGAATTGTGGATATAATTAATGATGAAATTTAATGCCAAGAAGTGCGTTGTGATGCACTTGGGGAGCAGGAACAGAAAAGCAGGGTACACCCTAGGTAGCTAGGGAATTAAAGTAACAGAACAGGAGAAGGATCTGGGGATCATAGTCTCCTCGAACCTTAAGGTAGGAATCCAATGTAGCAGGGTGGCGGGAAAGGCCAATGTAATGTTGGCATGCATAGGCAGGGGCATTACTAGCAGAAGGAAGGAGGTAATAATGCCCCTTTACAAAGCCATGGTGAGGCCGCATCTGGAGTATGAGGCTCAGTTCTGGAGACCTCATCTCTGCAAGGATACAGATGCATTGGGAGAGGGTTTAGAGAAGGGCAACCAAGATGGTGCAGGGTATGCAGGGAAAGTCATACGAGCAGAGGTGTAAGGAGCTGGATCTGTACACGCTGGAGACAAGGAGAGAAAGGGGAGACATGATTGAAATTTTTAAATATGTAAAGGGGTTCAATAAAGTGGGGGAAGAGGGTTTACTTAAGAGGAAGGAGGGGTCAGAACTAAAGGGCACAGCCTCAGACTGCAAGGAAAAAGATACAAGGGCAATATGAGAGAGTGTTTTTTCACGGAGAAGGTGATGGAGCCTGGAACAGACTGCCAGATGGAGGGGTGGGGGCTAAATCCGTGGAAGAATTCAAGAGGGCATGGGACAAGTATATGAGGCTGAGTAATGGGATGGGGAGGGGGCTGGCAGGGAGGGGAAGGTGCAGGGGGGGGGGAAAAGGGCAGAATAGATGGGCCAGTATGGTCCTTTTCTGCCATCAAGCTTCTATGGTTCTATGATTTTTCAGAGTTTCCATGGTGCCATCAGGAGCTTGTTAATATTGCTTTTAGTGCAAAACAGAATTGCTATGATGCCAGGGGCTAGTGGACGTAGTGCGTTGATATAGGGTGAAAAACTCTTAATAAACAAAGAAAAATGGTAAATAAAGCAAACTGGAAACACTGTTTGAATTATGTCCAGTGTACCACACACCGGACTTCCAAAGGCCTTTGCTTACCTTATCCTGCTGGTACTCCTCTATTTGTTTTTGTGCGTTTTCCAGCTCCTGAATTAAGGTGTTCTGGGAAGACAAAGAAAAGATTCAAGACATTACTGGAAGAGCACTGCATATCTGAATAGAAGAAGGGCATGAACGAGCAGTGAAGTCTGACAAAAATGATCTACTCTTCCACAGTTTTGACATGCCAGAAATCATCTTCATCATCGTTATAAATGATAATAATCATAATAAATGGAATTTACAAAAGGTCAAACAGCCATTAATTAGAATTTCAGCAATGACTTGGAAAATGTTTTGTCTGACTAGCACTTTGATTTTTACCTTGAATGCTAAAGTTAAATATTCTTTATCCAGGATATTGGGTCCAATATTTAAAAGGTTTGCACTTGCTAAACGGGGTACCGAGCCCTGTATAACAGATGCAGACTCTTGTGTCATACTGGGTGGCATGGGGGAGTGCTTTTCAACAGCAGTGGAAGGTGGAAGTCATGTTAAAATGTGCTTGGCATGTATGCAGGTATTCAAATGACCTGCCAACTCACATATATGTGAGAGACTGGGCCATAAGGATTGCTGAGGGTGTCTTTATGTACTTTGTGCTTACTCCAGACCCCAGGATGACGGACTAGAAGGTGGTGGTGTGGTATGAAGTCAGATCTGGAACCAGAGATGGTTGCTTGTTTGTCAGAACTGGGAGGGGAGGTGCTGCTTGCTGACTGGGACTCTGTGGGGGGGTATGTACAAGGGATGAAAAGGGATTGGGGACAGCAGCGTGAGCATTGCTAGTTTTAAAGACCAGCAATCCTTGAGGTCGCCGGAGGGCCTTGCTCATGAGCCTGGGCCGGTGCATCTCATTTATAAATGTTATTTAGAACCTGTTTGACTTTGCTTCTTTAAATTATTATCTTTTTGAAGCAGCAATAAAGGGGCATCACTGGACTGCGCCAGGCCTTCTGATGTGCATCATAATGTTATGAAATTATTGGCCAGGGCATGGTCCAGTGAATCAAAGGAAGACGGACAGAAATGAGTAGGCTGGCTAGAGGGGCCCCAAGTATTAACACTGACACCTTCACTCAAAAAACATAACTGTGTCACTGGTTCTATTGAAATCAACATGGGTATGAATATGAGATGGATCCAAAGGCATGTGCCTGATGTGGGTCAGGGAGGGAGTCCCATGCATCTCAACGGGGACCCCAAAACCTCAAAGCTGGCCCTAGGTTGGTGGGGGATAAAACTGCTGACTGGGGAATGGGGAGGGGAAGGGAAATGTGTGCAACGCACTTCAGGAACAGAGATTCTTCGTAGGTGGTGGTGACATGTGTGACTGGGGCGAGGTTTTGGGTGAGTGACATCCAGCCGCCCAGTTCTCAGCTGAGTGCTATGATTAACTGAAGCATGCATAAGATCAGACCAAATAATCTGCATTCATCCAGGTAGCACCCAAGTCACTGTGTGAGGAGGGGGGGAGTCCCTGCGTTGGGAGTCTGGGCTTCCAATATGGCCCTCTCAAGCAAACAATAGTGCATGCAAACCATCCTGCTTCAAGCCAGGGACTAATCACATAAATATGTGGGCTATTGTCTCTTTCCTGCCTCAACTTAATGAAAAAAGGGCAGATTGTGATTTCTTTGGAAAAGTGGCTTTGCACCTGTAAGAACAGAAACAGCAACCAGAATGTGTGCGTTCATGTATGCTGTGAATCTGGCAGGAAGCCTCTGTGTCATGTAACAAGGCAGTTAAAGTAACAAGACTGAGAAGCTGTGGCACAGATGAAATTGCAGTTCTAACAAAAACTGCAGCTACTGTTGTCCACCCTACCAAAGGGAGTATTGTGCAGAGTCTGTCTCAAAATAACACTTGCGCTCATCTTGTACTACATCGTGCCAACCACTGTGTATACATACCTTTTCTTCTAGCGCTGCCATGCGCTCCTTTAAATGGAGCTGAAGTCGTTCATTGGACTCTGTTAATAGCCGATCTACTGTGTCTGAAAGTCGCTTATTGTGTTCTTCATTCATCTTCTCTCGCTGATGTGCCTGCAACAAGGACGAACTCCATTACTTCCATAGTCATTTCATGAAAGGATTTAATTACTGGAGTGAGGTTATTGTATGCATTTTATTATTTAGTTTCAATGCTACCAAAAACAGTGCTATTAAAAGCACAGCACCAATACTGTGTGTATAGTGACATCTTGTAGCAACCTTGTCTGTCTGTCCATCTGTCTCCATGCTAATTCACACAGTAATGAAGAACAACTGAAAGAGAAAGGCTGCTAAGATGTATTAAATATAAGACGATTTGTATATAAATATTACATTTTGCAAAGTTTTTTCTCAAAAGTGATGAATCCCATGCCGGCCCACCAGTGCAGTGGTAATGCCACCATCTGCGACACTGACAACCTAGGTTCAAAAGTGGACCAAGGACTGCTGGAAGGCTGGCTGAGAGGAGAAAGCTGAGTGTCCATTGGACTGCTCCCCTTCTTCAGGGAGGGAGGGGATCTGGCACCCGGCATCAACCAACCCCCTAGTGACTGCTAGGAGCAGGTGAGCCTGGGACCAGTACTGAAACCGGATTGACAGAGGTGGCAAATATCTGCACATTGGAGGCTGGAGGGCACCCAGTCATGTGCTGAAGTCACTGCATGCATGCCTCAGTCGAGGGGCGGGGATGGGCATGGGGGAAACCTCACACAGAAAAAAACTCTTGGACGATGAGCATCATAAAGTGCAGGATTCCTGCGAGAACCCAACAGATCAATGTGGGGTATACCCCCTAGCTGCCCTGAGGTGAATAAAAAAAACTGTTAACAACAAAAAAAGTGACAAATTCTTCTAAGTATGTCATCATGGACTCGGACTATTTGCTAATAACATGCCGATATCGTACACTCTGTACCTGACAATGTGTTATTGTAACAGACGGCATGTCATCAGGCCTTATAACAGTGATCAAAGAAAAATATCACAGCATCCTTTTTTCACCTTAAGAGACATGAATCTTTAAATATTCAATATATAATTCAACCCTGCATAAAACTACTCAGTCACCTTATAAATGAAGACAAATCTAATTTTTTTTATAATACAAGAGAGCACGAAAACAAGAGATGCACAAGTCCCATTCCTTCACACATTAATATTTGTACTTATTTCATCCACACACTATATCAATGACACTCGCCATTTCATGGCAGCCGCCAACAGTGACAGCTCCAGCGGCTGATGGATCCCTGCAATATTTTTTTGCAAGTCCAACTGACAGCAGAAAACTGAATGAATGCAGTAAGACAGGGAGAGCCTAGAAAGCCAAGCAGCACATGAAGAATAATATCCCTTAAGGAAACTCAAAGTACGTGGAAGTACTTCATAAATAAGGAACCACCAGTAGTCCTGATGAAGTGAGGGATGCAATAAATGGCAGGTGGGTATCATAAAAATTTTATCTGAGAATGAGTAGAACTTGCACGTCTCCTGTTTTTGTGCTTGGATTTCTTTTCACAGTGACATATTCCTGTTCATTAGTGTAATTATCCCCATAAGGAATTTAGGAATCCTGGAACCCCCTTTGGAATCATAATGGGAAAGCAGCACTGACTGGGTAGTACCGTTTTTGGAAGCTCTATGCATTTTCTGTGATGTCACCAATTCAACAGCTCCCATAACAAAACGTAATAGCAACTAATACCTTTTTTCCAGAAATTGCTCCAGTACAGTTTCCTAAGAATGGCACTGCAGTTTCCCAACAATTGCTTCATTACATTTTACTGGAAATAGCTCATGGTGTACAAAGTGCACACATAAATGAGTTATTTCAACTGATGACAAAAGCAACCACTAAAACAAATTTATGTTCCATTTTGTGTGTGTCACAAACAAGCAGTGTGCAGCTGGAGTTTTTTTTTTAGAACCAAACAGCAGATTTCACAGTGCTGATGACATCATAATAGCCCTGTCCTGCACTGAAGCCAGCTGCTGAACTCAAAGAGAAACAAGTAACTCATCACACAAACAGCTGATTCAAAAGTTATAACATTTAAGTTGCCACTATGGCTCTGCCCCGTCACTTATGAAGATAAATTGCATATTTTGAGTCTGGCCATTGTATGTATGTATGTATGTTTATGTATATGTATATGTGTATATACAGGCAGAGATAGAAATATATATACACACAATGACACAACAATTTATCTCTTATTTTACAATCAGCTGAACACAGGAGTTTACATAATTAGATTTTTGTATTGGGTGAAACAAGCAGTAAACACGACATGATTAATAATTGCATGCATTAGGTGTATTGTTATGCATAAGGTGAAGCCAAGAACTTTTAAAACACCTGAGAAGTGCCATTATTAAGTGTAGTTGCAAACACTGGTGTGTTGTATTGTGCTGATAAAATAAAGTTTCAAATTTCAAAGAAAAAAAATTACAGAAAGGCATTTTTAAGCTTTTAAACTGAATGAAAAGGAAAATGTCCCAGCCATGTAGTTATGGAGAAAGACATTAACCCCATTTTTTATCTAATTTTTTTCTGCAATTAAAAAAATATATATTGTGCAATAAAGATTACATCAAATGTAATTTGTTAAATATATATACTTACATAGAACAGTCAACATAAAAAATCTAACATTACATTAAGGAAAACAAATTAGTATTAAAAGATCATGGAACTGTTTTATAATACTATATAATTCATTTAGCACACAATGAGTCCAATTAAAGGAAGTCCATGGGAAAGATCCACAATTCAGATTATAATTCAAGAATTATAATTAACAATTATATGAGGGAGGGCAGGGACATTAGCTCAAGCTGTGGACCCTGCAGTACTAGCAGACTTGATAGACCAAATGTCCTTCTTCTGCTGGCTTCTTCATATGTAATTACAGGCTCACTTGAGCCTACAAAAGAAAATAAAAATAATAAAATACACTAAAGGATGTGCTAATCTGATTACATCTCTGATTAGATTTCAAAAACAAAAGTACAAGTTCTTAAATCCATAAACAGCCGGCCATCTGACTTAGTCAATATATTACGTAATACATAATCTATGAATAAGGCTAGTCTTCAATCTTTTACAGACTAGACAACTTTGTATTATAGTAGAACATTTAGTTAGTATTATTTTATGAGATTTTCAGTACATACTATTCTGTCCATTTTATAGTACAATAGGATCTTCTTAAGTTTCTTATGATTCAGTATCGTCTGGAGAAAATGTAAAGATTTAAGTTTACAGTCACTTATCTTTCATTTGCCGGGTGTTTTTGCATTTGATGATACTGGAACAGAATCTGCCGTAAGTGATTCAGGAATGGCAGGACGCAAAAGCACAATGGCGGTTTCAATAGCAGTATCTGATACCTTAGGATTCACTGTTTTCTTTGAAGGTACCACAGGTGCAGTATGTGAGGGCATACTTTCAACAATGGTGGGGAAGGCCACGACAGCCGAATCTGTAGTTCCCAAGTCGATAGCTCCCCCACTATGCTCTTCTGATAAGGATTCTGAATCTCTTCAAACTCAGGTTGCAGTAGCATTTGTAACAAAATCGGCTCATTGGTTCCTATCGAACAAAATCCTAGGCTGAGGGTACACATATACCTGATCACATCTATAGTCATAAGTTCCTTTGACTCAAGCTATCTTCAAAATTAGCTCTCGATCAAGAACTGAAGAAAAAGTCACTAAGACTGCTGGAGGTATCACCAAATTAGTTGCAGCTTGAAACTATATTATAGTGTATGGTGGAACGTTATTGTCAATGGAAATCCATGATAAAAAAAACCTTGTTTTTCTGCACCGAATATGTCATAATCTTGTTGTGCTGCACTCAGTGCGTCAGTAGTGCAACACAACAAAATAGAATGGTTTCTCGCGCTGTAACCAGCACGCGCCACTGTTTAAACAAAAATCAGCATGGAAATCCAACGTCGCGCACAACGGCAATCGATACTGTACAACTGTGACAGTCACAGAATCCCGATAAAAAAATGGCATTGTCGCGTCCACATGAACCACTGTCGGATAGAGCAAAATTCATAGCGGAACAGGAAAACAGCCGATAATTAAAAAACGGAGAATGACATGCTAATTTTAAAAAAGTTACCTGGCCAACACTGGAGAAACCTGAGCCATTCATGACATACCAGTAAACGAGTTGGATGAGCTTTGTAGCTGACTTCATATATAAATTGGAGAGATTAGATGAACAACAATACGAGCTTAGCACTGTCCGTGGGATCCTAGAGCATAGACAGATATCTGATTAAGGAAGTACGCCACTGATATTCCATGGAAATACTGAGGTATTTAAGGAAACTCTGCCACCTTACAAGCAAAACAAAAATTCCTAAAAAAATGGGAAAGGGAATAAACCAATGCAATCAGAGGCCCTGTCACCGATGGAGATAGAAAAACTGTACGAGTCAGGAGCACTGGGCTTGCAAAACCCACAAGCCTCCTAAACATGTTGTTCTTCAACAACGGCTTATATTATGACTACGCACTCGCAGAGCAGTATGCCCATGCATGGGGAGACCTCCAGCTTATCACAGATTCTATGGGAAAAAATACATACAGTATAATGAGAGACAAACTAAAACCCAACAGGAGAAACCCAAGAGACATCCGAGCAATTAGCCTTAGAATGTACCAAACCTCGCAAACCCTGACCGTGACCCAGTGACAGCTTATGAGAAGTACTCTCTGAAAGGCCACCAACAATGCTTGCCCCAGACTCCCATTTTACCTAGCTCCAAACATAAACTACAAACCTGGTGCTTCATTGTGGTATAGGGCAATGGCAGTGGGTGAAACAAGATTCATGTATGCTTCAACGTATAAAGTCCCATGCTGGTCTGTCCACCCAAAAGCGAATAACCAATCATTCCACAAGGAAAACAGCAGTCCAGCGACTTGTTGACCAAGGTGTACCTCAAACGAAGTCCAGCAAGTATCTGGACACCGCCATTACAGTCTATAAACAATTACAGCACACTCTCAGATGACAAGCAGGAAAGAAACTCAAAGTTACTAGGCCATATCATCAAATTCATTGTGTTCAGCCACAGTAATAACATCCAGCCCAGAGATACAGCGCAAGCCACCCCCAAAGTGCAAAGTACCTTTCAGTGATGGTTCTACACAAATATTTTCGGTCAAAATTGTATCTTCCAGCACCCATTCACTGCAGAACATCATCCATAACTACGCCAGCGGAAGAGGAAGAACCATGTGACCATGAATACTGACAGCAGCAGCCTAGATGACGGTTACAAGTACCGCCTCCCGGCTTCCTGTAACTGGTACAAAAGACTCGATCAAATAACTAGAGCAACCATACCATTCAAAACGGTATTTTTTTTTCTCTCTTTCTTTCTACTTAGAATGTGTCAGAGAATGAAGCTCAACTGGGAAAAAGCAACATGATTCCGCATGTGACCCAAGATTTTTCAGTTATCAGATAAGATATTTTAAGAGTTTGTTCGTGTTCGTGTAAATGTTACACTCATTTGAATCGCTGTAATTGTATTTGTTTTCCTGTTTGCCTATTATCGCTCATTTCTAGTAAAAAATTCCAGACAAGACATCGCGTCCATTTGTTTTCATTGCGACTACCCATACACTATAACAGATTGTCTATGGGGAGGCATGCACAACAAAAGAGTATTCTTGATCTTGAGGTATCCATGCAACGTGTAACCTCGAGAGCGATCAAGAATACTCTTGTTGTGCATGCCTCCCCATAGACAATCCTCTATGATCTCCGTGAAATACGGAATGCCTCAATGAGATTTGGCAATAGGTTTCAGTGTACCTTAATTCAGACAGGAGAAAATCTTTTACCAAGTCCCAAGAAACATATGTTTGGGTTTCAAGAACAGGCATTCCTGCAAACCTGAGGTTATTAGTTCTCTTGTTGTTTTTAACATTTTCAATCTTGCGAGTAATCATAATGGAATCTCTCATTAAAGAGTCCAAAGCAGCTGTAACTAATTGGAGTTTTGCCTTTAACTCTTGATTCTCTTTTTCAGTCTGTTCTGTTAGTTTGTGATCCATTTCAATTTTGGTATCCATTTCTTTAGTATATTTTTCAATGTGTTGAAATTCGGTATCAAATTTAGTATCCATTTTACTAAGCATGGTTATCAGTACATTGAAGAAGCGATTAACCGTTAAAAAAGTCAATTTTTATAATCTGGAGTCTTGTTACCTTTGATACATTCAGTAGCTTTATAAAACATAGGCCCACCAACTGTTGCAGAGGTAAGATCCCTTCCTTCTAGTGCAGTAGCCTTGAATATACCAAAGTCTTCTCCTGAACTTTCTGTATAGTGGCCTTACCTGGAGTAGACGTCAGAGTTGGTTTTATAGCTGGACTTAAAACATTGATAGAACTGCCAGGACCAGAGCTAGGACCAAGCGCCTCTGCTAATAGTGCAGCTCCAGTGCTGCCCATCAGGAACTCAGACAGGTATCTTGAATTGGACCCACTTTCCCCCTCTTGTCAGGGATTTGGGAGTCAGAGGGAGAAACACTCAGTTCCTTAGGCTTCTTTTTTTATGCCTCCCTCTGTTTCATTTTTTCCTTCTTGCTCAGTTTAGATTCAATATTCGAGTCATCCATAATGATATCATTTTGTTTGTTTTTGGCGAAAAAGAGCTTCGAAAAGAGTCTTTCGAGTGGATTAATCAGCATCCATGAAAAGTAGCTAACAGCAGCAGCTATTCTCATGCGGTCACCTTGGTCTCCTCCATCCTGCGTACTCCAGTTGTCCCTGACCTCTCCTGACCCCAAGTCCCGACTCCATTACAGAATGCTGGCAGCATGGTACTAGTCTTACCAGCTTAATGCCAACTCAAGTGCTGGTTCCCTTGGCACACACCCCTTCCTTCTCTTCTTAGCCAGCCTAGTCCAGTAACGGCTTCCCATGAAAAGGGAAGGGATGGTATAATGTAGCTTTGCACCATACCATCCCTCGCCTTCACATCTACTGTCTGTTTTATTCATTAACAACCATTTGATTAAAATAGAACAAAACCTGTGTAGTGCTGTGATAGGCAGATTTGTTTGCATGCCTTTACAGGCTTCACTTACCCTTGAAAGCTCCTGGTTCTTCTCTTCCAGTTGACTCTCAAGTTGTCTCAAACGTTCTTCTATGCTGCCGTGCCTTTCTTCTGCCTATTAAAAAACAGAGGGGCATGTTAAAAAGCGAACTTCGTAAGACTAGAAAAATTGTTCTTTATTACAGAACTTTAAGTCTCTACTAACTAACTCATATGGGAAAATGATAACAAACTGGTGGGTAGCCAAAGAATGGAACATGTTATTACCAGAAATCACGAAAGCACCAAAAAATAAATTAATTTAGAGCACTGATAAATGAAAACTTAAAGGATATATGCACGTGTCATTGAATATTTGTGTATGACTGTGCAGTGTAATCAGCTCTAACATTATACATTGCAGACTTTTAGAATTGTAATTACTGTAAATGTCACTTGTCTGAAATCGTGCACAATCCTTGTAACAAAACAGGACAACTTTGTAAACAGGGCTGCAAAGTCCTAACAGTTCTATCCTGTCTAAAAATAAAGATTTATCTTATCTACTGATCTAGTAAGTAATGTCAAGCTTAGTATATACCATAGTATACCTGAATTTGTGATATCAACTGTGGAACTAGCTAGCAATAAAGCTGGCTATGAAGCTGGCCATGATGGCAGCCAAGTCTAAGATGTTGAGCATCATTTCTCTTTGTCACTGTCTAATCCAAAGCAAAGGATGCTTCTTTGTATCAGAAAGTTTCCCATAAAATGCCGTTCTTGCTGTGGTGGTCATCAAAGGAGAACAGTCACCACCAAAGGACTCCTACTCAAGTGTGGGGCTGGTCCCAATGTGCACTTTGTGTGCAAACAGTTATAATACTAGTGCGACCCCCCCCAAGCTGCTTTAAAGCCTGCAATTCATTCAAACCAAACACATTTTCTTACTTAGTTTTTTTTCCCATCATTTTAACATGGTAGAGGGGTTCTTGGTCTCATCATTTGGCCAAATTATGATAAGCCTGATCACCAGTGACAAGGTGACACACTTGTCAGTTAGGAAAATGTTTCATAATTTAAATTTTACCATGCCATTATGAGCTGAGAGTCCCCCGCTGTTTCGCTGTCCTGTGGGGAAACTACTCCCTGACTTCATTTCTTATGCAGTGTGCTCTGTGCTCTGGCCAATAAGAGGCTCACAGCTGATCACTGGGAAGCTCACTAATTAGAAGAAGGCCACAACTCTCCTACTTCAAGTCAATATTGAAAGTTTAGCAAGCTCAACCCTGGCCAATGCATAAAGATTATCATATTTATAATGCATCTTTCTTAATTTTTATTAAATATTTACAGGAGTGCACCTAGTGTGATCAAGCACAAGCAAACAGTTATAATACCAGTGCTCTCCCCTAAACTGCTTTAAAGCCTGCAATTCATTCACATGAAATCAGTTTCCTTACTTGTTTTTTTTTCATCATTTTAACATGGTAGAGGGGTTCTTGGTCTCATAATTTGGCCGAATTATGATCTGCTTGACCACCAAAGACAAGGTGACCCACTCATCAGTTGGGAAAAAAATTCATATTTTAAATTTTACCATATCATTATGAGCTGAGGTTGCGCTGCTTGAACTGCAAGTAGGATGATTGTGGCCTTCTCCTATTTAGTGAGCTTCCCAGTGATCACCTGTGAGCCTCTTATTGGCCAAAATACATTAAATAAGAAATGAAGCCAGAGAGTGGTTTCCCCATAAGACAGAGAGAAACAGAGGGACTGTGGATATTCAGGGCCTGTAGGTGTAGAGTGCCTTGGTGCAAAGCGGTGTGAGCTCGACTTCACCAGTGCCTTTCCTTCTGTTTGTGTTTTCTTTGAGAAGAGGTAAGGCCGAACCATCTCAGCAACCTGACTACAAGAGCGAGTGGGGGATCGGAACATTTCTTTTTCCAGCTATGGGAGAATTGTCCTTCCTCCTAGATGCAAGACTGCTCAAAGCCAGAACACTCACCCAGAGAGGAGTGGTGGTTTGACTCAATCTTGTAACAAACGCTAAGTGTATATAAGCATAAACACAACCAACATTAGACGGAATACTATTTGTTGTATAAACAGTGATGTTCTGTCCCTGATGAGGATGGTGAGGAAAATGCTGTGCTCTGATGGGGGGGAAGAAAGGAACTGAAGCAGTTGGGGGTGGCACCACTATATACCAGTGGGGATGTGTGCCCTGAGGCATACTCACGCCACCAGCGCCCAGAGAAGTTCTTGTTCCCACAGGTTCCTACCACCTTCGGGCTCTGCCCCATCAGTGGGATTTTCTGGAGAAGACTTATGACTGTACTGTGTTAACACAAACATGGCTGTTTTCTCATGTAAGAGGCACATGTGGCCAAATAAAAGTGAGCATCCTATCAACCCACTCCCAAGAGACTCGAGGCTGATGCCAGAGAAGGGATGCAACATATTGTTGGGCTGTAGTACCTCTGTCTCTGCAAGGACTCTGAGGCTCTGACAACACCCTTGCCCTAGGGGAGGACTGAGCAGAGACTCCCTCTGCTTGACACTACTACGGTGGGGGAGGTGGCAGAGCTGTGGCCTGTGGGGGACTCCAGAATGGGCAGAGAGAGAGAGCCTATGGCAGAGAGAGAGATCATATGACTGAGTAGGCCCCACTGAGAGGCAAAGATATTGTGTGAATTTATTAGCTATTTGCACTTCTAATTAAATAATTATAGTATTGTGCAAAGTTTTAATGACTGTGATTTTATTTCATGCTTGTATATTTTGCAGCCCAGATGTTCTGTGTGTTAACTCAGTATACTGTATATTGTAACAGCTAATGCTGATCAATAAACTCTTTGTACTTATACCCTGAGAGGCCTGACCCCAGGTCGACACTGACACCAATGCCAGAGATGGGGGAGAACATAGCACCAAAACCATTGCTGCTGTCTGACTTGGCACTGGTAGCGGCACCAACACCAGAAGTGCCAACAGCCCCAGCACCGTAGCTACCCTTGGCACCAACTGCAGCCCGACTCCGACCTCCTCTTAAGTGCTGGTAAATCATATAGTCCAAGGCCGACACCGGAGCCTACACTGATGACAGCACCAACTGCAGCGCCAACCCTTACACTGACACCACAAATGGTGTTAACGCTAGAGTTAGCACTGTTGTCAGTGCTGCCCTCTGTGCCATCACAGTGAATGGTGAACACAGTTGAGGTTACACTGATGGTCAGGATCGATGCCTCCAAAGTTGTGGAGAAAGCTAAGGACCTTGTCCCTGACTTCGGGGTGGTCTGTTGCTGAAGGTGACTGCACTGTGGTAGGTTCTCCACCGGCCACCCAGAAAAAGTCAATGGTCCTCCAGACACTACCACCAGTGACTTCAACACAGCCTCAGCATGGCGGAAGGAGCAGAGCTCTGCACCAAGGCTGAGCCTAAAGAGTCATGAAGGGACCTGGGGAATAGTCCAAAGTCCTAGTGGTATCCTCATCCAGCATCTGCTGCCAGAGGTTGGGACCTTCCAATCCAGCTTCTAGGAATGAATTTAGAGTATGCAATAATCAAAGCAAAAACAGGCATCACAGGAAATCATGTGGCTGATCATAATCAGGTGAGACAGCCTGAATGCCTGTTGTTGCTGCTGCTGAAATTCTTACCAAATGCGCAGCAATGGAAGAGAGGGGCAGGTTTACCATTCTATTTTGATGACAAGGGCATTCTGTATACTAAATTGAGAAAAGTCAGCAACGCAGGCAAGCTGGGGCAACTCAGTTAACGTTCATGGTGTGCAGGTTATTGGCAGGTATGCATCACCACGCGGTGTCATGCAGGAGCCATAAGGCACTAGCTGTTGCTTGCTCCCTAGCCAAAAGATGGCACAGTGCTCAGTGACAAAGCAACCCCCGACACCAGTGTCATGCATGGTATTGAGGTTGGCACTGACAACAGCACCAACAGAGACCTTAAATAACTGTGCTTAGAGCAACAGTGCCAGGCATCTATGCAGTGCCTTTAAATGAGGTGCAACTCACCCAGTAGGAGGCACAGAAACACGTTACTGTGGTGGTGAAGCCATCTTTGATTTGGACTCGATGGTATTGGCCTCCAGGCTTTCTCACGCATGGCATCTACCGCGTTCATTGCTTGCACTGTAGTATAGTAGATTTCTTAGATTAACTTTGCTTTGTTTTAGGCTGACTTATGTTACTAAAAATCCCAGAATCCCTTGGAGGTGACATCAGAGCAGTAGGCAGTAACAAGAGTCAGTTCAATAGTCTGCGGTGCAGGTCAGAGTTTATATAAACTCTCATTTTCTGTTTTCTGTTTCTCTTTAAAAAAATATTCTCTGTGACTAGAATGAACACATGCAGCTATCAGAAATGCAGATCCACCTTTGTACTGTATTTGCTGGTTTCTGGGTTTTTTTTCCATAATAATTTGTTATTATCAATAATTTATAGAATACAATATGTTATTCAAAAAAAGTACAACAGAAACAGTATCAGTATCATACCCTTTTAGGTAATTACAAACACATAGTTGAAAGGTATGCAGACACACAAGTGTCATCACAAGAAATATGAGGATGGAAATTTAACTGAGGTTTGTTAGCATATACAGGACATTGATTGAGTTGGTAGTTACTATGTGTTTTTTTACGAATTTAGTTGTTTTTTTTTTTAAGAAAATTATTTTTATTAAAAATGGTTTATAAAGCTTCCTTTTCACCACTTTTTATATAACTGCTGAGTTACAGAATAATAATTTGAGTGCTAAATAGCTAAATAATGAATTCATAATGTTTGGTTAGTAGTTTTTAATCATTTAATCAAATACAAGTGGCTGTTGGTTTCTTTATGTTTAATGTTATTTTCAGTGACGTTTGCCACATTGCTTTTACTCTGCAATCTCCCAGGTCCTACCTGAAAATAGGCATTTTAATTGTCCTGTATGCGTACCTGCTCAATACAAACAAAACAGTAAGAATGATGTGTATTCTAACGTCAGTAAAAAAAAAAACCTTTATCAAATTTCTCTTATGGGAAGTTTGCCTTCTTGTGTCTTTTTGCACACCCTACTTACACATGATCAGCTGGGACAGACTTCTTAGCATGTCTGTCCTGATTTGCCTAGGATCCGCTAAGAAAACTAAGGTAAAAATAAACTATTTTACCAACGTTATTTTTAGGTTACTGTAGCACAGATTCGGTAACAGTGCTCAGATGTTCTGTTACTGAATCAGAAGCAGCTGGCTGCTATTTTGTTATAGCCAGCCAGTGCATTGTTTGCAGTGCAACATTTGCAGTGCATTGTTTGCAGTGCATTGTTTGCAGTGCAACGTTTGCAGTGCATTGTTTTGTATCCATTGTTATAGTTTCTGATTCTGTATTTTTACTATGCTTGTACTGTTTCACGGGGCACACTTGCAAATGGGCAGGTCTCTGCACAAAAAACAACCCGGTTACCAAATGCAAAATGAATAATAAAAAAAAAAAAAACATGAACTGCTACTTCAAGAATTATTCTAATGAGATGGCTACAGTGGAACTAAGTCATTTGTACTGTAGCTATGTTATTGTGCTAAATAAAAGTATTTACTGTATCGGGAGGACTGTATTTTAATCTGACTAGTGTGAAATAGACAGATACATAGACAGACAGACAGACAGATAGATAGACAGAGACAGACAGATAGACAGACTGACAGACAGGTAGTTCGGTAGGAGGGTGGGTGGATAGGCAGATTAGATAGACAAACAGACAGACAGATAGAGACAGACAGACAGACTGAGAAACAGCTAGGTAGGTAGCTTTGTAGCTAGGTAGGTAGGTAGGAGGGTGGGTGGGTAGGTACATTAGATTAGATAGACAGAGATAGTTCCCTTTAACCTTGGTATCCTGCACTACTGTGTGGGGACTGGGAGTACTTATTTATTTATTTAGTCTTTGGTGTACGGGTAAGTGCACTGATCCAGGGGACCGTCTTCAAGCATGACCCGGGCCACACAGGCAGCAGCTACAGAGGAAGTGACAAGTTATACAATGGGTACAAGCCATGTGGATATACAGACATCACTGGTGAAAAAGGAAAGGGACATAGGAAAGAAAATTAATGAGAGGCTGAAAAAAAAATAATCAGTACATCATGATAAGCAACAATTATTACACAATTATTTACTAAGAATAAGTAGCCAGTGCAAATTAATGCATGATGTAAAAAAATAAAAAATACAAGACAATAGTCAAGTGAGAAAGCCCAACAAGCAGGCAGTGAGGGCTGCAAGACAGGAGTCCAAAGAGATGAGAGAGGGCAGTGGAGGCCAAAGTAGCCCAAGAGGGAAAAGTCAGAAGGGAAGGGGGGAGGGTTATCCAAGTTAGCAACGGCATGTGCCCTCAACAGGCAGCCAGGATTTGAGATGTATCTTAAAAGTGGCACGGGACTACAGAGAGTGGGTGGGCATGGGGACTCTGTTCCACAGAGTGGGGGCAGCTACAGATTACGCTCTGTTACCCATAGCTGAGGGGACGTTCTGGATATCCATTGGGGGGGGACTGAGGATGCATGCAGACACCTCGAGGGAGTTCTGGTCTTGAGGAGAGACATATAAGGGGAGGCTTCACCAAGCCTGATGGCGCTGTCCTGGAGGCAGCCAAGCCTGTAATCAAATCTGCAGTGAGTGGGAGCCAGCAAAGAGTCTGGTAGAGGTGGCAGTGGTGAGTGGAATATGGTGCCAGGAGAATGAAATGACATATGTTGTTGTATGTGGAGCAGAGGCGCGCACGCAAGGCTGAGGATGTGTGTGAGCAAATAGGGGAGCAGTAGTGAATCTAGGGTACTTACACTGCTTATTTCTGTCACTGGCTGTTTCTGAGATTCTGTAGACACCACTGTATACAGGAGAGAGAACTTCAGATTTATCCTTTGCCAGTGAAAAATAACACCCTTGGCTCATCCATCAAGCATCTGATCTATTGAACACTATGTGCTCAGACAGGCAGTGTGCAAAACCTGAAGTACCATTATGCTTTTCACTGCACGTCAGCACTACATTCCCTTGTGAACTGACGTGCATGAAGAGTGAAAGCGGTCTCTTTCAATATCGCATAAGACAGTTAAGAAATAAATATTTTTTAAAAAACTGCAGGTAGTAAAATTATTTATTTTATTTATTTAGCTTTTGTTGACCGGGTAAGTGCACTAGACAAATCCTGCCTATTTTCAGGCACGACCCGGGGAAGGGGATACAGATGAATGCCAACTGACCTTGAACCAGATTAAGCTGTTGGTGGTATTTTTAGTGAATGAGGGAAATTTGGCCAGGACACCTGGGGAAATTCCCCTGCTCTTTTCGATAAGTGCCATGGGATCTTTAACATCCACCTGAACTGATGGGACCTCGGTTTAACGTCTCATCCGAAAGACGGCACCTCAGAAATGCAGCACCCCTCTCATGCTGCATTACAGTGTCAGTACTGGGATATTAACCCATGTGCCAGATGTGGGAACTGAACCCACAGACCTCTGATCTCCCGGCCTCAGAGGCGAGTGTGCTACCTACTGAGCCACTGACACTGCTTAAAATCAATGCAATGCTTACGAGACTCACTTTGTCTATTCCTTTAAATCTTTAAAGAGGAACAGTCAGCACTAACAGGCCAACACCTAAGTGTGGGTCAGATCCCAGTTTGCACTTTATGTGCAGAAACATTTTGTTTACTTACTGCAGTATAGTAGATTGTATCTGGCTGATCCTGCTGATTTCCAAGCTGACTTTTGTGATAACTACAAATCCCAGAATCCCTGCAGTTGACATCACAGCGGGGCTGCTGCAGTGGGAGATTCAATAGCCTGCAGTGCATGTTAGAGCTTTTATAAGAGTTATTATGTTCTTCCAGGGCTAAGTACAGCCCTCTGTGAATGTACGTAGCCCAAGCAGGACAGAAAGACCAGCAAACAAAAGATCAGAGCTTATAAAAACTCTAAGATGCACTGCAGGCTATTGCGATCTCCCTGTGCTGCAGCCCTGCTATGATGTCAGCTGCAGGGGATTCTGGGATTTGTAGTTACAGAAAATGTCAGCTTGGAAGTCAGCAAAATCCGTCTGACACAAGCTACTATACTGCAGTAAACAATAAGTTAAAAAAAATGTTTCTGCACAACAAAGTGCAAATTGGGACCAGTCCCAGACTTACAGTAGGTGATGGCCTCTTAGTGCTGACTGTTCCCCTTTAAATGCTATCATGCAATATAAATAGAAAGTTTTTTACTGTAAGTGTAGATCTTCACGAATATCTTCTCAATGGTATAGCACTATTTTTTCTTAGAACCAGAGGGGACAAGACCCCATGGGAAACGGGCTGTTTGGGGCTGCTGGCTCTGACCCACAGTACTGTCCTCATGCCTGCAGTATATTAAGCAGTGCTGGCCCCAGCCGCCTCAGTAACTGTTTGCAGAGGAGGAGAGCAAAAAAATTGTCTATCTACAAAATGGAAGCAAACAGGGCATAAGACAGTGCAACAGTGTCTGGAAGAAGGGACAATAATGACAAGTGTCTTCACAGTCCATACCAATTCGAGGAAGGGGAAAGACAGGACACATTATGCTGAAGTCAATCTAGGGGGATGGAAGGTGGCCAACTGTTACTCTACAAAGAAGATATTCTTGAAGATCAGGCATTATCTAAGTAACTTTCCTATCTTTCAAGAATCAATTTTCACCAGCCCGGTGGCACTGAGGGTTGAGGCGTTGGACGCCACAACTCGCGCCACGCTGGCAACCCGGGTTCGGTAATGAGACCAGATTGCCAGGGGTTGGCAGGGGAGGGAAGAGATCAAGTGTCCGAATAGACCGATCTCTCTTCCCTTGGGAGGGCTTGGGTTGTGCTCACTCTTGGAGCGACCTCTGGCAGCAGGCTGGAGATTGCCGATCATAGTGGTGCAGCGTATGCTTGGGGTGGAGCCACAGCATTACGTTGCCTTGCTGGCCGGGCTCTGTACAGGACAGCCACTAATAAAAAGCAAAACAACCACGGCTCAACAAGGAGATGATGAGGGCCCTAGGGATCTCCCTCTCATCCCCAATGCCGGGTCAGGCCACATTGGGGATCCATGGCCAACTTCCTAGAGTGATGGACCCTCTAATTCCAGATAGTGCCACCGAGGGAGGATGGGCCCTGTTCCAGGTGATGATCCAGAGCACTGGGAAGTTCCTTAAAGGAAGTGTGAACCGGTGTGAATGGCCATGGTGGGGAGTAGAAGGGGTAGGATTGTGTGGGCACCTCTGGAGGATGCCTCAGAGATCCAGGTGCATAAATAGAATTCAAACAAAAAGAATCAATCTTCTCCACAGAGTCCCACTCTTTGGTCAAGCAAGAAGCTGTGTAAAACCCAGAATACAGAGACTAAAGGCACTGACATCACAGAGACCACAGATATCCGTAGGAGCACTGGCACTGAAGACATGGGAATTCTGAGGAGAGTAAGCCTTGTATCAGTGTCATCCCAAAGCCTGCATGTTTCCTGGAGTGAATGTCGAAAGTGTAGTGTTTTGTGAGGGTGTGAAGTCAACTCCTCCAGGTCATGCCTGAAAACCGTCCATGGGATCAGTGCACTTACCCAGTAAACAAATGAATAAATAAATAAACTTCAGGTAGTGGCCCTACATATCACGTCTTAAATAGGGACTGAACAGAGCAAAGCCACTGAGGTAGCCATTGCTCAGGTGGAATGAGCTCTGAAAGAGCCCTGCAGTCTTTGCCCTGCTAACTTGTCGAAGTGCTGAATACAACAGACAATCCAGTTCAACAGGTACTGTTTGGAAATAGGAAACCCCTTTCGAATGGAACAGCAAGACACAAACAGCGGAAAGGCTTGCCTATAACCTTGGTTCTATCTTCACAGAAGCTGAGGAGTCTTCTGCCCTGGGTAAGAAGGCTGGAAGCACCAATGATTTGACTGATGTAAAACTCCAACACCACCCTTGGCAAAAATCTAGGAGGTGTTCAGAGTTAACACCCCTATCATTATGGAAAACCAAGCATGGAGGATCCGTCACTGGTGCCTCTAACTCCGAGCCTCTACATACAGCAGTAATGGCCACTAGAAACACAGTTTTCAGGTCAGTTACTTCATTTCTCAAGTAGCCACTGTCAAACAGCCTGTGATTGAGCATATCTAACACTACACAGAGATCCCAGTTGGTGACTGGCTTCTTAATAGGAGACTCATGTGTAGGAGATCTTTAAGGGGCCATCTAAAGAGAGGACATTGCCTCTAAGGAGTCTTCTAAAGAGAGGACATTGTGGGAGCCTCCTAAAGAGAGGAAGCTGGGTAACAGGAAGAGTGCCCACTAGCTCATGATGTGTTAAGATGGCCAACAAGGTTTTTTTAGTACTGTAGACCAGACTCCAAAGGGAAAAGAAGATACTCCAAAACTTGCTCTGGAGGGCAACAAAAATAATATTTAGAGTCTCTGGAACACAAAAGGCAACAGAGCTTCTACTCTGCTCCATAGGTGTTTCTGGTCGAAAGACCTATGGAGCAGAGGTCTTTTTGGTAGAAAGTTTTTGAGCTGCCAACAGGACTTTGGAGATAAGTTGGAACAATTAAAACTTGCCCATTTCTGCCTCTTCAGGAGCCACAGGTGGAGATGCAGGAATCATATATCTGGATGTACTAGCTGACCTTGAACTGGGTCAGGAGGTCCATCCTCAGGGGTATGGTCTACAGTGGTTGCATCACCTTTGGGCACAGCAATGGATACCAGACCTACCTCTGTCAGCACAGAGAAATCAGGATCATGGTAACCCCATGGACCTGCAGCTCAAGGAGCACCCTCTGGATGAATGGAAGGAGCAGGAAGGGATAAAAAAAGTGACTTGTAAATAGAAGCATGAATGCATCCTGGCAAAAAGTGTCATGATCTCAATTTCTGAAGCAGAAGCACAGTAGTTTTGTGTTGTGGCTGGATACAAAAAGGTCCATTTCTTCCCAGCACCAATTGCTGAGCAGGGATCACACTAGGTCTTCTGTGTGGGACCATTCATGAGGGCCTGCTGCTGTTTACCTGAGACCATCTGCCAGGATATTTTTTATCCGAAGAAGTTGAGTGGACAGGAAAAGGATCTGGTGCTCTAAGCATCACTCCCAAACATTTCATTGCCTCTTTGCCTATAGGGTAGGATTGTGTGTCCCACCTTGCTTTTTAAGGTCCTTGTTTAAGTGGAATCTAGGACTGCTCCTATGATCTGTAGCTTTTTGAAGGAAACCAACTGTGGCTTTCGAAAGGTGAGTAAGACTCCCATAGATGTGAGAAAATTTCCATGCTAAGGATACTGCCATCACTCTCTCTCTCTCTCTCTGATAACAAGAAACGTTGGCTGTTGTTATCACAAGTGGCACCAGTAAACCCTTTTGATCTAATAATAATTCATTAAACAGCAAAAGGAGTTTGAGTCTTCCTCCCCCCAACCCCACCTAAGTCTGCTTTATAGATAGAGGCAAGACTCCTCCAATTACCATTTTTTGTTTAGGCCCCAGTAAGGGCCAGGAGAACATCCTGGTCCCTTCCCCCAAGCACATCTCTCTCTGATGCCTGAATGGACTTTTTATATACCAATCATCCAGATGGGGGGGGCACTTGTAGTCCCATATTCCTGAGGTGTATTGGAAGTACCGCAAGTATTGCAACGTACTTGGTGTAGACACACTGCACCAGTGCAAGCCCAGATGGCATAACTCTGAACTGATGAAGTTCAGGTTCTATACAGAAGCTGAGATATTTGTGATGACTGGCCCTGGAGAAGAATGACTTTGTAAGCATCCTGCATGCCTAGGGATGCCAGTCAATCAAAGAGAGCCCAGGCACACCATTCAGAATTTTTTGCACCTCGTGTACTTGTTCAGTGATCTGTGGTCCAAGACTGGGTGCATGCAGCCAGTCTTCTTGCTTCCATGAAGACTCTGGAAGGCTCTATGTGAGATCTCTGAGCCTGTTCTATAGGGAGTATTTGCACCTTGAAACATGGGGATTGGTAGCTCCCAATTCTAAGGCCCAGAGTGGCTGAGGAGAACACCCATTTTTTCAAGACGTCAGTCTTGCAGGACTCCTTGTCAGGAGACTATGCCGTGAATTCCTTTAGAGCAATTGACTTATCATTCATTGTAAGCCATGATAACAACAGCTTCTGCTGTAGGCTGGGCATAACAAACCAGTTTGGTACGGGGTGCCAAATACTGTTTATCTGGCAGCTGGTACACTGGCAGGCTAGAAGCCGGTTTGCACCAAGCTATCTGAGAGCTGTACATTGACATGACTACTAATCCAAAACATCCCCTATGGCAGAGTGGGTGTCAGAAATAGAGGAGCTGGTCACAAAGGTGCAAGGAAGTCTGGCATGGTATGACCCCTCACTGACGGCAATAGGGAGGGCACCAAAATCCTCACACCCAAGAGAAACAGTTGCCTCGGGGAAGAATGATGAGAAGCTGACTTGGACTTATGGCACCACTATTCCTTTTTGTGTAACAATGAGGTTGAGAGTTCTCTTGAACCCGACGCCCAGCATGAGCAGGGGCAGTACCATTTCTTTTTATGACTAGAGAAGGGGACTGTCTATCCTCCCCGTCAGGAGATTTATGGTACCAGAACACTTGCCCTCAGAGGAGTAGTGATCAGAAACAAGCTCACTGCTATCAGGCACCCTGCCTGCCATAATGACATAAAGGCAGTTTGAATTTGTCTGTCGGTGGCCAGCGAGGAGGTGAAAGGAGGGCTTTGCCAGTCACTGAATATTACAGTAATACAGTACGTTACAGTATTTAAATTCTTGGTTACGCTACAGCAAGAAGGTAAGGTGAGGAGGGACCCACAGGGCACCAGGGAATAAACGAAAGAAAGTGTATAATTCAAAAATAAACATTTTTCCTTAATCAGGAGATGTTTCAGTTTCAGTTATCAGTATTTGTAATGCGACCGGCCGTGGAAGAAAGGGGAGCTGAGCTGGTCGCATTACAAGTGTGATTTTCAAGTCGGGCCCAGCATTTACATACGTGGAGTGTGGCATCAGCCTTTACTGGAGTTGCTGTAACAGTTACACCAAACTGCATGCTGTATCGGGAGTCAGTGACATGAGCATTTCAAGGCTTGACGTGCGCTAACTCCTGATACCCCAAAAAAAAAAAGATGGTGTCAAGCCATAGGCAGTTCAACAGATGAAAGGAGTATACAAATATGGTTTTGAACATTTATACCATAAAAAGGCACACAACGGCCACTGTTTGAAATTAATGATGTATTTAACAGGTAAAAGTATCTCAAAATCATTCCCTGTCTCCTTTAACAGGGGACCCCAAAAAAATAGAAAAGCAAGATTATTCCAACGCAAGCAAATAAAAATGTCTAATAGAAACATAAAGGAAATTACTTATATGCCCATGTTTCCAAGAGCACTGAAAAAAAAAAGTAAAGTAAGGTTTATGTTATGTTCATCACCTCTCCATGCTTCACTTCCAGCAAGGACCATCTATTCACAGGGTTGCTTTCTTTACACCCACCCTCCCTTCACGCTTCCTCATACTTACCTTTGTAAGTGCTGCTACTCTCTGAGCAAGTTCAGCTTCCACTTCTGGTAACGTTTCTGCTTTCCTTATAGTCTGCTGCAGTTTCTGTTCGGCCAGTTCCAAGAGTTCTTGGAGATGACGAACCTTTTCTTCAGACTACAGATAAATCAGTGAAAACAAAAGAGAGATTACACTGCAGTAATCAAGCTTGGGGGTTGGGGGGCAAGAAACTGAGTTTTATCCTTTTTTTCCAATTCTATGTTTATCATTCTCTTTGGCTAAGTACCCACATCAGGTCAGATGGTC